>MU006236.1:536494-875467 GCA_010093685.1 Ophiobolus disseminans | reverse complement strand
ACAGGTCAGTGCGACCACAACCCAACCTATACCCATACTAGCGCAAAAAATATAGGTTGGGGTTAGGTCAGAGTTGGGTCATCACGTGACTGAACCCAACCCCAACCTAACCTATACCCATTTACTAGCCTACCTCCTACACTACAATTGAACAACAAAGTCTAGCTCTTCTACAGGAAACAACTATCAAATAGAAGACTAAACAAGAAACTTAACTAGAAGAATACTAAATACACAGTTACTAAGGTTATTAGCCTACACTTAGTTAGGCTTAACACACTACTAGGCATCTACAATGTCTTCTATATAGATCGCTTAAGACTAGCTTTCTTAGATCCCTTCCCTAGCTAGCCTAATAACAATACTTAACTAGCACCTGTCCTAATTAATAGAGAACTAGAATTGGAAGTGGAATAGATTATAGCTGAAGTGACCTACAGGAACAGACTATTCTTTAAGGTCAAATAGACTAGATACGCCCTAACAACTTTTAAGCTAGCAGAAAATCTTAAAGACAACACTGCTCTAGATGAGTAGGAAACCTTCACTGCTCTATACCGCAATCAACGCTCTAGGTTGCTTCTAGCTAGATTTAGAAGAGGCGACAAAGGACAGTTTCTAATACACAACACCTACAAGAACTAGAGAAGGGGGGTAATATAAGAGGTTAGACCTCTGCTATCCTTAGTGGATACACTTCGGTTTATTAGAACATTATGGAACGTTATGGAATGTCCTGGAATATCATGGAATGTCCTAGAACGTCATGGAATGTCCTGGAACTAGCTAGAACAAGATATGTTCTTCTAACAGCTGACAAATGCTGATGTATGTAGAAACTTCCAGAAGCCAGCAGTCTGCTATAAAGTCAGCCTGCTCTCTGGCTCTAGATAGACTCCATCGAATTCATCTTTGTTCAACCTAGCCTTCCTGCTGTCTTCAGCCTGGCCCCTTACACAAAACCAAAGCTCAAAACACTGAAAAAGCTGCTTAAACGTCCTAATTAGGGAAGAGGAGAGCCTTAAGGCCTCCTGCATCTGCGCTGAAGCGCCAGAAACGCGGTAGTGATTCTGAAGGTGTTGCTGCGTTGCTAGAGGCTGCACTAGCTGCGCAGCCTGCGCTACCTAAAGTCAGCTCTTGTGGCCGCCACATCAAGGTTCTACATAAATATAGATAATACAAAGTCATCACGAGCATGTTACTAGTTGGTCCTCTAAAATATCTCACGATGATAACTATTGTGGCGGTTATAATAACCTCATTTTTGTGGTGGTGAGCATGTTGTTCGTGACTCGTGAGGCGACTAGCGACCTGCGGCGACTAGCGCACATGCACGGTAGATTCTGAGTAGAATAGCCTATTACGATTATCTATAATAGTCCTAGATAGTGCTATACTATTGTGTACAGTTGTAGTTTTAGTAGGGTCTTGGCAGAGTGATCAGCTCGCTTGTGAGGTACGTTAATGGTACGAGTTTCTCAATAGAGAGCAACTGATTGTGACGATGGTGTGGCGCACGAGGTGTCGTACCTAGCCTGAAAATTTCCAACGTCGTCTAACCTGAAACGGAGTGGCAACATTAGAGCTTCCAAGGTTCACTCACAGTCTTTTAGCCACTGCATCTTACGCATCTTCGCTCCGTCTTTGCAGTAATTTCGCACACCAAGACAGTATAGACATCGAATTCACTACCTAACAGTGCTACGGAGTCGAGGACAACATGACGTACCTTTTGATCGAGCGGCCAGGGAAGTAGTCGAGTGGTTCCACCTTGGTATGTTGTCGCGCAGATAGCTCTTCGACCACTCCCATCGGTGGAAGATATCATTATTCTACGGTATGGTGAAGTGTTCTCAAAGTCATAGGTAAAAACGCAAATTTGACCTCGCAACACAAACCAAGGGTCCTGAGGTTCGGATGTGGAGCACTCTGATGACAAGCCAGCTCCAAGATCAGATGATACAAGCACAGTCCAGGTTCGAGTGCGATGTAGAGATCTCCCCTCGAAGCTGGGCCTACACTACCTTGGTCCACGTGCCGGAGGTTGGACCTCCGCATCTCGACTCAGTCGTCGCCTCCAAACTATCACGAACGGCCCTGCTTGGGTTTGCAGCGGCTGCAGGTCCGCAATACCATCTTCTGGCTGTACCGGGTTTTGGTGTTCTGGAAACGAAGATCCCTGCGACGGAAACTTTAGGTGTTTGATTGCGCCAATCAAAATGCTCTCCGGACTTCTTAGCTCCTCCGATCTCAATATAATCTGGGGAAGTGCATATTGCAGGACAAGATGATCTCGCAGTCACAGTCTCCGCATCGAGAAGGGTATGGCGTATGCGAAATTGAAGACCCAGAGACTACATATGCTGTGTTATGGCAGCAGAGACAGGAGCAGCAGAGCAGTTCTCCGCAACCACTACAGTCAAGATGCGCTACGACATTGCTTCCCTCTTGCTGCTCAGCTCCAGTGCTTCAGCGGCAGTGATTGCCAAGAAGGCGCCCAAGGGTTTTGTTTCGAGAGATGGCGAAGTCTTCAAACTCGATGGAAAGGACTTCTATTTTGCTGGTAGCAACGCCTACTACTTTCCATTCAATGACGTAAGAATCTTTATCATGTTTGGTGTTAGATACTGACGTATTGCAGTTGCCTTCCGATGTCGAGAAGGGTCTTGGTGCGGCGAAGAAGGCTGGCCTGAATGTCATGCGCACTTGGGGTTTCAATGACCGGAATCGGACGACCATAGCCGGTGGTCTCCCACAGTACGGCGGAGAAGGCGCAGGACCTAGCCCCAATGTCCTTCAATGGTGGGACAACGGCAAGGCGGAGATCAATATTACGCCATTCGACAAGGTGGTCGCGGCGGCCCAGAAGACCGACATGAAACTACTCATCGCTCTGACTAACAACTGGGCTGACTATGGTGGCATGGACGTGTACACCGTACAGCTTGGTGGAAAGTACCACGACGATGTAAGTCTCAACATTGTGTAACCATCACTTAAAACGCAATAAAAGCTAACAGTATACAGTTCTATCGCGAGCCGAAGATTAAAGAGGCGTACAAAAAATACGTTGGCCAGATTGTGAAGCGCTACGCCAACTCTTCAAGCGTATTTGCGTGGGAGCTGGCCAACGAGCCTCGCTGCGGCGCTGACGGCGTGCGCAATCTTCCGCGTAGCGACAAGTGCACACCCGATACCATTACAGAATGGATCGATGAGATGAGCACCTTCATAAAGTCCATTGACCCCCACCACATGGTGACGTGGGGAGGTGAGGGTGGCTTCAACATCAAGTCCGACGACGGTTTCTACAACGGCTACGACGGCGGCGACTTCGACAAGGAGCTCACACTGAAGAACATCGATTTCGGCGTTTTCCACTCCTACCCCGACTGGTGGTCCAAGACTGTTGAATGGACGACCCAGTGGATCAAGGACCATGCCGCTTCAGGCCGCAAAGCCCGCAAGCCGGTCGTGCACGAGGAATATGGCTGGCTAACCGACGACAAGAGGATCGAGTACACTGGCAAGACCAGCAACCGTACTAGGTCCGAAGTCCTGGGTATTTGGCAAGAGACCAGCCTGAAGGAGAAGATGCCAGACATGTACTGGCAATTTGGATTTGACGGCTACTCGTACGGAAAGAACCACGATGACGGCTTCACGATCTTCCTGGAGGATGCCGAGGCGAAGAAGCTGGTGTTCGACCATGCGAAGAAGGTGAATGCGCTTAACAAGAAGAAGAACTAAAAGAAGTGTACATTAACCAATTTTTGGGCCCTTTGATGACGCCATGTGTATATAGTTCGGTCAATGTACATCTTTACAGTCATGCATGAGATAAGGGTTTGAGAGTCATTTGGTAAGATACATCGCATTTAGTTTAACCAATGTCACAATATTGGGGAGGATGACTGGGGTTACACAATCAAGTTAAGACACGATTCCTACTACCAAAGTACGTCGAGAACTCTTAGTCAACAAACAGTCATAGCCTCCCAACGCAACAGGCATCGAAATCCCCATCTATGACCGCTTCTGCTTCTTCATCGCGCATTCTTCCTTCTCCGTCATCTTCCCGCTAAACATTGAAAGGACGTGGTCATCCACATTGCCCGCAACGCGTACACGACCCTGCTCCTTCCGCGGTCCTGGGTCCGTCTTTATAGCCTGGCCCCTAGTCCTTAGCGCTTGCTGCACCTTGGCGTTCTCCTGTGTAAGAGAAGAGGGCGAGTGGTGGTAAATAAAATCCAGTTCGCTCATGCTTTCCGTGTTCTCGGATGAGTGCTTCGTCGCAGCGGTGGGCGAGTCGGCCGGGGAGTATTGCAAGCGCGATGGCCTTGTCCGGGAGGGCGACTGTGTTTCTGATGAGCCGGCGGAGAGAGAGCGGTACTGCATGCGTGCTGCGACACGGTCGCCGACTTGAGAGGACGCGAAGCCAGATGCTCGCGTGGCAAATCTGGGGAAGAAGACGGAACTGGGATTGGGTGGAGACGAGCGCTTGGGCTTCGGTATCGAGCTGGAGAGCGTCGGGGGAGCCTGAGAGTCTAAGAGCGACTGTTTGGTGTCTGCGGCGAAAGAGGCGAACTCGAGATCACCGGAGAGCTTGCTCGTAGTCTGTGGGCTCTCAGGTATGTCTTCAGACGTCGCTGTAGGTTCTCGCATCGTTGAGGTACCCTTGGATAAAGTTATTTTCTTGACCGGCATGATTTGACGGGTTTCAAATGTGGCTTGCTGATCCTTAGGCATAGGAGTGTCTTTCTGTGATTGAGATGACGGGCCCTCGGCCTGCTCAGGTTTAGGTGTCAAGCGCTTCTTTGGAACAGTGACACAAGGAAGCTGCTTCTCTAGGTGCGGCTTTTTGGGGAGGCTTTCCGGATTCTGGCTAAGCGCATGTTGTGTGCGTGAGGCAATGGGTCCATTGTCATCGACCGGCCGAGCGGCGGCTTCGTCTTCGCTGTCTTCATCCTCAGATTCTGACTCCGGAAGAGCGAACGTCATGCCAATATCTTCGCTGCTCATCCCGGCAGGGTTTTGCAACGGACAATTGCATGGCTCATCGCAGTGACCCACGCGCTTCTTGGGCTCTAGCTCCCAGTCGCAAATTTGACGGGGCACGATGTCGTCCTCGGAGAATGGCTTGTGGTCTGCCACCAGATCTTTAGCAGGCTCGTCGTCCCCAAGTTCGGGAACGGGTATCGCAAGATTGCGCATTCGGATAATATCGCGTACGCGGTCAGAATGAGAGGTATCATGTATTCCCAGAGGCTTCGCAAGTTTGTCATCTCGGAATCGCAGTGGAGACTTCACTGCCTCGCGCTTTTGGATCGGCACCTTGGGAGTCCGCTTTGTCTTTGCAGTGATAACATCAGGACGGGCAACCTCAGCCCCGACAATGGCTGTTGGAGGCTCCAGCAGAGGTTGTGTAGAGTCGAGGTAGGCAAACTGTTCATGTTTTGAAAGCCCCGGTACGATTCCCTGATTCTCCATCTTGATGTAATCAACAATGTTATTCGACAACACTTTGATGGCCTCTTCGCTCAATGCGTGGGTAGATTTGCCTTTCAAGACCTCAATGAGCTCCATCAAGGTTTGCGCATTATTACCAGCGTCGGTATGCTACTTGACCACCAGATGGTAAAGATCGACAAACATGCGTTCCGGAAAGTGCTGCTGCATCTGCATGTGCAGGCACTCCAGCCAGTGCATGCAGCGTTCTAACGCCCTTGTGAACAGCTCCACGTACTTGTCCATCCCAGGCTGGAGGAGATGGTTGCGAAGTTCTTCGTCAGGGACTCGCTGCAGAAGCTCGGGGTCTTCAAGGAGATCCTGCTCGATGCCATGGGCAACTTCCATTGCGGAATGGTATACCCCGTGAATGGATTCGAGCAGTTTATTGAGCTCCTTGAGTGTATTCTGGTTGTACACACCCGGATCCAACAAGTGCTCCTTGGCTTTGACTTCCTCTCGCTCGGTAACAGCATCCTGTATCTCTTCGCTTAACTGCTCTATGGCAGCTGGTCGGCACTTGTCGCAGTGTCCAAAGATTACGTTAGAGAACTCAGGCCGGTCGTCGTACCGAGTTTCCTCGTCCTCGGGCAGCGGGTGGCAGTAAGCTGGAGCGGGATCGATGCCTTGCTTGTAGTGTATTACCCTAGCAGCATGACAGAGTATAGTATTCTCTGGAGCGGTCAAGAGGGCCCTGCATCCGCAAACCATGTACTCGACGAAGGTGAATAGGCACAAAATGTGAGCTGATGTGTTGGGGCGGATGAGTTGAGAGCAGCGAGTCGCTGATATGCGCCTAGCTTTCGGGAGACAAGCGAAGTTCGATAGTAGCCTGACTTTTTTCAGTCGAGGTTGAGTGGAGAAGCTGTCAGCGATGGTCCGTGGGAAAAGAGAAGGAAATTCTTAACAATAAGAATAAGCCTCCTGGTGCTGCAGGGATGACGGACAATAGAAAGCACTGTTTGCGCACCTTTCACTTGGTGGCGACATAGTAGAAGCACCACTTTTCTCAATAACAATAGGCTGGCATCTATTGGAGTGAAAGTGAGAGTGGAAGACCCATATCCCCACGAGCCAGACTTTGAGGAGCAATAAAGCTTACAGCCGCGAAAATCGTGACAATACCATTCGTACCTTATCATGATAGTCATCTCTTATCCCGTGTACACCGTGGATGTAACTCCCAACAATGCAATGCTCCCAAAACACCATCAATGCAACACGTCATCAACATTCTATCCAACAACATCGCCAGTCCTTAGCCACCTCTCATCAATCGCAAGCAGGACCAGATCCTTGACACTACCCAGGCTCTCCTGCCTACCCAGCGCAACAGGACACAGCAGCTCACTAACCTTCTTCAAAATACTGTGCAGCTTCAGTGCCTTCTTCTTGACTTTCAATGGCTCGGAACCCTTGTCCTCGACATCGGCCATGATCTGCTTCGTCGATAGCTGGTCTGGCGTATTGGCTGAGCTGTCTAGATGCGCGAGGAGCTTGTGTAGGAGGAAGTGTGCCCATACAAGGTTGGTCTTTGGGTGAAATTGACTCCACGCACTGCCGCCCACCAAGACGGGCTTCTGAGAAGATTCCTGACTGTCGAAGCGGATATGCGTGTTTTTGCGTGGCGAGCGCCGAGGTTCGGACGTGGGATCTGGTGGGCTGCTCTGTAGAGGGTTATTGTAGAGCGCCGCGCCGCGCATGTAGCGGTAGATCTCGTACTGATATTCTTCGGATGCATCGCCAGTGAAGAGTGCGGGGTCTTTGTCGAGATCAAGGTATGCGACGTTCGCGGAGTCGGAGATTGAAGATGACGAGGTGACGGTGCCAGCGGACGAAGAGGACGATCGCCGAGAGGGCGAGGCAAGGATGTCCGCACGGGAGAGCGTGTAGTCAATTACGGTAGTCTCGAGGCCAGTGAAGCGGAACTTTCGGTGCGTGGGATCTTTGATCGTGGTGTCCAACACATCGCTGTTCAATCTCGACGACCGAACGCAGATATTGCCCATGTGTAGATCGCGGTGCTCGAACTTGCACGTCTCCTCTGCTTTTGCGACGCTCAAGCACACGCCCCAGAAGACATCCCAGACCTCCCATATCGAGCTCAGACCGCCGTTCTCCATGAGCTTCTCGCAGTCAGTGCCCGCGTCCTGCATCTCGATCACAGCCCACAGCTGTGTCTCCTCGTAACTGGTCTTCTTGCTCGGGTCGGGAAATTCGCTCTTTTTGCCGCGAGTCCTTGACTTGTTCCACGCTTTCCACGCCTTTGCAAAGAAGGGAGTCGGCCGCCCTTGTAGAATGGTTAAATCTCGAAAGTTGGTGAAGCCAGGAATGTGGGCCAAGTTGTGAAGGAGCTTGACCTCAGAAACAACGTCGTCCACCTCAGACTTCCACTGATCCTTTTCTTCGCGCTCAGCCCGCTCCTTTGCGATCTGACCCTCGCGATCCCTAACCGTGCGGGTGTGCGACTGACAAAGCAGAGGTATGTCCGGCGGGGTTTTCAGCGCAACAAGCTTCAAGACAGACTCCTGATTTGAGGTTCCTGACAAACTGGTGGTCGATAGCCGGTACACTTCTGAGAATGATGCCTCTGCAATCTTGGTTACGTCAAAGACTCCCTCTAGCTCCGTAGACCATTGGTCAAAGGCCTTGATCTTGTTGGTGTCCGTCATTGAAAGAAGGGGTGATGCGTAGGTGGTGTATATATCGTCAGGTTCTGGTGTAGGCTCGGGGGTCGGGAGTGATGGCCTTAGGGGAGACGAGGCAGGCTTCGATTTTAACCTCGATGTAGGCTGTGGTACCCTTGTTGGCGACGCGGGCGAATCTTTAGTTCCAAGTTGTCCTTTCCCCTTTATGTTTCGAGCTTCTAGCGTTTGAACTTTCACGTCTGTTGAGTCTGCTGCATCACGACCATTTAGAGGTGCCCGTCGCCCACTTTTCTGCCGCCGTACAGTCGCCGTTCCCAAAGTCGACGGCTCCACCTCTTGGCTTGATGTATCATCTTCAGGTCTCTGGTTCTCTTTCGTCTCTGCCGCGTCGAGATCCAGTACTGCTTTTCGTGACCTGCTCTTCTCCGTTGTCTTAACCACACCCGCGGTTTGTGTTTGCTCCAGCCTCAGACTCTCCAGTCCCTTCTCCAGAGCCTCCAGCCCATTGCCTTGCGCACTGCTCTCCGCTGCAACTTCTAATTGCTGCCGCCAGTTATCCTTCACAGCGGTCGCGTTCTTCCCCACATGCTGTGTCGCATCCCCATCCTTCTCCGGCGACATGAACTTCGAGAAGCTGGTCGTCGCACGGGTCGTCGTCTTCTTCTTGCCGTATAAGACCTTTGGCGCCATCGTGCGGGTTGAGCGAGTGTCTGTGGCTGTCCTTGAATTGTTGCCCGTGTGGAGTGCAAGGGTCTGTCTGCGGATTCCCGCTTTCGGCTGCGTTGCCGGGGCAACTGCCAAATCATCACCACCCAGATGACGTCCGCATCGAGTTCAACGCAGGCACGTCGAACGAGGACTTGGCAATAATGAATTGATTTGCTAGCTGACACAAACGTCTATATTTCACATTACTACACAAAAGCTGCTTCGCTACAGTCACTTTACAATCAGGTAGGTCATGGCGGCTTCGTCTACATACTCGCCTACATCACAAAAATCAAGACCGTCTAGCCCAGTATTGTACAAATCCTCCTGAAGGTTGACGTAGTGTCTGCTATCTGTTCTCGTCGACAGATTCTCTGCTCGTGCGGTCCGCGGCGCGGCGCAGAGGAAGCTTCCACGGGCGGCTTTGACGCTCAGAGGCGGCGTGATCTTTCTCAGCGCTGCTCCAGCTGATATGCAATCCGAGGACGACACGATACGATGAATGGAATTCCAGTCATCGGACTTCCCTTAGCTCTTTTCGAACGAGCGGTGCTGGTCAAGTGATTGTTTGCCTTGCGCTGTTTGCCAAAAGTCCATACTAGCAATAACGTCATTGCCAAGCTCATCCTCGTAAGCGTACAATATCTGATGACCATTAGCGCTATCTCTGACAAAGATGATCTATAACATACCTCTCGTGTCGATGTGTGCAGCCACCTGATGTTCTTCGCCGTGACAATATGCACCAATCCCCCACTCTCCATGTGCCGTATTTCGATAAAGCTGGGCTCGAAGGCAAGGATATAGGGATTGAAAATGGCGAATGCTTGTGGCGTGCCTTCCCAAGTGATCTTCCAGTCTTGCCGCGCTCGCCAACCATTCCTATTAACAAAGAACGAGTAGTCGGTGTAGCAGAGCAAGAACTCGCTGGCCATGCGTTCGATGTGGATCGGCTTGATATTCTCCTTTCGTACCACAAAGTCAAGCGAAGTATCGGCTTGATCGAGCAAAGACTGTGTCTCCAGCGTCTCAAGACTGACGACCTCGAAGCCACGCGCACAGCCAACGCAGAGCTTGGACCGCAGAAAGTGTATCGATGTTGACTCGGTAGGAATGTAGAACTCCTTGTACGGCTTGAGTTGATCTTGGCCTTGCGACAGCATCTTTGCAAACCCAGTCTTCTTAGACTTGCCTGCCATGTTCTCTTTCGGCTCGTAGACCTTGATTGTGGTAGAGAGCGCTGATGTCTTGACTGTTGCCACGAGGTTGTTCCCCAGACAGATGCCTGCCTTGAAGAAGTTGGCGTGACAAATCTTGCGCGGTCGCTTGACTAGGGCCTGGCTGTCGTCGGGGTCCAGGGCTTCGATGGAGTAAGAATACAGCGTCTTATCAGCCAGAACAAGAACAATCGCATGCTGCTCCAGAACGTCAATCTGTGTGACGCCCTTGCAGTCCAACACGCGACGAGGCTTGATCGAAGCGTCCTTTGCCTTGCGCTCGACAATATAGATACCGGCATCTGTACCCAACGCCAACTTGCGGCCACCATCGAGAGGAACCGCACAAGTGACCCTTATAGCTGGGTTGAAGAAGCCCTCGTTGATGATGGACTTGGTGAAGATGTTGCTGCGCTCTCTCAGACTGCGCTGCTGTGACTCAATATGTTCCATCCACTTCTGCTGTGAGATCGCGGTACTCGCGAAGAGAGTCTGTTCGTAGCCACCCTTTCCGAGATGCTTGAATGTAATTGGGTAGCCCTGTTGCTTTGTGGCATCGCTCCGTGGGTTGGCAGCCGCAATCGCTCGCGCACCAATCAAATTTGCAGATGGCCTCTTCGAAATACCGAGCTTTGGCATAATTTCGTCCATCTGAGTGATGACTAGCAGTTCGAGCGGAATGGGCTTCTTGTAGACCTTCTGCTCTTCGCGTTTGTTCACAGTTTTCGCACGTACCAAGAGGACGGCATGATCAAAGAGGTAGCAAGTGATATCGCCGGTCGCTTCGGTGGGTGTCTTCTTGAGGTTTCCTTTGAAGACGAGCTGTCGGTTTTCGTCGGTCAGCTTGAGGTCCACGTACTCGCCGGGCCTGAACTTGAGGTCTTTGTTGAGCTGCATCAGATTGAAGTGGTTCTCTGCCTTTCCGGATTCCATGTTGACCTTAGACAACGTCTCTTTGATCATCTTGATGACTAGCGGAAGGTACTCTTTGTCAGGGTTGTCGTCCGCGGTGTGCTTCACAATACCCTCCAGAAGCAGCGGGTACCTCGCTAGTCTTGTGGTGGGCTTGGTGAGATAACCATTCAACTCGAGCTTTCGCGACTCCTTCATCCTCTCGACTTCGTCCACAAACCGCGAGAAGTGTTGGTTCGTGCGCTTCTCATGCTCAAACTCGTACTTACCGAAGAGCTGGTTCGCGCCATACTTTATGAAGGGTGCAAACTTTGGGACGAACTCCTTGAAGATGTCACCGACACTACGGACGACTGGCTCCTTTTGCTGGCGTTTTGTGAGCGCGTCTGCGAGTCGGGAGTTGACCATATACACCTCTTGACAGTTAGAAAACACCGTGCGGACAAACTTCTCGCGCCGATGCTCGGGAATCGGGGAGCTCTGGGGGTTGCGGAGCGGCTTCATCCAGAAGTCGCGGAGGTACTCAAGATCCTTGACAAAGTCGCGTTCAGTGTACATGAGTTCGGATATGACCTCCTGGCGCTTCTTTTCCCGGTCTGAGATGGCGTCTGAAACCTCCTTGGGAACAGTGTTTATCCAAAGCTTCTGCTCCTCGTCGTCCAGATCTTCGTGCAAGCTGGCTCGAGATTCTTCGCGCTTGAGACCGGGCTGGATCCTCATGTTCAGACGAGCCTGCTGCTCGAGCCGGCGTGGACAGGCGATCGAGTAGCACAGACGATCGCGAGTGCAGGTGGGCGAATAGCACTCAGTGAGAAGTGTGAAGACACCGTTAATTTCGGCCTTGTCTTCCATCATGGTCTCACGGAACTGGTAGATTTCATTGGTCGAATCTCGCAATCGGTGGGCGTAGGTGACATCGTGGAAGAACTTTTGCGCATCCAGGGACCTACCGAGGAGCAGCGCAAGATTGCGGTCCGTGGTCTTGATGATGTACGATATAAGATCGACCGCCTCTGCACCGGTGAAGGCGCTCTTGTACACGAGCCCGTCCTTGTTCCTTTCAGAAACCTGCACCCTGTCCTGGAATGTCTCTGCAACACGCGACAAGAGCGCCGGATACACGAGAGGGGCTCGCCGGTTTTGAGGAGCAGCCTGTCCGTTCTGCTGTGACTGGCTCGAGGCCCTGTTGTTGCTCGAAATGGTGGACACGGTCTGCGTGGAGCTCGGGCGTGTCATGGACGACATTGTGTCGGTGCGCTCGGACGGGGCCACGACGGTCGATGCCATGGACATGGTGCGAGACTGCTGAGGGATGCTGCCCTGGCTTGTGTTGCGCGTCTTGGCTCCCGGAGTCATAGTTATGGGCAGCTGGGGCCCGCTGGGCGACCGCTGCTCACCTGGCGACATGTTGGACTCTCCAGACTCGCGTCTGCGATTTGGTATGATTCGTCCACTCATGGTCTGCGTGTGGTCAGGGTCTCTAGTGTACGAGGTCATGGACATGGTCCGCTCGTCTGGCCGCTCTGGCACCACACGGCCCTGCGCTGTTGTCCTCGCCATGTGGTTCATGTAGGGCTGCTGGCGGAAGGTGTTTGCTTGCGAGGGGTGGCTCGGGCCTGCGGGCGTGAACTGCGGCCGCGGTCCCAGCGCCAGCGACTGCGAGCGATAAGGGTCGGTGTTCATGCCGGGTCCCGGGGGCCCAGGGAAGCGCTGAGGCGGCGGCATGGGCTTGCTGAACGGAGGCTGGCCAGGCGGAGAGGTTCTTGGGTCAAACCGCTGTGGCTGCCCGTACGGCTGGCGCTCAGGGCGGAGCGGTTGCGGCAGATACTGGGGCTGCGGCTGGCGCTGTGGCTGCTGCGGGCCCTCTGAGTATCGCGAACTGCCTGGATAGCCATTGGGGGGCGGGCGATTATATGGGTTCTGGGGGTCCATGGGGCGCTGGTCTGGGGGCCCGGGTGGAGCAGCGCGCGGATCGTAGGGTGCAGGAGGGCGCCGATCGTAGCCATTCACCGGCTGGCGGACTGGCGGCGCGCGCTGCATCATGTCGGACGTCTGCGAAGACATTGTCGCAGCGCGGTCAGACATCCTCATCTGCGGCTGTGAGGTCATTGTCTGAGACCGGCCGGCCATGGCGGGACTGGCGCCGAAGATGTTTGCAAAGGCCGCGTCCCTTGTCCCCCCGGGTTGCTGTCCATTTGGCCCACGCGCAAACTCCCTCCCCTGCTGCTGGTTGCCGTATTCTGCCATGTGCACTCGTCAGTCCGCGGCGTGTCCCGATGCTCCTGCGCATCCGCCGCTGCGGTGGTGTGGAAGACTTTTTGTGTGGCAAGGGCTCGACGTAGGGCAGGGCTGCGAGAGGGTTTGATGGAAGCCGCGGGTCTGTGAATGCACCGATGCTCGGAGGCGATGTCTCCTGTGAGCGGCAATGCGTGCAGCGTGCGGGGTGGTTGGCGGTGGAGCGACGACAAACGGCGGGCGTGGATGTCCTGCCAGCCCGACCAGGGGCTGCGTCAAGTCCGGAGAGGCGTTGAGATGGAGCGTATGCGGTGAGGGTATGAATGGGGTTCGAGACGGGCCGAGAGGGCGTGGCCGAGAGCAGCAGCCGTGACAAGCAGCGGTGCGCGCGGCGTGGTGGTGGTGTTGGTCCGTTTCCGCATCGCAGCACATGACTAAGGCGGCGCTAGCTTGTGCTTGTGCTATCTCCAAAGCTCCATGCCGACGCCATCACTCATCACCAGCGAGCTTCGATCCGACACACGCCCACGACACCCTTTTTCGACACCGAAAGACACCATGTCGTCTCAAGGGGAGAACCTCGCGCCGGCCTTTGCGCCCTTCTTTGGCATGGTGAGTGCCTGCGACGCCGTTGATGACTTCATCGCTAACAGCAGCAGAGCGGCATCGCCTTCGCAGTGAGTTTCCCGCATCCTGACAGCCGCCGGACTAAGACACGAACCGCAACCAGATGATATTCGGATGTATGTGGTCCCCGATGGCACAACGCGCAAGACAAGGGCTAATGGGACAGGCATGGGGGCTGCATTTGGCACCGCAAAGGCTGGCATCGGCATTGCTGGCATCGGTACATACAGGCCAGACTTGATCATGAAGGTGGGCTCACTAGCACTGCTCTCCAACTCCAGCTGATGCGTGCAGTCTCTCATCCCCATCGTCATGTCGGGTATCCTCGCAGTCTACGCGCTCGTAATCTCGGTGCTCATCGCCAGCGACATTAAGCCGCCGCCGGAGAAGAACTACTCGCTGTATGCTGGATTCTGCCACATGGCCGCCGGGCTGTCAGTTGGACTCTCGGGGCTGGCCGCGGGCTATGCGATTGGAATTGTGGGAGACGCTGTATGTCACGCCTCTGCTATCTCTAGGGTATGCTAACTCGGCAGGGCGTGCGTTCGTTTATGAGTCAATCGAGGATCTTTGTTGGCATGGTCCTGATTCTCATTTTCGCCGAAGTCCTGGGGCTTTATGGGTGAGCATATACAGTTGCAGTCCCATCCTCAAATCTAACATGCTCCAGCCTCATCGTCGCACTTATCCTAAACACAAGAGCGAGCGGCTAAAGAAGACTTGAAGGATCCATGTACGATATTTGGTGTGTAAACAGTTGGCACGAGCATGCAACATATGGGAGTCTGGTGTCAGATTTGCTCCCGCTCATGCCCGGGCCGGGTACCTAATTAGAGTTGGCTACGCGGTCGCTTGGGTGTAAGGGTTGGGGTTGTATATGCATAGCGGTTGGGCAGCATTGTGCCGTGTACGAGAAACATGGGATTTATTTAGTCTATCAATGCACGTGCAAGCATCGGCAAGTATGCCGAGCAGAAGACACCGCGTTGAAGCAAGTGCCATATGCTACCCATGGTTCACCAGCCATCTCTGACGGTTGACAGCTGTGCCACGGAGCTCGAATTCGGTGATGCAGCGATGTTGCTTAGATGTTTCCATGTCATGCACGGGGGGGCGTGATTAAGGGTAAATTGGGTGAAACTGTTACCTCGAGCAATTGGAAACAGGAGCTGCCAGAAGGGAACGGCCGAGCATCGATACGGCGGCGCCCCGTTTCCACACCCGGCCGGCTTTGCTTTGTGCAGGAGGGAGGCTGCCCCACGCCCATGCGTCATCCTGCCAGAATGCGCCTCAGGTATGTAACCCGTTCCCCCCGCTAGGTGTCGCATCAGGCCTTTATAGCCACCCTACCCCTAACGCGCCCGCCCATGGGTGAATGCCACCGTCACGACCGCTTCGCTACCTAGCAGGCTGTCTCCACGTTTGCCCGCCGCCACAAACAACAATAGGACGCCGCTGCGCTGCAATGCTCTGAATAAGCCCGGCCACGACCCCCCGCTCGCTCCTGCCTCACCCGCCCACGCGCCTGCTCCGCCATGGCGACGTCGCTGCACAGCCTGCTGCACCCGATGAAGCACCACCGGGACAAGCAGTCGGGCTCGCAAGGGCAAACGCACTCGGGCCCGCTGCACGACCGCAACGACTCGGCCATGGACCGCCCGCGCGAGCAGGAGAAGCGCACGCTGGCCGAGTGGGAGGACCACAAGCACACGTTGAGTCCGGACGAGATCGACCAGGACCCGGAGGAGAAGCCCGTGGGGCACTCGTCCAAGGTGCTGCGCGAGGAGGACTTTGAGCTCATCAAGACGCTGGGCACGGGCACCTTTGCGCGCGTCTGGCTGGTGCGCCTCAAGGATGCGCAGGCCCACGACCACGACAAGGTCTTTGCCCTCAAGAAGCTGCGCAAGACGGACGTCATCCGCCTCAAGCAGGTCGAGCACGTGCGCAACGAGCGCAACGTCCTCGCCAAGGTCGCGGGGCACCCTTTCATCACCACCATGGTCGCGAGCTTCCAGTCGCTCGACGCCCTCTACATGGTGCTCGACTACTGCCCGGGCGGCGAGGTCTTCAGCTACCTGCGCCGCGCCCGCCGCTTCAACGAGCCCACGTCGCAGTTCTACGCCGCCGAGATTGTGCTGATACTCGAGTTCCTGCACGAGCGGGAGGGCGTCGCATACCGCGACCTCAAGCCCGAGAACATCCTCATCGACGCCGAGGGCCACCTTAAGCTGGTCGACTTTGGCTTTGCGAAGAAGGTCGAGAACAGTCAGTACCTCGAACTCCGTGTGGGAATTAGCGCTGACACGACCAGGGGAGACGTATACGCTGTGCGGCACACCCGAGTATCTAGCCCCCGAGGTCATAAGAAACACAGGTCAGTGATGTCTGCATCAGACGCATGGCTCAGCTTACACAGTCAGGCCACGGAACCGCCGTCGATTGGTGGGCGTTTGGCATCCTCGTATATGAGTTCCTCGTAGGCCAGCCGCCATTCTGGGATCAGAACCCCATGAAGATATACGAGCAGTATGGCAGTCACTCCTCTGAAAGTACATTCGCTAATCCCGCACAGAATCGTCGAAGGCAAAGTCCGCTTCCCCAGCGCAATGTCGGCCGACGCGCGCGACCTCATCTCCGGCCTGTGCACCGTCGACACTTCAAAACGGCTCGGCAATATTAGCGGTGGTGCCGGCCGCGTAAAGTCACACCCATGGTTCAAGAACATCGACTGGGACCGCCTCTACAACCGGGAAGTCAACGGACCCATCGTGCCGCACCTGAGAGGGCCCGCCGATACACGGAACTTTGATGACTACGAGCCTGAGAACCAACATCCGGACCCGTACACGAAGGAGCTGAGCAACAAATGGGACGACCAATTCAAGGACTTCTAGACGAAACAGCGTAGAAGTAAGCAGAGGAGTAAAAGAAGGACGTCGGACATTATCACTACGAACCATGCATTTCGGGCTTTGTGCTTAGTTCACAGCACGTGTACGGAGTTTATGGTGCACCAAGCATGCATGAATTCGAATACGCATGGCAACGAAACGAATGAATTTTGGATATGGATGGACATTTTTCCCGCCAACGAGTTGTCGACCTGTACATTAAGCAATGAATACTCGTTTTCAAGCGCTCCATTTGCGGGCGCTATATTTGATCTGGAACAGCTTCAGATATAGTTCGGGATCGCAGTTCCTAGAACACCGAGGCTTGAAGCGCTGCTCATCTCGACCACATCGAACTCAACCCAAACGTTCCTCCCCCACTTGCTTCATCCCCACTTCCCCTCCTACTGTCCCTCGAAATCAAGCTGTCCCTCCTCTCCGTCGTCATTCCGCTGCCTCCCCAGACGGCACTCATGATCCTGCCCAAGCTTCCATAGCCACTCCCTTCCTCCTCGCGTTTCCTTTCCTCGCGTTCCATCAACACAGCATGCTCTTCCAGCAGACACGGGAACTGGGTAAGTCGATTCTGGTCGTTCCATTCCCTACGCTCGTGTTTCTTGAACCGCCGCAGACAGCGCGTACATGCGTGCGTGAAAGACGTCGGCGTGAGGTGGTACGTGCAGATGTATGAGCAATGCGGGCATGTGAGTAAGACGGGCTCCGGTGCACTCTCAACCTCAAGAGGTGGCAGATCTGGGGGCGGCGAGAGCATCGACTCCAGCAGCGGTCGTGAAAGGGGTGAGGCCATCGGCGTGGGGGCGTTGGACGAAGTAGTCAGGGAGATGGCTGTGCTTGGTCGTGCTTTTCGTGGGGTTGATTCAGTGAGGAGCGGTTTTGGTGCGCTTGGGCGGAAGCGTGGCGGCATAGTCCTGGTAGTGGTGGTGGTTTGCTAGCGAGCGACAAACAAGAGGCGCTTTGGAGGACTTAGGAAACTGTTTCAGAAGTTGTGGTGAGATGTGTGTGCGTGGTCTTGGGGTTTCGGAGGTTGCATGACTGGTACTGATGCGGGTGGCTGGGCAGTGACGGTGAAAGTGAACTGCGTCACTGACGTATTTCGCTATGTGAAGAAGCGAAGAGTGAAATATGGAATAATGTTGAATATAGTAACCTTAGACACGGTTAGTAAGAGAAGTTGGTGGCAATGGGAGAGGCAAGAAAAAGGACTGGAATAGATCGTGCGTGTGGGTCTGAGCTTGAGAAGTTGTCATAGGCATTCGGACGTTGGTACCATATGCTGTGCGCTTTCTCTAGCGGTCGGACGCCCACGGCAGGCGTGATCCTGCTGTCTGCTCTACCAGAGACATCAAAACGCAATATCTGAGCTCCCCCCCAAGTGTGTGTATGTGTGACCATAATTGAGAACTGCAGTGAATGGAAACGTTGTCGATGGTGACACCACTTCGTTTATACTCACGCACGTGCGCGACACGCACAGTGAGACTGTTGGCGAGCTGCATATCTCGACATCTCGCGCTTCTAGACAGACGCCGGCGGTGGATGTTCTGGCTGTCGCTACCGCACGAGTCACAGCACAGCACACACGGCGGAGCTATAGGCTAGCTTAATATCTCACGCTTCTAGACAGAAGCCATCAGTTAACGTCCTCGTTGGCTTGATACCGCACGATTCTAATTAGCTCGATACCGTACGATTCTAGCCGACTCGATACCGCACGCGACCAGACACTCCCATTTTCCTGGTGATACCGCGTGAGGAATCAGCTTGGATGTTGTCCTGCTGTTGCTGTGACATGTCCTGATATGTTAGTTGATATTGGAAACGACAAAGGCATTACCGCATATAGGACACTAAGTCTTGTTCTTTCGCTTTTCTAGATGATTCGCGAGGAACTTTTCGGCTTCTGCCACTACGCGGTACTTTCGAGTAGGGTGAGGTTCGCGGGAGGGATATGCTCGCGGCCGAGGCGCGTGGACTGCGGTCGTAGTTCTGCAACCTTCTTCTTCTCCGCATTCTCTTCTTCTCCTTCTGTCGTGTCCTCTTCTGGGATACGATCGCGGCTAAGGCGCGTGAGCTGCGGCCGTAGTTCTGTAACCTTCTCCTTCTCTGCATTCTCTCTTTCTCTCGCGTCTTCTTTTGCAGGGTCAACCTCTTGCGCGCTCGGCCTGATTTTGACGAATCCCTCGTCTATCAGAACACGCCACCACGCCATTAATAATGCAGATCTTAACAACGTACTTATAGGTGTTGCTAAACTTTAGAAGGTAGTATTTATTGTTAGATCTAAGTTGCCCTTCAACATAGTTAAGCTGCGCAAATTTTAATTTGTATAATCTGTTATATCGAATAGAGTTGTACACTATCGTGATCGCCTCTGCCTTCGCCTAGGTACCGAATGTTCCTGATAGTGTTGAATGCATTCTATCAACCTCTCGGCGGGCTCGTTGCTGTCTTTTGCCCATCGTTGCTACTTTGCAGCGGTAGTGAAGTTGCTAACTTAAGGTGGCCAATCCTCCGTGATAGACTTTGCGATTCTCGCGTTTTGGCTGGCTTGGGGTGACGCTCTGGTTTCCTACAAGATTCTCGGAGTTGTCAATAGTGCCATAGGGAAAGCCGATAGCGAGAAGAAGCTCTAAGATATGGGCTACCAACTCTGCCTTCACGGGAAAATCGTTGCTCAGCGAGAGGGATTGCAGCGCAATGTTCGCGCGCTCGGCGTAGTACCGGTAAGCGAACCTCTAATTGTAGGGAATAAGAGTTATGATTGCTGTTGTGGCGGATGTAGAAGATGACAATTCTGAAGTGAGTCAAGTTAGACAAGAGAACAGAGCGACCACCTTAGCCCACCTTCTAACACACGACGATGTACTCAGACATCGCGTCGACATCACCAGCGTGTCACCGCCAGCTTCCGTCCAAATATCGAGCCAGCCTTTAGTCCCGCCGTCTACAAGATACCTTATCCTGTATGTCTACAGAGTATTTTTAGAATTCAGAACAACATTCATGTACGTGGATGTAGTTGTCAAGCTTGGGCTTCTTCCGGCTTTCACGACTTACCGAGAGCGTGCATGTCTTGTTCACAGGTGCCAGTTGCAAGAACAGACACGTACAGAGCCTGCGGCTCAAATTATCTCTTAACACAGGAAAAGACACCAAAAAGAATGTTCTTGTACGCCAGGATGCGAGGGTATTGCTTGCGGCGTAAAGTAAAGGGGTTTGATATGGACGTCCGCATCGAGCAAGTGATCGGCATGCCCATGACTGCGGTGAAATTAGAGAAAATGCAAGTCTTGCAACAGACATGATCGGCATACACAAAGTGAAGGACTGACGATTGCGGACATTGAACATGTAGACTGGTGACGGGGACTATGCTGACTCTCGATTTCGGTACGACTGTGAACGAGGTTGATGATCAAAACAGGGAATACAGAGACGTGCTCAGCAGCGAATCGGAAGGCTAGTACTGTCAAGCGTGCGGGCAGACGTTGGGTGCGTGCAGTAAACCTGATCTTGGGCTGTCGTAGCTGCATGAGGTGTGGCGCAAACTGTGGCGAAAGTGATGGGCGAGAACAGCACAAAAGCCCTACAAGGGTTCACGGCGGGCTATGCTTGTGGAGGGGGATATGTGGAGACGAATGGTAAAGGAGAAGAACCCAGTTCATCGCCGGCAAGCATGTGTTGTTGGAGGACAGGCTGGGGTGGGCCTGAGTCTGCGCTGACTCTGGGCTTGCGATTGCAGTGATTGTAGTGACGGCTGTAGCGGGGGGGGTGGCATTTTCGCTGCAGGCTTACGCGTGCGTGTGGCGACGTGCAGTGAATTATACTTGTATCGTGATGGAACATGCCTTTTGAAGCGAAAGCATCTCATTAGAGCTACCCGCTCCGCAACGCCCAAGACAGGGCAGGCCATGCTCCGAGAGAAACAACACCAGCACGTTTCCTTTTCCTGTCTTATGTAGCTAGCTTGACCCCATACGCTCCTTTGCAGCAGCAGCAGCAGTTCTGATCTGTTTCCTTTGTCGCTTTTGCATCCACAGTCGACTATCGGATCACCGTTGATATTACCGATAGCTCAACCCAACGCGCCACACTCGGCGGCCCATACGAACAATTTCAATTTCCCGCTGCCGACACGACGCATTGCCTCCTTTGCAGACAAATGCCAGTCGTCGCAGCTGGAGTTCCGCAGGCATGACGGCAAGTTTAAAAACGCGCCTTCACAATGCTCGCGCCAAGTTGCTCCGAAGAAGCAGCGGAACGGGATCGACAGCGACGCGCTCCGTGACCTCGTCGGCAGGCAGTGAAAGACACCTGCAGCCCGTCCAAACGCTGCGCAAGAGCATCAGCCTGTCCAAGCTGCCCGAGGTGTCGAGCACCAACATCAGCGACGACGAGGGCCACCACGCCGACCCACGGCTAGTCCAGTCAGAAATCCTGGGCACCTCACCCGCCGAAGGCAGCGTGACTTCGCAACAACACTCGCAGCAGTCGGTAGCCACCACCACGACGCCCTCGCCCGGCAGCCTCCCCCAGCGCCAGCAGCCTCCCCAGCTCACGCTCGAGGAGCCCACGCCCATCCACCCCGAGGTGGTGCAGCCCGCCGAACTCGCCCGCCACGTTCCGGAAGCGTCACTCCAGTCATCCGCGGCAAGCACGCAGCTTAGCGACGCCGAGCACGCAGCAGGACCACAGCCAGCCCTCGTCGCCAACACGGATGCAAAGCCCATCAAGTCGCCGCTGGCCCCCGACGCCCCCCACGCCGCCCTCGCAACAGGCCCGCCCACGGCCACCGACTACTTTGGCGGCTCCACGGCCAACTTCACCACCGCCATGCTGCACCGCAAGATCTGGGTGAAGCGGCCCAGCGCCTCGGCCACGCTCGTTCAGATCCGCGAGGACGACCTGGTCGACGACGTGCGCGACATGATCCTGAAGAAGTACGCCAACTCGCTCGGCCGCAGTTTCGACGCGCCCGACGTGACGCTGCGCATCGTCCCGCGCGATGCCGCCAACGCCCGCGACCGCACGCTGGGCCCCGAGGAGGAGATGTGCCGCACGCTCGACGCCTATTTCCCCGGCGGCCAGACGGTCAACGAGGCGCTGGTCATCGACGTGCCCAGGAAGAGCACGCCCAAGCCGTCCCCGCAGGTACCCGCCTACTACCACCATCACCAGGACGCTACTCACAACCAGACCGAGTACTTCCCACCCATGCCCGTCCCCCTGCCCTCTCCGGGGGGCAACCAGGAGGCCCGCATGCAGCTGCCGCACTCCATCGCAGTCCTCAACACCGGCCAGATTGCTCCACTGCCCTCGCCCGGCGGCACAAGGAGACACCACCTCAGCCGCCCAAAGTACCCGAGACATAACACGGCCTCGCCCACAATCCTGGCGGGCGGCATTCCCTCTTCGGCCACGAGCGTACGTCCACCGAACGCACCCCGGCCGCGCCACGACTCCTCCGCCTCCGAGACGAAGCACTCTGCCACCTCGAACAACCCGATACCCACGCCCCCCGTGCCGCCCAACCCGAGCATCCAGCAGGCACAGACGTCGAATCCGCCCACGCCCCGTGTAGCCTCCCCGCCGCCGAACAGCTCGAACAAGAAGCGCCGGAAGAAGCAGCTGCTGGAGCCGCCGAGCCTGCCTGCTGGCCTGCTGGATGGATCCGTGCCACCGATCAATGTGCTGATTGTGGAAGACAACATTATCAACTTGAGGGTTTTGGGCGCTTTCATGCAGCGTCTCAAGGTGCGGTGGCAGCGGGCCATGAACGGTAAGGAAGCGGTTACCAAGTGGAGGGCCGGTGGTTTTCACTTGGTGCTCATGGACATTCAGCTACCTGTGATGAACGGGCTCGAGGCGACAAAGGAGATTAGGCGGCTGGAGCGCGTCAACAGCATCGGCGTTTTCAGCAGCGGAAGCAGCGAGGCGCCAAACAACCGGCTGGGCCACGACGGAAGCCGGCCGGAGGAGGCGCAGGAGGACGACAGGCTGGGCGACAAGGGCCTGTTCAAGAGCCCCGTCATCATTGTCGCGCTCACAGCCAGCTCCCTGCAGAGCGACAGACACGAGGCATTGGCAGCCGGCTGCAACGACTTTTTGACCAAGGTCAGTCATTTTCAGAAGATCTACGCTCATCCACTAACATGCATAGCCCGTCAACTTCGTCTGGCTCGAGCGAAAGGTCAAGGAGTGGGGCTGCATGCAAGCCCTGATCGACTTTGACGGCTGGCGCAGGTGGAAGGACTTTGCCGACAAGTCTGAGATGATGGACTCCAAGTCGAAGATGTCCGCATCCTTTTCCAGCATTGCGCCACAGAAGAAGAAGGAGATTGGCCCAACACTGGCTGCGAACCCGCCTGACGGAAGCGGAATGAGCGTTAACGGGATCAAGAAGGAGGAGGAAAAGGAGAAGAAGAACAAGAGGAGGAGCGTGGGCGTGGGCGTCGTGCCACCGCCGGCCGTGATTGAGGAGAATGAAGGCGGCACACCCGAGGGAGACGTCTCTCGTGCGTAATCTCCACACATCGGTTTTCGATCTGTCACCAACATCCCTGTCACCCATATCGTACCAAAAGTCCTTGGCTGTAAATTGTTCCAACACCCTTTGTTGACTCTCCTATGTCACTATCTGCATGGTCTGGATTTCTACTTCGTCGTCTGTTTTAGCGTTGTTTAGCGATGTCTCTCCACACATCCGCTCACTGCGGGCTTTGAGCCGCGTGCTGTACGCATATTGTCCTTTTCGCTCTTGGGAGGTTCTTAGACCTTCGTTATACGTACACGATTTGCATGCGAGATTTGTTGCTCGCTTGACTTGGTACGCATCATTGCTGGAGAAGAAGTGTGGTATATAGGCGTAATGATAATGTTGAAATCGCCCAATTCGAGCATCGTTCGTGTGGAATAATGGATGTATGATTTTGAAAGAAGCGGCGTTAGAAAGCTCATGCTAGGTTGAGTGTTCCCGAAGGTTGTGCGGAGAACTCACGGCTAACGACTTCCATAGCCACTTAATTTCTAGTACATTATAAGATGCTCAGGCGCAGTTAGCTACGACAGTACTGTTTTCTACTGACCTACTCATTACCCAGACTCCAAAAACAATTTCTTTCAGACACGTTGAAATGGCAAAGGGCGTCCTCTGGGTATCTTCGCGCGTCACGCAGCCGGAGAAACTCTCAGATGACAAGTTCTGCGAGTGGTACGAGGATGTACATTTTGAACTCAACATCCGACGTACCAGAACGCATACTGACACCTTCAGACACATATCCCCGAGGTCCTCGCCCTCCCTGGCATTCCCAGCGCAGTCCGCTTCGAAGCCCTCACGCCGCAGCCGAGTAAAGAAACGTGGAGCAGCGAGGCGCCGTGGTTGGTTCGTCATGCCCTCCATTGCCTCTTCCGTGGCTGATGATCGAGTAGACAGTATACGAGATGCCCGACATCGACTACAGAGAGTCGGCGGACTTCAAAGCGCTGGACGGCCAATCCGAGCCCTCCAAGGAGTTGTTGGAGGGCATTTTCCTGAACGCAAGGTTCGATACAAGGTTTTATAAGGAGGTGCAGTGCTTCGAGCCAGCGTTTGAAAGTAAGGGAGGGAAGCGGTTTTTGATATCAGCCGCTCTTGAGCCACCACAAGGCGCTGAGCAGGACTTTGATGACTGGTAACCCTCTCGTCACACCTGAGAATTCAAACGCTGACGTGCGCAGGTACCGCAAAGAACACATTCCCGTCATTGCGCAAGCCCCAGGCTATGTACGTTCGCGGCGCTACGAGCTTGTTAGCGGGACCACGCTAGATGGCTTCGAGAGGACAGAGCCCGAGGTGGCGAAGTACATGGGGCTGCACGAGTTTGAAGGGGATGTGTTGCCGTGGAAAGAGTTGGGTGCGAGCGCGGAGACGGAGTGGGCGAAGCGGGTCATGGGAGGGTTGATGAAGAGCGAGGTGGGGTGGTATGTGAGTAAGAGGGAGTATGCTGAGAAAAGAAAATAGGTAGGCAGAATCGAGGGCGTGGAAAGCTTGAATATTGACTATGCGAGATATGCCACGCGTCATAGTCGTTCTGATATACTGCTGTGAAGCGCCGCGATGTTATTTTGAGCTGCATCAACACCTCCTTCCCATACTGAGTACCTCCCGTCAAGCCAGTGCGTCAAGTCCTTTTGCCCATAGGCAATATGTTCTGCGAGACTGACAGCATCCGAGATTGCTTCATTTGCACCGTTGCCGCCGACAATGGGCTGTGCGTGTGCTGCATCGCCCATCAATACGATACCGTCCTGTGCTAGACTCTGGAGGTCTTCCTTTGGTACGAGGGTGGTGCGCATCA
The DNA here is from genome assembly GCA_010093685.1 of Ophiobolus disseminans. Taxonomy (NCBI): domain Eukaryota; kingdom Fungi; phylum Ascomycota; class Dothideomycetes; order Pleosporales; family Phaeosphaeriaceae; genus Ophiobolus; species Ophiobolus disseminans. The sequence continues at coordinate 850,361 of MU006236.1, read as the reverse complement.
GCCAGTGCAGTATTCTGTCTTTTCGTAGCATTTCTGTGTCGAGAGTAGAGACGAACGGCTCGGGTAGAACTCCCTGGAGGCTGTCGATTTCGTGATATAGCTCTTCTGGAACGGTTGTAGCACCAGAAAGTGCTCGTTCTGGCTTGTGCAAAGGATCAGAAGCGCCTCGAGAGGGGCGTGAGTATGTCCAGCTCATGCTAACTTTGGCGGGCTGGTATTCGTTGATGCTGATATTGACCCGAGCGTCTCCGTATTTGAAATTGACGATGTTTGAATCAGTGAGGTGCGGTCGAATCTTCTCCTCAAAGACTGCGTGGTCGATCCTTCGCTTTCCGTTGTACACAACGTATGGCAGAACTGTGAGTTCTCTCTCGGGAAGCACTGCCTTTCTCAAGGCTGAATGGGGTCCGTCCGCGCCAATGACAATATCGCTTTGCACCTTTTGTCCGTTGTCCAAGCATATTGTTGTCCATTGCTTGGAGGTTCTGGATGGTCGCTCCACTGACTGTGGCCCAAGGTGCAAGCCAAGATTCCACTTCAAATCGAATCCCTCTCTCAGCCATTCTTCCAATTTGCCTCTGTTTGCCCTGAAGCAGCTTTCGCTTGTCGCTGTAGCATTACTGATCTTCCCTGTTCCACCAATACTCGCATCCACGGCAACACGGCTCTTGAAGTCCTTCTCGTCGACGTCAAGTACCTTCAGTAAGGGAGCATACGTTGATGCATGGAGAGTGATGCCGTAACTGTATCGTGCTGGGGAGTCTGCACGTTCATAGAGAACGGCTGGGATGCCGCGTTTCAGCAGACAGCGACCCAGTGTGAGTCCACTCAAACCTGCGCCAACGATGATAATTGTTTGCTTGGCCATCGGACGACTTTTTCCAAGGACTTGACGGCCTCACGATTGGCGAGGTGATCTCGGTAAGTCGCGGACGCCAGTAGGAAAGATGCACTATCCTGTATATCTGCAGAGACTTTTAGGAATTTAGAAAGACCCTTACATACAGAGATGTAGTCGTCCAGCTTAGCGTTTTTTCTGGTTTTCACGACTTACCTAGAGGTGGTGTTAGTGGATGATCGATCGGCGAGTCAAGAGTCCATGACGTGTACGCCTTTTTGCCCCACCTGCACTAGTGGACAGGACTGTATCCAAGACATGGCACGCTGCTCCTAGATGATGGTCCAGGTCTCGGAGCATGATGTTCGTTCTCCATGTAGTCCTTATATCTTGTTTTTGCTCAGGTGTCATGGGCCGATGAACTCCTACTTTATACTCTTGTCCGGTACAAATCGAGGATAATAACACACCTGGGCAGGCAATTTGGGTCCTTGTTTCGAACTACGATACTTATCATGATCGTCGTTAAAAATAACTCTTTCTTGTAATGTTCTTGTAATGTAGAAACATATTTGTGTCATCCAGAGATGCGAAGTATGGAACGATCGGGGTTGCCAGTATTTCCCTGTTTCACGACTTGTCCTCTCATGATAAAGGCGAATACATCGCGGAAGAAAGGCTGGTATTGCGGTGCTTGTCGTCACTCGACGTACGTGGTGGCCGCCCCGCCTTGCACAACAGCGCTGTGAGCTGTGTAACGCTTTTGCATCACCACTCCAAGCTCAGACTGTCTGCCCAAGTGCCGGTCTTTTCGACTTTGATCGCTTCCTTGACATTCCCACTACCCAGATCTCCATTATAGAAGTGAGCGAAGCACCCTCGGCCCACCTCTTCCCACTTGATCTCTGCTTGATTGTCCGTCTTGACCTCGCCGTCGCCATCGGTCCCAGCTTCCAGGACGTCGTATTTAATCTTCAACAGCCATAGCTCAGAGAAGCTGTCGAACCACTTGTCGGCGGTGCTGGCGACCTGTTCTGAAGTGGACAGATGGATGTAGCCGTCTTTGCGGTCGAGGTCTGACAGCGGAAGACGCGGGGGAAGCGGCGATGGAGGGGCGGATGGCAAGATCTTGTAGAGGAAGGTCGGCAGCGGCGATGGAGCGGGCATCGTGATTTGGAATGATGGATGCAGTCTTCAAAGAGAGACAGAGAGACGCCTTTGCGGATATCACAAGACGACAAACGCGTCGTGTCGCGAAATTCGTGATGCTGGCTTACGTGATACGCGCAATGACGCACCAAACATAGTCGAGAGTCGTCTCCCTGCATTCGAACCACAGGGAAGCTTGTATGATCTAAACGTGTCTTTGGCATATCAGTCACGAGGTGCAGATGAGTGTGAGGCGCTCGCGATCCATCATTTGGCAAGAGCATCTTACGCCAGGGCAACTACGAACTTGGATTGGTGCCCTGACTGCGCCTGCTTGACATTGCAATGCGACAACCAAATTCTTCCTCAACTCCCTCTCCTTGTCTTGTCAAGGCCGCAACTCGCTTCAGGACTTAGCTATACATGTCGGAGGCACGCTGCTGCCTGAGTGAATCCGACGCCCCCAAGGGCGTTGCACCTGACGGCGACGCTCTCGTCCGTTTCAAATATCTCAACCAGGGCGGCGCCAACGTCATCTTCAAAATTCTTCCATGGTCAACTGCAGGAGCCGAGCAGCCGTTTTTCTTCGTTGATTGCAAGGACGATACTTTCCTACCGGTCCATCACGGCGACATCACAAGCCAGGTTCTTCGTGTTGACAAAGGTCTGGACAAGACGCTCCGATGCGATGAGGTCGTGTCTGGATTCCACGACCACGTGCGGCCGTTATTCGTGCCTGGGAAGATATCTGTCATTGCCATTGACTCAGACGGCCTGCCTACGGTGCGTTCGGTCGCCCTGCCCGACCTCGATTTCACGAAACACCTGATGAAACATCAAGGTATTTTACTATACCCTAACGTCATGGTCGCTCTCATATCCAAAGCCGAGACTATCTTGCCTAAGAGGAAATCGGACGCAAATCAACCCACACCCACCAATCGATGGGGAATACTACTCCCCGATATGTCACCAGCTGTGGGATCATCCGTCACCATCGAAGTGAAGCCGAAGTGGCTCGCTCAATCGCCCACTGCTCCTCTGAACGCCGTACGATGTCGCACTTGCGCAATGCAGGTTGCGAAGCCCAAGGATCCAAGCAACTACATCTGTCCGCTACGCCTTTTAGATGGCAAAAGCGACACATTCTTCCGATGGATTCTCGACAGAGTCAAAGAACAACTTGTTGAACACTCAGAAACACTCAAGCAGCAGCAGCAGGAGGAGACCCCAATCACCTCAGCCATCGTCGAATACCTAACTCGAGGTGACGGGAACGCTCTTCTTCACCACCTCAGACTCTTACAAACTCTACTCGACCCGCAAGGCGTACATCTTCGAAGCAGGATGTATCCGAAGCCGACATTTGATCATAACCTACGCTTAGCCATGACGGTGCGGGACTGTTCCTTATACATCACGGCTCAGTACGCGGCTGGGACTGGTTCCATCAAGGTCGATAGCAAATTAGGCGACCTGGACTTCAAGTCGGCCGACAAAATTGACGACTGGTTCAGCAAGGAGGAGGCACTTTTGAAAGAGGCCGCGTATACGAGAGGGATTGACGAGGACCTAGGCTGTCTTGTTGCAGAACAGCTGGTTGCTTAGCTTGTATTCGTATGTATTTTATTCCTAGTAGCTGCTGTATCGTCTTGATATGTTGTGTAATAGCATTTTGTCACCAAGGAGCGTTAAACTACGATATGTACAGTGTCTTTCATTCTTGCCTCATCTTATCAACTCAAAATCTCGTCCTTCCTAGTCTTCACTACCATCCCCGTACTCGTTCTGCTTCATCTTCACCAGAAGTGGGGCACCTGCCCCAACACAGCCCGCAAAGCCCGCAGAACTCGCAGAATGTAATCCAATCTGACCTTCAAGACGCCACCCCAAAGCACCCACCCCACGATGGCGCTTTCGATGCAGTTTGTGCGTGAGTTCGTATACCACATCGCCTGGCCACTGGCCACCCGATGACTGACCTTTCACAGACTCGTCAGGACCCGCAACTTCTCCGATTTCACATTCAAAGTCCCAATCGGCGAAGACCACGAGTTGCATAAAGTGATACTCGCCGCGACGTCTCCCGTCCTTGGACGCTTTCTGCTCGAGCACGACAAGGTGGGTTTGCAGTCCTCCAAAAGGGCGATACCTCGACTAACTATGTGAAGGAGGCGGATCTATTCGAACTATTCGTCGACTCAAGCGCCGAACAGATCAAGCATGCAGACGACTTCACCAAACTCGCCCTGTGCGCCGGCATGAGCGACGTCTTCGCCTTTTGTTACCTGGGCGACTACAAGAACTCACACCGTGACGGGAGCTCCGATTTCGACGTAAGAGTTATGTCACACCTCCTCACGCACGATCTGGCGCATCGGTTTCAAATTGGGGGCCTCGTTGAGCTCACGAGCTGTCACTTCAAGAAAGCGTTCCTGTGGTACTGCGCCAACTCCACGAGCGAGGACGTCAAAGTAGCACTACAAGAATGCTCGGCGCCGAACTTCGTGAAAGACTCCGGCCTCACGGGACATGCGTTAAATCTCCTGCATGATACAGCGCTTGCGGCGTTCGCGAACCAGGTCGGTGCATACAAGACGAACGGGCGTTTCAGGGAAGCTCTGGAGTTGATGGAGGCTGTTCCTCTTGCTACTGCGGAGCTGTACAGCCGTCGGTCGATTCAAGCGGCAGATGCGGAGGGCTCCCAGGAAGGCGACGAGGAGGAGGACGAATACGTCGAGGTGGAGGGAGACGAGGATAGAGAAGAAGTGCTGCAGGAGGATGGCACTGCAAGATCAGGCACACAGTAGGTGGTTGTTGGTCAGAGTTAAGCCCGCGATGGATGGGGCAACAGCGCAGAAATTATTGCCTGGTTCTGGATACATACAAGACCATGTTCACCGAGTGTACAAAGCAGCGGTGTGAATGGATGTCACTGAAAAGACAAATTAAAGATTACAGCTAAGCTATGAAGGCTAGTCACGGCACGGTTTGAACCGGCCAGCTTAAGACTCCGGCATCGACAGCTACCCGAGCTGGTCATGTCGCGATTTAAAGCGCTTCCACTTCTCCGCGAGCTTAAACTCCTCGTCAACACTTCACAGCTCACACTTTTCTCCTCTGTCGTACAACATCCCGCCCTCACACCACCATCACTCCCATTCCCGAAAGACATGGCATCCCTCATCGATAGATGTGCGTTCTTTCTGGACTCCCACATCCTCCACTTCGCAGTCGCTATCGCAGCATGGGAAAAGGCATATTCACCGCTTCCCACAAGCCTCCGCTACTTTTCCGAAGCCGAATCACCGCACTTCCCCCTTGAGGCATGGCTCCTCTTCACCGTCTTCCACACCGTCTTCATCGCAGGCCCGGTATTGCAGCTCCTCGCCAACAAACATCCGGCGCGCAAAACAGCCCTCGCCGTGTTATGCAGCACGACTGCAAACTCCTCATTTCCATGTCCCTAGCGTCCTGGCTCCACATCATGAAAGTCCGGTTGTTGTAGGCTTCTTAAAACAACATGCCCAACTCGCCCTCCCCGACACCCCCGCCAAACCCCTCAAACCCAAACCCCTGCGCGCCCCACCCCATGTCCAGCGGCAGGAACCCATTCCACAGACTCGCCTCGTCCTGGCTCTGCACTGGCGCCTGCCCGCTCGCAAAGTCGCTCACGGCACTCAAATCCGTCCAGCCAAAATCGCCCATCAACTCCGGACTCTCGCCTGTGCCCGCGCTCTCCTGGGGGCTCAAAATGGGCGCGGGGTGACTCAGCCCATTGCTATCGACGGGGTTGCTCGCAATGTGCGTGCCGGGGTGTCTGAAGGAACTGCGGCTCGCCTTGTCCTTCCTGGGCGCCTTCGCCCATAGCATTTTCAGGAGCTGTGAGTAGCGGCTGCCCGGGTGCTGGATGCCGATTCCGGAGCCGACGCTGCTGCGCTGGAGGCGGGCAACTGTCTCGTTGATCATTGCGCGGATGGCGCGGTCTTCGTCACTGCTGATGACGCCGGTGCAGCGCGCGCGGTAGAGAAAGACGCCGGCGTAGACGAGGTAGAGGTAGTATCGTAGAGGCATGAAGCGGAGCGAGCGCTCGGGGTTGACGAAGTTGTTGACGGTGGTGAGGATGGCTTTTGCGGCGTCAAGGCCTTCGTAGATGAAGCGGGCGTCTCCCACGGCGCCGACGTTATTGGTTGTGAAGACGCGTTGGGGGGCTTGCATGCTGAAGCCAGGGCCGGAGGTGCCATTGGTAGAGTTGCTGGCTGCAGGGAGGGCGCGCAGGACGGTGGCTTGGAAGGCGAATGCATTCGTGTAGAGGCGGAGGTAGTCTGCTGTTGTTAGAATAACACATTGCTGTAAAGTGTTCAATATACCGTAAGACATCAACAGACATGCCTTGAGATGCGGCGAACAAGTCAACGTCCCCCATACGCTCTTCCATCCGTAAATCGCAGACCTAAAGTCATCGATAAACTTGATATAGCTACCACTCATATGCGACCGAAAGCTCGACGAGGGGTTCGAATACAGCGTATCATGCACGTTACTAAACAGCTGAGTGAGCTCCAAATTAGCCTGGAAGATAGACGCATAATCCTCTTCATTCGGGCTCTTCGGTATCAGCGAAGGATAATCCTCACGTCTCAGCGTCGTCAGGGGTCCAGGACCTCGTGACCAAAACGCCTTTCCAATCCTGATGCTGGTATGACGGTCTGAGACGTATGCAGATGTCCAAATGAGCCTTTTACGGTCATGATCCGGGTCTTTGCCCTGGTCGACAAAGCGGAAGGAGTAGCGATCCAGCGCGAGGAAGTAGGCTATGCGAAGGGCGAGGCCAACATGCATCCAGCTCTCCTTGTCCTCTTCACCCTTGCCAACCTTGCCTGACCCTCTTTGGGTATATGGAGCCCACTCAGCGAGTAGGAGAAGTGCTTCCACGGCCTCGATGTCTGCATCACCTCCTGCGGCTAGATCCGATACCAGGCTCTTCATATGCTCCATGCACGCTTCGTAAATGTGCGGTTCATCTACGAGATCCTTTGAGGCGACCAGAAGCAGTGCTGTTAGGAGATGCCGTTCCTTCGTGACCATCTCTGCCAGGCGCGACGAATCGAAAGCATGCGCTGGTGCTACCGGGTAGTATGGATGATAATGCTGCTGGAAGCGAATCAACAGCTGGCACAGCGAATGCACGGTGAGGATGCCTCGGTCCAGTAAGGGATACGAGAAGGATAGCGACGGCGCGGGCATGCTCAACAGTGGATGCTGGCTCAATTGCCCTACATCCATGTCCATGACTTTGCCACTGTTTGTAGCCTCCTCATTCGAGCTCGACTCCCCTGCCACCCGCGCCAGTATACCAAGCGCATCCGACGGATTCTGCAAGTTCGTAAAATGCAGCTCGTCTGTGTTTGAGGATCCAGATCTCGCCCCTTGATCGTCGTCGACATACTGTTGCTGTTGGACGCTGGGCTCATGCGACCAAGTGCCCAAGTTGCCAAGTGCATGAAAGCTTCCGCCATCGTCGGTTCGTGGTGCCGTTAGAGGTGGCAGTGTGGTTGTTGTCGCTGGAGGGTCATCTATGCGTGGCTTCTTCCGCACGCGTCGTCCACCTCGATTACTGCCTCCGAGTACGCAGTCGAGGTTGTCGCGTTTGCATCGCAGGCATGGAATTGAACCGCTTTCGTCGCTATACAGACCAATTAGCGGGGACTGTAAGCGCCTGTCTATTCTGAAAGACTTCTCAAGCTGTCTTGAAGACCTCAAACAATACCAGTACTCTGCATGACGCCGGCGATTGTGTTCGGTATTCCAGCTGTTGCCGAGCCGCACAGAAGAGAGCCTCACTTACAGCAAGCACCTGCTCTTCCTCTTCCTACAATTCAAGCATGCAATCTGCGTTCGTTTGATCTTGGACGCGTCGTCGTCCTGGTTTGACGCACCTGCAGAGGGCGATTGTTCCGTATCCTGTGATTCCATGCTTGCGGAGAAATCCCCAGAGCCGAAAGTCAGATACCGAAGTGCGGGGCGGCGTCTGAACGGGCTGCCGGGCCGACATCACGACATGAGCTGATCTTGTGAGTAAGTAGCTTGAAATACGTCTAGGTAGGAGAGCATGCTGAGAACATACATCAATGGGATATCACCTCCTTGCGGGAACTTCATGATACCGCCATATACTAACCAGTTCATGTCATTGTGATGCCAGCACAAGACCTGCTTCTGATTTCACGTGGAGAGAATTCATATAGATATGATGTAAGTTGATTGTTCCAATATCAGGAGTAGCGATAGAAATAGGGTATAACGCCAGTCACCAAGTCTTCCAGACTATTCCCTGTATGTAGACTTTCCAAGTCTATCCACCCAGAAATGCTCCAAGCGGCATCGCATTACATTACGACAACACCGTTGCGTTGCGAAACTTTTTCTAACCTCACTTCCTCCAGAAACCATCATAAAACATATCTCATAATCATATCCTTCGTACTATGCAACATACGCAGGCGGCGCATCAACATCGTCGTCGCCAGCCCAGAAGCCCCCACTCGCTGCACCCTTGGATCGTGAACCCTTACCGCGGTGTCGATCCGCTTTGTCCTTCTCTTCCTGCACTTTGCGTGCGATTTCTTGTGCCATCTTCATCATCCATGCTTGCTCTAGTATGCCGCCTGAACTCGAGGCCCCCTCATCTGGTGGTGAAGACAGGGCTGACACCTTATCGAAAGATAGGGAACGCAAGAGTGGGGACGTGGATTGCTGTGCTTGTCGAAGTGCAGGGCGCGAGAGCGGAGGACGGGAACGTCTCGACGAACTTGAGGGCTTGGTCGGTGTTTGCGCAAAGTCCTCAATTTGAGTTGTTGGCGGAGGGCGGGTGTCCTCGCGCTGCTTCGACTTGGACCGGCCGGGTGCCTTTGACAGTATCGGCGCGGGAGGGAGTAGCGTGTCTGTGCTATCCGACTGCCGGGTCGGAACACCCACATCAAGACTGCCGTGTCTGCCTTCGAAGTAGCGCCCGGGTCGGATGGGAGTCCTTGGAGGCGTGGCGAGCTCAGCCTCGATCTCCGGCTCCTCGTGGATGATGCTCGACGTCTCAGACGCATATGCACTTGGGAGCGGGCTGTTGGCTTCGGTAGACACACCCGAGTCAGCGCCATCTTTGTGCTTCCTCAAATCGACCACGCGCTTCTTGCGCTTTCGTACCTGGCCGGTCCGCGACCGACTGGCGCCTAGGCTCGGCCCAGCAGACAGAGAGTTTGCAGTGGTGAGTGACGGCCGCGAGCTGTGTGTGTCGTTGCCTGTGCTGCCAGAAGCTACCGAGGACGCTCCTGATTTCATGCTACCAAAGGTCGATTGTATCCTAGAGAGACTGCCCCGTGTGAGACCCGGTGTGGCGACGCCTGACTCGATCTTGTCTGGGTGGCCGGCCCAGGCGCGGAAGACAGCATCACGGATGCCAGGGGTGAAGAGCGATAATGTGTGCTGCGACTCGGACAGTGCTGCTAGGCGCAGCATGTTCTTCTGTGAAAAGGAAGCGTGCACCTCGCCACTGGTGTCGAGCGTCAGCGCCGAGATCTGGGACTCGTTGAGCGGGTTTCCAAATGCATCGACGGCGTCCTGTGGCGGTGTTGCAAGTGGGTCGATGGGGACAGTGTCGTCGTGGTTGCCCTCCAACCGCTCCTCCGTCTCCAGCTCTTGGAACTCGGGCGACCACAGGCGCAGCGATAGGCGATGTATGATGGCGGGGAGATCCTCCATGAACAGCACTCGCAGCTGCCCCTCAATCTCCTTCTGGAGGTAGTCTCGCACAAAGGGTATCGAGTCAAAGGTCGAGGACACCTTCAGCGACTCGAGCGGGTCGTTCCTGAACACGAGCGTCAGGCCCTTTTGTTTCGAGAAGACCAGGATGACGAAACCCGACAGGCGGATATTCGAGAGCGTGATCTGCAGCGGTATCGTCAAGCCCGAGGATGCTGCCAGCGGCTGGGGCGATGCAAAGTCTGGTTTGTTGGACAGGTACGTCTTCAGCGGATTTGCCTGCACCTTTGTTTTCAGCGTCAGGAACGCATCGCCCGTGTACGACATCTTGAATATGCCCCTGAATCTATCCTCTGCCAGGTCTCCAATCTCCAGTATCTCCAGCTCGGGCGGCGTCGTGCCAAGATTGAGCTCGGTGACGATGATGTCGTCGACGATGATGGGCGGCTTGGGCGACTTGTTGAGCGCCGTGGTGAGCATGTCGCGTGCGCGCGACGTGTCCGCGATCAGCGGTGACCAGTTGAAGTTGAACGCCATTGTTACGAATTGCGCTCAGCGTGCGGCGGTCGGGGTGCGGCTTCAGCGATGAGGGGCGTTGTTGTGAGGTGTGCCGGGGCGGTCGCGTGCATGCCTTCCGTTGCCTCGTGGATTTCCCATGCGACCCAAGCAGTGCGACCGGGCGTGTGTCGCGTGTGGTGTGTGAAGAGTAACGTATGGTGGTGAATTGTCGAGGCTCGTGATTGCGTAGTCGTGTGAGGTGGAGTGAAGTGAAAGGGATTTTCCGGACGATCGGGAAGCTCAGGGCAGGCTTCGTGTGCGCCATGATGCAGGTCCAACATTTACAGCGACCGTGCGCTCACCGCTTCTCGGACCCACTTGCATACATGAGCCCAGCGGCTAACACCTCCGCTCCGGAACAACTGCGGCAGCATGTGAAGACAATCATTCAGCATTGGCTGTGCATGGTACTTGGTCATCTATAACGTGGCACGGTGTAGGAGCTGTCAAGTTACACCGCGTGCTTGATTCACATCCAACCTCCTCGGGCACCTCGACTTTCCTTACAGCGTACCCTAGTCCGTACTCACCGCTGAAATTTCTTCCAAGTTTAAGCAAGCCACTTCGGTCGAGTGCTTCACGGCCGGCTACCCCAGCTTCTCAGCCACGTCCGCCAATCGTATAGGGCGGACGTATGCAGTGTCGATAGGAAGACACGTCTAGCAGGGAGATCGTGGGGGGAAAATGGCGTGTGCGCAACTTGTCCAGACTCTGACGAGGTGGCCGTTGAAAACTTGATGGGCGCTTGCTGGATGAGGTGTCATGGAGGTATAGTGAAACACGTCAAGATCTACATCCTGAAGCCCTGCTGTATACAGTGCTATTTCTGGCGTCGAGTGAATCCTCCACAGAGCAGCGAGCTATACCAAGTTGAACCGACAGCATGACGGACGCGTACTCGAAGTCCACCACGCTGTTCTCGAGTCTCGACTGCGCCGCGGACGGCACCGACATTCGGCCTCGACTCTAGACCGCAGTCTGATGCTGCAGAGGCTCAGTGGTCTTCTTTGAGCAGCTTCTCCACGGCCTCCACCTTGTCCCTATGGGTCTGCTTTTTATCCGTCCTGCTGCCGACCCTGATGTCGCTTTGAATCCTTACAACCCCATTCTCGTGAAGCATGGAGTGACACTGGCCGATGACCTTCATGACGTCGTCCCATGAGCCTTCTGTAACCTGTTAGCAATGAACGTTGAATGTTTTGAGATTGCTCACCGACAGTGGTTCCAGCAGAATGCATCGAATACTCTAGTCCGCTCTGCTTCAACAGTCTTTGAACCTGCGCGACCTCTTTTGACACAGAAGCCGTCGGCGTGCCGAGCGGGATAATGCAAAAGTCTGCTATGCAGGCTGGTGGCGTTAACAATGTGGTAAGGTCGGTTGAGGACGCCATGTTTTGTATTATGAAGGTATTGTTGGGGTCTGAATCTTGCGATGTTGATTCCAAGTTTGTTGAGGTTGTGCGGGTTGGTGGTTGATGAGACTCGGAGCTCCCGCACCACAAAATCCGCAAACACGCACTTAACTCAAGCACAATAACAAACCAGCAAAGCACCTACATAATCAATTGAATCTGTTTTATATACCTTACTGTACTTCCAAGGATCTAGAGTAGGTGTTTGCCCCGCCTTTCCGGTGTCAAAAATCCAAAAATTCATCGCACACTCCCTACCTAATCCACCATTTCACTCCCAGACTTCTCTCCAGGTTCAAAACAGCACCGTAACGGCAAAAAGAGTGACTCAGCCGAGGATTGAACTCGGGACCTTCAGTGTGTGAAGGGGCTTTGCCCTGTTAGACTGACGTGATAACCAACTACACCACCGAGCCAGTTGTAACTGCTTCGATGACAAAATTTCAACAACTTTGGGTATATATACTAGCCAATAGCTGCACAGGGATCAAAGAGTCGAGAAGAATAGCAAAAAACTGCAAAGTAACTGCATAGTGGGATGCAGCGGGGTTGGTCACTGTGTATGATTGGTTGGATCAGGGGCGGGCCGCTAGGTTGTGTCAACCGAGTTTTCTCGCTGGATTGGGTCCCAGAAACACGACACATGGTAACTGACCATCTTGTATATTCTAGTTGCGAATAGTCTCTTAGAATAACCTCCCTACACTACGGTCGTAGCGCAGGCGGCGTCATGCTTTTAATCCGAACCTAACAGCGTGTATATGGCGAATCATGTGCCTACTCTCAGTGAGTCGCGAAAGCTAGAAATAAAAATAAACTATCTTGTATGTCTATAGAGACCTTTCAATCTTAGAATAACTTCTATATACGCAGATGTAGACGTTAAGCTTATCCTTCTTCTGGCTTTCATGACTACTAAGAGGTATGAGAGGAACAGTGCTTTAAACGTGTTTCATCTGTCATCTCCTCATCGTCGAGAAATCTCGTAAGCAACCGCGGCGCCATCAATCTCAACAACTTGGGCTTTCTTAAAACCTGCCAGATCTTCCGCCGTGAACACTTCCACCTCGCCGTCAACGTCCTCGTCGTCCTTCGTCTCGTCCCCAAGAAAAGCTTGTCGGGTCTTGTACTCTTCTATCTTGAACGTCTTCTCCTTGCTCCAACCCTTCCGCTTGATCTTGAGAACCTCGTATGCGAAGATGATATCGCCCTCTGACTCGAACTCATCTGCAATCCGGTTCGTGCGCTGCACACCCACACTTCCCCCCACGCTCACCTCTGGTGCGACTTCCCCGCTTGCTTCAGCTGCAAAGCCCTTGGAAAGACTCTTCTCGCCCTCGAGCTTGAAGTCTTTCGCTACTTTGATGCCGGTAACCATGCACACTAGCTTGCACAGCATGCTATCCAAGCGCATGAATTCCTTGACAGCCGGGTCGTTGCAGCGCTTCTTGATGTCCTCTGTTGTTGGATGATCCGAGAGAGTAGTGGTCTCCAAGGCAGACATTGTGAATTTATTGCGCTTGATGCGTTCACGGTTTGCGGAAAAGCCGAAATTGATCTTCTCCAGGACTACAGCCCAAAGGCTGGCACTGAGGTTTGTCGCGGTTTCTACCGAGAGAATCCAGTTCTTTTCTCTGGACGTATCGGTCGCAAGGGCAGTGCCTGTCCCGGCTTTGGTGAGCGCGATGTGCGGCTTGAGTGGGTTTACGATGATGTTGCCAATGGCGATCCTTCCACCGGGATGGTGATTCCAGTTGGGGGAGAGGAAATACGTCGCGTTTTGTACGTTGTTCACGGTCACTGGGTCTCTCAGAGCTGACGAGAGGTTTTGTATTGGAACTGCGTTCTTTCATCCCTCAGTACACGCGGACGTGATATATTTGTATCCTACCACCTATGTGCGGCTGTGTATCGAGCACCAAACCCAGTCGAGACGAAGGGTCGCTGATCTAACATAGCCTTATCTTGCATATTGTTGAGACGTTGCCTCATGAAGTGAGTAGTGTCTTTCGTCCAAGAAGTACAAGAATTGGACATCCAGTCAGAGTCATAGAGCTGCCATGCGGCTTTGGCGATAAGATATGAAATCAGAATCTTGCGCTCAAGGTCGGATTTCAGGCTGACCGATGATAGGATTCGTGTCAAAGGTACACTCGGTGTTCGCAGCGAGATCTGGCTTTCGTTGATGGGTAGGTCAGTACCTTCGTCGAAAAGAACACCGCGAGAAGCAGTGAGTTTTAGTCTACCTAATTCCTCGGAGCGAACGAGAGTGCAAAAATCAGATACCCGGGTGCCTGCTTGTGCCATTCTTGCCCCCTTCGAATGAGATTGTGTAGGGTGTTCACTAAAGAGGATGGCGTTGTCATTTCTGTGCGGCAGCCACTTGCGATGTTCCGTCCCCAACGCATTCAACTGCTCAAACGTCTGTCGATGTTTCCATCGTAACGCTTGAGCAGTATCATACACGACGCGCCATCGCAAGCAACTCTCGCCCAGAAACGCAGCGCAATCCGTCAACTCGTGTTCGGACATTTCTACAGCGAAGTGGTGACATACCTCTCCAGCACCACACGCAGGTGCGCTTCTTTCACTCTGAGATGTCAGCAGTATCATCATGGTGTTCATGGAGGAAGAAGAGATGTGCGGTCAGGCCATCATCCTCAGCTGATCTCGAAACGAAATTCAAGCCAATGATTGTTTGATATTCACCATTGTCACTCAAGGCTTCGCAACGGCAGAATTGACAAAGTGTTGCATGCAACTTCTGAAGACACAGAGTCGTCTCGTCGTTCACCGCCGTAAACACATTATTGGGCTTCACAAGCTCGAATATGTCTGGACCGCGCTGTTCTGCTTTGGCGTTGGCAAAGTTCTTGAGGGACTTCTGAAACTTTCTCCAATTTCTTTTGCGGTTTGTGAGGCGTCTGATAGTCGCTTGATTCCATGTCGAGCATGTTCCGGATTTCCGGACACTATTGCGATAAGGCAACGATATGAACTTCGCGTTGAAGGATGTTTGGGTGAGGGAGATCCATTTGGCCACTAAATGTTGTTGCGCTCACTTCAGGTCATACATTGATTATGATTTGGCAGCTGTACATACCCGCACTAGCCTTTCAAGAGCGCACAACAAGTCGACAATCCTCTGATCTGTCAGAGAAGCTGGTCTGGTGAGACGGGTTTCCACGCTGGCCAACAGAGTCTTGAGATCAAGGAAGAAGACGTCGCTTTTCGGTTGTCGAAACAAGATCGTGGACTGCTCACGGATTGCTCCCGCTTTGACAGCAAAATCAATGAGTCCTTCCCTGTCTAAGGGAGTGTCCTGTTGAAAGGTGGGTTGAGAGGTGGCAATTGACCTGCTGGAAGCCGAGGCAGGCACTGTGGCAAAGTGTGCTGAGAGTCATGGGGTCAGGCATTCTTGATTACCATTTCGTGCTGCCATGTGCACAGATATTCCGAGAGGAGGCACATCAAGTGTCGCATATGAGAATCGTCCTTGATCGTGCCAAAGTTGAGTTACCTAGTTGCCTTCCAAATCATCGCGTGGCGTGGCGTTTCTGCCCCACCAAACTTCCCGAATTTCCCGCAGCTCACCTGGCACAATCCCAGCTGCAACACCATAACGCAATCCAAACCTTAGAGGAACGTTATCGATAACCTTACAACAGACACACTCTACGAAACGCGTGATGAAGAGAGTTCCAGGACACTGCTTTGAAGAATCTTTGTACAACCATCTCCACGATTTAGGTCCTGTGCGATATGGAGCATGACATTAGTAAGCCT
Source organism: Ophiobolus disseminans (assembly GCA_010093685.1). Classification (NCBI taxonomy): domain Eukaryota; kingdom Fungi; phylum Ascomycota; class Dothideomycetes; order Pleosporales; family Phaeosphaeriaceae; genus Ophiobolus; species Ophiobolus disseminans. The sequence continues at coordinate 834,863 of MU006236.1, read as the reverse complement.
GAGATCTGGCTGTTCGCGACCGACTGTAAATCAGCTTTTGCAAATTGTATCTCGACCCCAGCATTGGGCGAACAAAACTGGATTCGATCCGCACAGGGGAACTCCAACCTATGGTGCGCAGGTATCAAAGCAACAAGAGCTAGTAACGACAAGTCGTCGCTAGACTCCCGCCTAAGGAAGCAAACCTGGCAAGGCGTTCGGGAAGATATATGCGACCTGCTTCGTGGTCTCAATGAGACCTTGCGCAAGTGCCAAGGTTTGAGTACAGGTATGCGCTCCATGTCTATTGAAATCACCACTGTGTTTGGATTGACCATGTAATAGCGTCAGGAACGGATGTCAGTCTTTCACCGATCGAAGAAGACGTTCGATCGGAGCAGTCATGGCCAGACAGTCCCCACAGCCATGTATCTTGGGAGGTTATGTCGAAAGAATCTGGGGACCCAGCATCTGATGAGTCTCAGACGGAGGATGATAGTCCGCATTTAGGTCTCACAGAGTGCATCTTGTACATCAAAACGATACTCAATCAGTTTGTGAAGATTACGCTCGCTATCCGGAGGTCGGGGAACAAGTACAGGTTCGAAGACATCGATGCGAGCTGTGACGAAGCAGCGTTTGAGCCGTTCCAGCAGGGCCTAGTAGCGCTCATATTGAAGACTTACGAGGGTAACCTACAAGAAGCTAAAGAACTTACTGTCGAAGAGAAGATAAGGCAGGCGTTTGATGCGAGCAGACTGACTCCCGTCCAAAAACGCTTGGTCCGTGCCAACACTCTCCGAAGAAACCGAATCAACTTCATGACAAAGTCTCGTCCAACAGCTCATCCACGAGCAAGTACAGTGCCGGTAGCTTTGAGCAAAATCATCGTTCCAACACCTGAATTGATGTTGATTCAAGAAGGGTCTGGTGATGCCAAAGCGTCTATCAAACACCTCGAGTCGCCCAACCTTTCCAGCGCTACGCAGCTTTTGGACCCACTGGAAACTTCCACAGTGGTAAGAACAGCTATGGAACCCGGTTCCGAGCTCGAGATCAAGCCAATTCTAAGAAAGCCTTCTTTCTCGACTGCCACGAAAATGACGAGGATAGGGGCTTCACAAGTATATCCTCGCAAACCCTAACGTGGTTTGGACGGGACTCTAAAATGTCCATTCTGTCAAGAACAGTTGCCACCCGAGATATCCGAAGCAAAGGTAGATACCAGTTAGAGGTGAGGCGTCATGTTCATTCTCACCACCTCATCTACTGTGTCATGACAACCAGCTGATTTGAAAACATATAGAGCACATGTCGCCCAACATATCATCCCATATACGTGCATCGTGGAAGATTGCAAGACTCCTGATGAGATGTATTTTAACGCTGAGAGTCTAATAGCGCACACCCTAGAGAAGCACTCACTAGCTCGCTGGACATGCGATTACTGCGCTGCGAGTGCTAGCGAAAGCGGTACGACTAATACTGCGATCCTGCAGCAGTTCGATAGCGCCGAGGAGTGGACCGAACACGTTGCAAAACTTCACAAAGACGTGGCAACTGAGGAAGAGTTACCCATCCTATCCGGTTTGAACAAGCGACAGATGATATTTGCAACGGAATGCCCTTTGTGCCCTTTCTCGGTTGAAGGATTGACAAATAGGATCGACGACCATATATTGCTGCATTTGCACGAATTCAGTCTTTTGGCGTTGCCTGATGACGCATGGGGTTTTGCCGAAAAGACACAATCCATGTCGCAAGGATCAGATGCTCTTTCCGCTGTACATGAGCATGAGTCAGCCGATGTTGCTGATATTCCGGAAAGTGAGATAACCACCGACAAGCTTAATCAGCTAGTGCAGTCAGCTCGATCTCTAAACAGAAGGACTACCCACGGAGGCGCGTATCATTATCTCGACCTTCCTCACATATCGACGCTTCCGTCGTCTAGAGGCTTGAGCGAGGAGTCGGCGAGAGAGCTCTGGGTAATACTACGTGTGTTCAACTCCTTGTCAACAAACCTTCTCGAATGTGCAAGGCAACCATCTCCATGCCTCCACGTAGAACTAAAGATGCTCGATACTCGGCAAGGGGACATGCGAGAGCTGATCGAAGATCTTGACCAGACAGCCCGTTTTCTGGAATCGAACAAGCACCGTAAGTCGCTTATCCTCGCGGTATGGATGTATGCTTACATTTCGACGCCGCAGACACCTCCGCGATCGTAGCTTCTGACGCACTGTTCCGCCGCCTTCACATTAGTAACCTTTCTTACAATACCAACGATGATTTCCTTCATCAAGCCTTTCCGGCTTATGGTACAATTCAAGACGCTGCAGTGATGAAATATCACACGACTGGTCGCAGTAGAGGCTTTGGTTTCATCCAATATACCGACTCTGTAGCTGCCTAGGACGCTCTTTTCGCAATGAACGAACAAGAACTCGATGGCCGCCGCGTCCGAATAAGTTTTGTTCGCGCAGGCAGTCTGTCGTCCCCCATTAATGCGATATGCCACATCACATTGCCGCCTCTCCCATCAGCAGATCCCGATGAGAACTTACTGGAGGGTATTGATGAAATCCCGAATTTTCCCCATGTCCAGCCACGGACGCAATCAAAAGAATCATGGCAACCGAGGCTAGCGCTACTTGGACCCGAAGAAGCCGGTACATATGGACTTGCTGCGCATTTTGCACACCGTACCCTTCAATCGTCCGAAGACTGGCATGTCTTTTGGGTGGATGCCCGCTCGATAAAAACTATCATCCACTCGTACGATCTGTTAACGAAGACATACATCTATCCTCGCGAACACTTTACGTCGGGTTCAACATGGACACAAGACTTCTTGCCTTATCTCGAGTGGAACATCCGTGGCAACTGGTTGGTCGTGTATGATGGCTTGACTTGGGCATCATCATCGTATCTGTGCTTGGAAAATCTCCTTGCAAGTGGCCTCAAAGGCAGCCTTATGTTCACCACGAGTGATCGTACATGCTTGGAGCTTCTCAAACCAGTTTACATACTCGAGATTGAGGGATCGGACTGGATGGCATATGATGGTACAAACCCATCATCTCGACACACAGCTATTGACGAAGCGCTCATAGAAATGGTTGATCAGATTTTCGAAACGTCAAGCTTTGTCTCGCAAGAGGATGCGATGGCAACCTGCAGATTGACGGCCGTTCTGAATGACGCCATGGATACAAGCAACTTCTCTGACCCACCGAGAAAGTACATCCTAGATCACGTTCTTCACAGCCTCGCTACCGAAGATGTGATCCTTCAAGAACTAAGGAGGTTCCAGTTAAGGTATGAGACCTCCGAGAAGCTTCTTGCTACCTGGACACACGAGCACGCTCCCAAAATTTTCGCAATATGCAGTATATGCGATCTTCCGCCGTTCGCCATATTACTTGCAATGACATTGTTCAATCGGGATAATTTCGATGATACAAGTCTTCCCATAGCCGATCCTGCATTGGCTCCTCCGCGGACTTTCTTCGATTCTAGACTTTGGACGGACCTCTGGCTCACTAACTTCTACAAAAACCAGTGGATGTTCCTGGTGCCCGACTTTTCCATCAACCGGTTTGACTACACGCTATCACCCGAATCTATATTGCCCTTTACCAAGCTTGATGGACCTTCCAGGAATCAGGCAGACAGTCTGGTACACAAAATACAGGTTCACAGTTATGTCATACGGATGGTAAGTCCATGTTACACCTTTTATTATCATTGCTCACGTCTCTCAGGTGTCTCTTAGCGAAACTTCTGTCACAACCTCGCAGGGTGACGCCGAAACATGGGAATCGGAAGCAAGAATACTCTCAGGTCTAACCAAGAGTAGACGAGCCAACATCTTACCGTGCTCAGTTGCAATCAGGATCGGTGATCGTCGTTTCTTGATGTTCCCATGGCTGCCCGGTGGCACGCTGCGCGACTACTGGAGCAACTCTTCTCGGCGGCTAGGTCATCAGGCAGTTTATGACATGATCAGCCAACTAAGAGGTGTCGCAGATGCTATTGACACTTTGCATCAATCACAAGTCTTGAACGATACCGAGGGACTCAAACACCAAATTTCTCTCGATCACGAGAACATACCAATCTTTCTATCGGATGATGGCCAAGAGCTCTTGTTGTTTGGACATAGCAATATCAGACCCAAGAGGTTACTTCGTTCAGATGCAAGAGAAGACAGCTTGGGAACGCTTCAGATCGCCAACATGGGCTATGCCTCGCAAGCTCGCCTTGCAACGCTTCGGAAGAGAAGACAAACCATGCAAAGACAGCAAGGAGGAATCGATTACCATGCTTTCGGGATATCTGCCAGGTACGAAGCGACCGAGGTTTTAGAATATCATTCTATTGGGAAGACACGCCTTTCTGATATCTGGTCGTTGGGCTGCGTCACTCTCGAGTTCATCATCTGGCTTCTGTATGGAAACGAAGCATTGGAAATTTCTACAACGAGTTGGGAAAAGATGACGCATCCAACTGTTACTTCTGTCTGGATAAGTGCGCTTGGCATCCCGCCGTACTTCGGTGGATGAACCATATCTTGGACAATGATCCAGCATGTTCACAAGACTCGGCAATTGCAGATCTCATGCAGGTCATACGCAACAAGCTGCTTGTGGTTGAGTTACCGCCGAAATCCCCGAATTTGCCGGACAGTAGTCACCGTTCGACTATTGACGATACGGGTACCGTTTGGCGCTGCACTGCTGAAAAATTAAGAGAATCTCTAGACGACATACTATCGAAGACTGACTGTCCAGGTTACCTCTCGTCGAGCAAAACAAGAGATTCAATTTCGCCACCCACACCACTAGCCGCAACATCAATTACACAGGCAACTCAGCAAGAAGACTTGTTTCCACCTCTTACTTCTCAAAGGCTTAGCGCGACAACTGCGACTGATGATTACTCATTGCCTTCGTTGCAAGAATGGGAATTTATTGTCGACAAAAACTTCGCTACCAAGGCGTTAGGCACTTTATCACTTGCGAACACATTCGTTAAACCCTCGCTACTATGCGAGCGCTGCTTAGAGCTCAGAATCATGGAACCGAACGTTTTTTGGTTAGATGACCGGGGGCGTTAGCAGATCGGGCAGGAAAATGCGATTTTTGCCGTTTACTGCTCGAGGTTTTGACGTCCCGTGACCAGTACGGCACAACGCCAGTCGAATTCCGACGGATGGGATCAAACATCAACATAACAGTTGATCCGCGGCCTGCACTATCTATCCGCCAAAGTCTTGGTGAGTAGATATTCATCTCTTCTGGTTTTAGTGGCTCAAATTCTCTAAACACTTTGTCGCTCGACGGCACGGTGTCACAAAGACTAACTGCATGTCGTTTCATTGGCGCTCTTGAAACTTGGGCTGATGCCAGCCTTTCGTCATACTAACTTATGTGCAATAGGCCTTGAATCTTCGGCAACCATTTAAATTGGCATCCCTGAACTACCACAATCCGGCTCCGATGCTCTTTCGCCTGTGCGATGAATCACACTCTGGTTGTCCTACGACTGTGGATAGTTTGCCAACCCGACTACTTGACGTGGGGACTTCTCGATCACCCGGACTTCGTCTCGTCGAGACTAGCAAAGTTCTCATCTCCGATCCACGATATCTAACGCTCTCATTTATTTGGGGCACTGCTACCAACTTTGTAACGTTACCTGATAATCTTGCGTCTTTCCTGGTTACTGTCCCGGAAGAGAGCCTTCCCAAGACGCTGGCCGACGCCGTGACAAGCACGCGAGCACTTGGTATGCCGTACATATGGATTGACGCTTTGTGCATAATTCAGGGCCCTAACGGAGATTTTCAACGCAAAGCAGCAAAAATGGAAGCTGTCTTCAGTGGAGCGTACTGTGATCTGGCTGCTAGTCGTACGAGTAACTCATGGGCTGGCTTTCTTGGGCCGAGACCACAACAGAAAGCAGTCACCTTCAGGTCCGATAACATGAAACAAAATTTCTATGTTTCTAAATGTATCGATGCTTTCCAAGGAGACATCATTGACGGTGGCCTAAACAGTCGAGCCTGGATACTCCAGGAGCGAGCGCTTGCGAGGCGGACCATTTACTTCGCGGAGAACCAGGTCTAATATGAGTGCGGCGAGGGTGTACGATGCGAAACACTTATTAGAATGCACAAGTAAGGCTCTCTAGTTTGGCAATCCTCGAACATCAATGCTGACGTTTTGATCACTAGCCATATGGCCGACTTCCTCGGCGATCCCAAATTTCCCGCGAAATCCATGCACGCCAATCGTGCGATGCGTATCGCATATGTCCATGGTATTTTCAGACAATACTCACGTTTACAACTTACAGCTAGTTCTGACCGACCCATTGCAATCGCAGGTCTGGAGAGCCGTCTCCACCGGACTTTCAACATGAAAAGAGGGGTTGGTATATTCGACGATGGACCGGGAGGGGAGCTATTCCATCGGAGCATATTGTGGCAACGAGGCGAAGAAGTGGACCCTCGGGACTTCATGCGTACCGACTTCCGCAATCGGTCTTCCAGCGTTCCAAGCTGGTCCTGGATGGCCTACGAGGGCGGCATCGACTATGTCGATCCACCTTTCGCTAGCGCGCATTGGTTAGATGAGATTATTCTACCTCTAGAGTGGCCTCAATATGGCATCGGGGTTTCGTCCTCATTATATACATCCGAAGAATTGTTCCTCACCGCAACAATTAGGCCCTTAACAGTCGCCGACAGCCTATGAGAAGACGTCAAACTCACCTACGATACTGAAAGAACAGCAGAATCGATGGAAGAGCGGCCATATTGTGTTATTGTCGCGAAATCAAAGGACGATTGTCCCGAGCAGGAAAGGAGACACTACGTGTTGCTGGTCAAAGAGGACGTGTACAGCATCTCATATCGGCGGAGATACGAGCGTATCGGAGCAAGTTTCATGCTCGGAAGGTACATTGATTTAGAGAGTCTGGCGACGGTGGCGGAGATGCATTAGAGGAGATCAGAGTGTGCTCAGTGCTGGGTAGTCGGACGTTGTTCAATGATTATGCCCTGCATCTATAACGTACCAGTGTCTAAATCACTCCGAAAACCACCCAAACTTTGGGGTTTATGGATTCTGCTTCGTATGAATAATGGTAAGTACCTCAGGCGGTTCATTAACAGCAATTACAATATAGCATGTCACGGCTTCTTTCTTGACTATGGTACTACTCGAACCCTTGAGCGAACCAAGGAACGTCTGCTTTCGTTCCTACCTACTTCTGCTCCTGCATTCTCTCTTAAAGTCACCATCCACGCAGCAAAATTTTCATGTACTCTACCTGAGTGTTCTTCAAATTCCAACATAATTGTATCGCACCACTCAGCACATCTCCACACCAAAGAGACCCCCAACGAGAAATGCTGACCCTCAATGACGTCCTCGACTATGTCTGCCTCCTCCTGCATACATTCCACCCCTACCTCCTCACCCTCGCTCTCCACCTCTCATCCCTCGATGCCCACCTCCCGGCCGCTCTCCGCTTCTTCTCTACTCCCAATCCCGACGTAAGCAAGATACCAGTCGAGTTCCAGCTTCTCGCCCACCTCTTTAGCTCATGCTATATCCTCGACCCGGTACTGGAGTAGCGCTGGGGCGGACACACTGCTGGTGATGGATCGTGGGTTACGTGGAAGGAATAGGGCGTGCGGAGGAAGATTCTGAGGTAGAATGTGCACTTTTGGGGTGGGGTGGTGTTTTATTGGGGCGTGAGGGTCGCGTGGAGGGCGTCGGAGAGGGAGTGGGAGATGGTCTGAAGGCTTTTTGCAATAATTACACCTGATACCCCTGTCAGATTGATACCAACGGAACTATAGGCAGCATACACTATTCCCTCTTCAATCCCACCTTGCCCACTTTCTTCAAACCAACCATTGCAACAGCGCCAATAACCACCGTATACGCGAACATCAACCAATAACTCGCCCGATAACCCTTCAACAACGCTCCGTCATCCTTGTCTTCAAACGCCCCTCCATGGCCCCCTCCGCCAGCGCTTTGACCCTGCACCCCCAACGCCACAACCTGACAACTCCCCATGCCTAGACTCATCCCGAACTGCGCAACGGTATTGAAGACCGCCCCAGCCAGCGCTTGTGTCTCCTCAGGAAAACTGTCTGAAACGATAATCAACCCCACGGTAGCCAGCATGTCCGCCGAGAAGGGAGCGCATATTTGCGCCCAGAAAGCGAGATACCAGTAGCTCCACGCGGGATCCATGAGCGCCATGAACATCGGACTCGCCGCGCCTATCATTGCGCTGCCAGCAATAAGCCAGCGCGCCGTGATGCGGTGCACGAAGAAGCCGACTGCAACGCTGATGAGGACGCCGGTGCCCGAATTGGGAAGGAGATAGAGGGAGGTCGTAAGGGTGGAGGCGTGCTGAATCTCCTGGAAGTAGAGGGAGGAGAACAGCTCGATGGAGTTCACGACGCCGGACGTGAGGCCTACCATGATACAAGTAGCGCTGAAGGGGAGGTTGCGCCAGAGTTTGTTAGGGATGAGAGCTGGTTTGCCATTCGATGTGCGGTGGTGCATCCAGAGGGGAAAGGCGACAAGGAGGACTATGCTGATGGTTAGAAGTGTGGCAGTCTGGGCGGAGTGGATAGAGGTCAGGTCAGCGCTGAGGATGCTGAGAGACTGTTAGCTGGCTGTGAAGATGTGATAGAATGAATGTGCTTACGCCAAAACGTAGGCCAAGATTGCTAATCCAGCACTCGATATCAGACCCCCAATCCAGTCAATTTCCATGCATACCTTCCTGAACATGGCTACTGCCCCAATCTTCTGCTCGGCCTTCACGTTCGGAACTGTCCATAGAGCTGCCACGGCAACGGCAAGAGTGCATCCACCCGAGAGGTAGAAGCCCACGCGCCACCCTGCTCGCTCGATGATAACACCATTGAGCACAAGGCCGATCGCAAATCCCATGGTCATACTGAAGCCCAAGCATGCAAAACCAAGGTTTCTTGCCCTCCCAGACGGTACAGCACCGGCAATGATGGCTACTGACGCAGGGAGATGCATGGCCAGCGCAACACCTTGCAGTGCACGGAAGGCAACGAGCTGCGCTCCACTGGTTGCGAAACCGCAAGCTAGTGCCATGATGCCAAGAAGAGTGATGCCAGCGAGTTCGACAGGTTTAGCGCCCACGATATCAGCAATAGAGCCTGCTATCAAGAGCGCGGCGCCAGAGGTGAGGCCGTAGACTGAGGAGGGCCAGAGGTATAGTGAGCGCTCGAGGGTGATGGAGCGCGCAATCACCGGGAGACCCAGGGTGATGAGGCCATTGGTAAAGCTTGCTAGGAAGCTGACGAAGGAAGGTGTAGAGATGGCGAGGCCGATCCGGAGGTTGGACAACTGCTGGGTTTGGTGATTTAGTGGAGACTCAGGGTCAAAATTGCTGCTATTGTCGATTGCAGTCTCGAGGGACGTCCTGGCAGGTTGAATGGACGGTGCGCGAGCTGTGGCTTCTGGATGGGGTTGCAGCTCGACCAGCTCGATCGCGGTGACCGTTTCTGTAGTGGTGGCCATCTGCTTTAGAACTCAAGTGTGTCTGCTGTTCAAGGCTCAGGTCTAATGTTGAAAGATATCGAATGTGGTTGCGATTGTGGAAAGTACTCGAGATTTGTTTGTTGTGTCCCAGATTCTATGATTAATTGAGAATGTGACAAGATATACGTTTTGGAGCAGCAATCAATGTTCAGCGCAGGACGCCTTCCAAGGACTAGTCCGACGCCCTGCAGGAATCCTCCATGTCAATGTGGCGATTACTGTATGATTGGCCAATCTCGATAAAGAGTAGACGGTGGTTGAGATTCGCATGCATCTCTGCGTGCGAAAGATTATCATGAACGGAAGGCAGATTTGCCATTGTCAACGTGCGTGTGGCTTGATCACGGATGCTATGGAGACGTCTGGCAGAGGGCGGCGCAAAACGACACCGACCAGTAGCATCAGGTCCGAAGCCGAAAACGTTCTTTCTGAAAAAGCCCAATCTGATACTCAATAAGGTGATGCTCGAATCATGGTGTTCCGTTGCTAATTGACGTGTCGTGGTTGTGATGGGCAGGGGTGTGGTTGCCCGTGGCAGCGGTTTGTTTGGGTGACGTCGCTCCCAACCTCTTCTCTTCAGCCACCCCGATTCTCACCAGCCCACTCCACTACACGCTCAGAAACATCAACCAAAAGTACCGGGAGCCACTCCCTCCCCATACCACACACTCTACCCACATTACTACCGATCACAACCTGACTATATCGCCAGTTGCACTCGCTGTCATCGACCGATACCTCGAATCTCTGCAACTGCTTGGGTTGCACACGCACACATTCCGCCCGCCATGGCGCCCCATCCCGAACTCTCGCCCGAAGAGGCTGCGCTCTCGCCCATGGCCGTCCGCGACATGTCCATTGCAAAGACGGTCGTTAAGCGGGCCGACAACATTTACAAGCAGCTCGCTGCAGCCGGCTCACGGAAACCCGACGACCTCAAAGGCCCCGGCTTCCAGGTCCTCTTTGCCCTCATCGCCGTCGGTATGACCCTCATGGCCATCTGGTTCTTCTTCTGGGCCAAGAACGGCGGCTTCAAGTGGCGCAAGGACGACTGGGAGGACTACAAGTCTACTGTCATGCGTCGCAAGGGCCCCGATGGCAAGACACTGTCCAACGCTACCAAGAGCACGAGGCTAGGTGGAGGTAGTGTCGTCCACGGAGGCAGCTACGGTGCCCCGACCAGCATTGGCTACACCGACGAGACCGGCACAAGCGCCGACGCCAACGAGTACCGCGACGCCGAAGAGGGCAAGGGTGGCCTCCGTGGAGGAGACGGCCGTGTACGTAAGGAGAAGAAGAGCCGCCGCGACAACACCAACGACTACAACGACCCCGAACTCCGCAACTACCGCCACGAGAAGCCTGCCCGCGTGGGCGGCCTCAACCGTCAAGCGGATGGCCTCTACACCGACTATTCCGGCTCTCAACCATCTGAACTCGGCTCCCAAGTCTCCAGCGCACCGCTTGTCAAGAAGGAAGAGAAGAAGGACCCCAAGAAGGAGGCCAAGGCTAAGGAGATGCGTGCTAGGGAGCGCATGAAGAAGGCCAAGGCCGCCGAGAAGGACGCTGCTCGTGTCGCCGCCGCCGAAGCCAAGTCTCGCAAGGAAGAGCAGAAGGCTGAAGCGAAGCGTGTAAAGGACGCACAGCGGGTAGCCAAGAAGACAAAGTCCGTGATTGCACCCTCCGAGGCCCCTGAAATGGCTGAAGTCAACCGTCCCCTCACCGAATACACTGGACCCGCCTACACCGAGTACACCGCTCCATCTGAAGCCGGCACCCCTGAGAAGCCCCAGCCCCAACCCAAGACCCAGTCCAAGCCTCGCCGCGCTCCTCCTTCTGCCGCCTACTCGTTCACCACTGGAGACGACACCAACACCGTCTACTCAGCCGCATACACTGACACGAGCCCCAACCAACACCGCACTCGTGCCGCTGCCCCCTCTGTTGCCCAGTCCAACGACATTGAGTCGAGCTACTACTCCGACTACCGCCCCAACGCCGACCCAGCCGTCTACGCTGCCGCAAAGCAAGACCGTGCATCTCGCACTACCTCCCGTCCTCGTGGCGAGCGTCCCCAAGGTGAACGTCCTCAGGGCGCACGTTCCCGTCCCCAGTCACAGTCTCCCCAAAAGCGCAACCGCACCTCCCAGTCTGCGCGTCCTTCGCGCTCCGGGTACACCGCCGCGCCTCCCAGCGACATCTTCACGGCTACCAACGGTGATTCGCAGGGTCACATGAGCTACCCATGCCACATTCCCGGCTTGTCATCTACCGCCACTGCGAGCGTGAGTCCACATGATAGCGTCAGCCAGGTCGGTGCGCCAAGGCCACGGGGCGGGCGTGATGTGATGGACGGGTATCGCAGGGGCGGTGTCAGGGCTGTAGGAAGGAGGGACAGCTTGAGTGACAGCGACTAGATTACGGCTGAGTCGGGGATATGACAACGGACTTGCATAAATGGGCGTTTTGGATTGGTCTAGCAACTCGAATTGATAGCGAGGATGTACAGTGTACAGTTGAACAGCAAATTGCGAAGGATACCAACATTAGCGATAGCATTGTCTTTACATTCGCTGAGGCGAGTCATGAGAGCGGAATTATGTAGCACCATCGAACAAACACATGAATGAAAAGAATCACAATCACGCACATCCACTTCATGAAAGCGAAAGGGGTATATTCATCCTATCTTACTGCACCCAGAGCAGTCAAACTAACAGGCTAAAGATACAGACATTAACTACGGAGGAGATCCCATCGAGAAAGAATAGATCCCATTGAAAAAACAAACAGGTGTCGTAGCTACATACACATCGTCTTACCGTCGATGCGTGCTCGAGGATGTGTGAAGAGAGTGATACTGGGGGTGATGTCGGGAAGGGGGAGGGTCCAATGCGGTAATGTGCGTATGTGTGGGGAGATGGTCATACGCGGATGTTGCAATACAGAGGGCTGAAGGGATCCGCATAGTCAACATCGATGGTGTACAGATGTCGCTTGGCTCGACCGTGTGCCCTGAGACGGTCTCGCACGCGCAGTCCATGGAAAGTGTGCGGAGGCACTGGTATGCGATAGTGAGGCCTGTATGGATTCGCGGCACCAACAGGAAGCATAGTGCACCGGATTTACAACTCGTCCCGCACGCGCTGTGTGGCCTGCGCCGCGGCACTTGAGACGCTGCTGGCGGCTCCTTCGGCGCCCTTGGAGGCCTCGGCATACATCTCGCTGATACGCGAGTTTGCCGCCTCGACGGCGAGGGCAATTCGGCTGCTGGCCGACTCCAAGGCGCCCTGCTCGGGGCCGTAGATGGCTGAGCTGGCGGCGGAGGCCACCTTGGAAGCCTGCTCGCTCGCGGCGGAGTACGCATAGTCGGCGTTCTCGCTGGCGACCGAGGAGATGGAGGAGTAGACGTTGCCGGCGCTGTTTGTGACGGACGCAGCGTAGTTGGTCGCGGTAGGCGTACCGAAAATTGCCTCGCTAATGGCCGCTTGGGCGCTGGCCGCTGCGGCCGTGAAACTATCCTGCACCTGCTGAGAGCCGTAGATTTTCTCGCTGACTTGCGACTGGATTGACGCGTAGGCGCTGGCCACGGAGGAGCTAGCCTGTTCCGCAGCGCCCTTCGGTGTTCCATAGACCGCTATAGAGGCGCTGCCGACGGCAGCATCTAGTTGCGCACTGGCCTGGCTGAGGATTGTCTCGATAGCAGCGGGCGGGGTGAAGATGGAGCTGACAACTGACGACGCCGACGCGAAGGCATCCGCGGCGATGGAGCTCGCGGAGCCGTAACTGTCACCAGCGTATGATGTTACCGACTCATAACTGTCACCAGCGTACGATTGTACTGACTGTACAGCGGCCGGAACGCCCGTGTAATACACAGAGCTGAAGCGATCCATGATACTTTCAGTGAACGCTGGCTCCTTACCGACGACTAGTTCTGAGAGGAGTGCCTGGACATCCGCGTACTGCTTTGCAGCAACCGCAGTGGCCTGGGCACCGTACGATCCAGCTTGTGAGTACACTGACTCCGCCCATGGCGTGGGTTTGCCTGTGTCAAAGTTAGCAGTGAACAGGACGAATACCAAGGTCTAGAACGTTCTGTATATCCTCGCGACGTTTTCAGGTTTTCGATTAGTTCCCAAAAATCGCGCGAGGGCATTCAGGACTACCTTGACGGACCACTTACCATAGACTTGGTCGCTGGCCTTGGCGATAACAGCATCCCAGTTGACGCTGGCCTGGGATGCAATTGACTCTGCCCAAGGTGTCTCGGAGCCAATGACGCCAGAGCTGACTTGGGAGGCAACAGATTGGCCCGCTGCCTGCGCGTTGGCCGCGGCCGACTGCGCGGATCCAGAGATGATAGAGGCAACAGAGGCTGCGGAGGCGGAGGCCACGGAGGCAAGTGACTCCACGGTGCCCTGTTGGGCACCATATACGGCGCTCGACGCGGCGCCTACAAATTCGGAGTAACGGGCGTGCGCTAGACCAACGGCTGCATAGTACTGGCCGGAGACACCAGTGGGCTGAGCGTACTGGGCGGAGGCTTGGCTGAGTCCTGACGATAGTCGCGACGCTGCGATTGACGACACCGACTCGAAGTAACCCTGAGTAGGACCTGCCGCATAGCTCTTCACTGAATCGGTGTACTGTAGGGCAGCCTGCAAGCGGTCGTTGGCACCGCTCACGGAGTCGGAGTACGCCTTCTCCATGTACGCCAATAGAGACTCATGGGCGGGTTTCGGTGTTCCAGAGGCAAGAATGGAGACCTGCGACTTGGCGTTCTCATACTGTTCAGTGGCCAGGCGGAGAGCCTCGCTGTAGCGGGAGCTTGCCTAAATGGGGTGTTAGCATGTACTTTAGGTAGACCTGATGCACTTCGCAAAATTTTAGGGCTACATCTGACAATCAAACTAGTGCGAGGACAGCCAGGCACATCTAACAGGGTTACGTACCTGGATCTGGACGGTCCGGATGATCGCCGTCGGCGTGGGCGTCCCATAGATGGCGTACGACGCGGCCGTGACGGCTTGGGCGAAACGCTCTGATGCGACGCTCGTAGCACTCTCAACAACAGGTTGTTCGGTGCCATAGAGGACGCTGGACGCGGCGGCCAAGGCTCGCTGGTATTGGTCGGCTGCAAGGGAGGTGGCGGATTCGACGCTTCCTTGAGTCTTGGTCGCACCCAAGAGAGCTTCGCTCACTGCGCGGCTCAGATCTGCGGCGCGATCGCCAGCATCGGCTACGACGTTTTGGAGCTTGCTGGAATACTTCGCGACATTGTCGTCGTCGTCGTCGTCGTCGCCATCAAGGGGCTCGTCGAAAATGACCTGTTTGGCCTCCGCGAGGACCTGGGCATTCGCACCACCCCATACCTTCTTGGGCGAATCGTACGCTGCGGATGCCTTGGACGAAACGGAAGAAGCAACGCTCTTAACGAGGGGTGTATCGCTGCCGACGATAGCACTGGAGGCCTGAGAGGCGACTGACTTGACTGAAGACGCTGCGCTCTCGCTCAAGGGGGTCGAGGAACCGTGGATAGCCTCGGAGACTTGGGATGAGGCCCGAGATGAGGCACTGCTGAGAGCGCCCGCAGCCTGCGATGGTATAGCCTGGACAGCCTCGGAGGCTTGAGATGATGCAGAGCTGACCGAAGAGGCGACGCTTTCACTGACTGGCGTTGATGAGCCCTGGATAGCCTCAGAGACCTGAGACGAGGCGTCTTGGGCAGCCTTGAACAGACGGGCTGGGACGACCTTGTTTGTAAAGTCGTCAGATGCGTCATGGGCCCACAGCTTCCATTTGGCGACGTCTTTGAGCCGGATGAGCTCGTTCACCATGCGGGCGGAGATGTCCATTGCGTCATCTTCAAGCTTCTTCGCCGCTGTATGAGCGTCTCTTAGGCCATCGTGTCTAGATCCGACTGCTTCAACTTCGGCCTGCCACTCGGTGAGGGTGTTACGGAGCTTGTGGTAGTTTTGCCAGTCCTTGTAAGTGACTCCATCCAGCCATGCCCAACGCATACCAACCTCTTGGAGACCCAGGCCGTGGATCTTTTCGAGCACTTCTACCGT
Organism: Ophiobolus disseminans; assembly: GCA_010093685.1. Classification (NCBI taxonomy): domain Eukaryota; kingdom Fungi; phylum Ascomycota; class Dothideomycetes; order Pleosporales; family Phaeosphaeriaceae; genus Ophiobolus; species Ophiobolus disseminans. The sequence goes on along the minus strand of MU006236.1, from coordinate 819,196 downwards.
GCTCTTGACGGCTGCCTGTACCAGACCATCGGTTTCTTGGTCGTAGGATGCTTTCCATGTGCGGACGTCTTGAGCACGGTCTTTAACGGCAAGGCCAAGCTCGCGAACCTTTGTACTGCACTTCTCGTGGGCTGCCTCCAAGTCCTTTTCGCTGGCGTCTTCAGGGACCGACTCCACGGTGCGCTTGATGTAGCTCTTGAGACTCGCAACTGTGGAGTCGGCAGTCTCTTCCAGCTTCACAACGAGAGCCTGGCCATGCCCCTTGACGCCACTCTCGACCTGACGCTTTGTGAGCTCGGCTACGCGTTGTTCCAGGTCCTCAGCGCCCTTGTCGGCGGCCGTGGCAAACTTGCTCTGCCACTTTCGGAGATCCTCGTTAAGCTGTGCTTTGAGCTCCTCACCCGTGGGTTGAGGTTCCTTGCGTCTAGTTGCGGTCGACGAGGTTTGGACATCGCTGGAGGCTGTGCTAGATTCACCTCCAAAGAAGTCATCAAAAACACCCCAGCCAGCCTTGGTGGAGGGGCTAGGGGCTGCAGACGATGCGCCTGACGCAGCGATAGTGGGGACAATTTTGGTGGACTCGGTGGCAAAGGTGGATTGAGACTCGATGGCGTCGACCACAGACTCAACCTTCTGCTGATCGCGGTAACGGCCCAGTCGCTCTGAGATGCGCACCAATTGCGGCTCGACGTTGTCTCCGTAGAGCACACGCACTTGGGGCCATACTGTCCTCATCAGAAAGGCCAAGGTCGCGTCCTTTCCTGCGCGGACATAGGGAAAGATGAAATCGACCACAATGTGGTTGCCCTGGGCATGGGCCTTGCGCAGGTACGGCAGAGAGGCCTCGTACGCGGGCAGCACCGAGAGATGGTAGATTTCTTCTAGGCTGGCCTTTGTCTGCTCGTAGTACGGGGCAGCGGCAGTGGACGCAGTCTTGACGTGAGGTCCGAGGTACTGGTCATACTGGCCCTGGACTTTGCTTTGGGCAACCTGGATCTGCGGCCGAACCGACTTGTCCCACTGGGAGTTCGTGTATTTCTTGGCCTGTTCTACCCTGTGTGCGCCATAGGTCGCGTATTTGTCGGCCGTGAACTTTGCAGCTGGGGTATAGACCTGCTTCTCAAGGCGATCGGTGTATGGCTTGACCTTCTCGACGTAGGGCGCCGCGTAGGCCTGGTAGTAGGGATCGAGGTATGGCGCCGCATATGAGCGGGCCTGTAGATAGGGCTTGCACACGCGTGAGGACGAGTCATCGAGCTTTGTCAGGGAGGAAGGGCACCGGAAGATCAGCGTGATGATGAGGTACCAGGTCATGAGTCTAAAATCGTTAGCACGTTCCTGCCGTCCTAGATGTCCTCACAGAATTTCCAAGTCGCCAGAGACAACCTGAAAGTTCCGCGAGATGCTTCAGGCGTGTGTATCACGTACCGTGCAACCACGCTCGTCAGCGCTCCCGTCATGCTTCTTCGCGGTCTCCTCGTTGACCGTGTGGTTGAGAGCTGCTTGTCGGCGTGGCCGTTCATATGGCCGTTGGCGCTGCCATTGAGGCTACCGTTAAGGCCGCCATTTAGCGTGCCGTTGGAGGTGGTTTTCTTGGGCTTCTTCGCCCGGCCGTTCGTCTGGGCAGCCATGGTGTTACTCGCCGTCAGCTCGCGTGTCTGGCTGTCTATCGGCGGTGCGGCGTTAGCACTGTGTGGGTGGTCCTAGCTGACGTCAGTGAGTAGAGACGGCAGGAGCGTTCGTAGAACTATAAACACACAATTAGGCAGTGGTGAACCAGAGAGCAACGTCTAGCGTTGGTGTGATGGACGGTGGTGAGGACTAAATGCTAGGTCGGTGCGCAACCGAGCAGCGGGTCGGTGATGTAATTGCACGTGCGGACGCGGGAAGAGCAAGCAAGGACAAGCAGCAGGCAGTGGAGACACACCCGTCTTGATAGGTTATGAGTGCACACAGTAGTGGAAGCTGGATATTGTTGGGATACCAACATGCCAACCCCGAGCGGTTCGCCTTGATTCACGCTGCCCGGTTGTGTCGCGACGTGCTTCAGATGCCTGCCCCCGGTTGCTCCTGCCAGTGCCAGGGTCTCGCGTGCGCCTGCACAACAAGACCACCACGACAGTCTATCCTTGCTTCTGCTATGCTGAGTATCCGCGCATGCATTTGCAGTGTTAGGACGACAAGCAAAAGTAGTCTGAGGCTACACAGGCTACATTAATCTCTGGAGTGAATGCACCGTTCGCGAACAAGCTTCAGTGCCAAGACCGTCGACGTTGGCGACATCACCACTTCCGCGCGATGTTCACGCCTCCATTCAGCAACTCTCGCGCTTTTCATCTCACACACGCTCTGCACCTAGACCTAATTCACATCCAAACATCCCTCGCCGTGACACCCTGCTGTACATATCACGAAACTTTTCCGCGGCACCCGTCGGACCCTCCATGACTACGTGATCGCTTGGACTGCGGACCTCCGCTTGAGACCCTTCAATCTATAACTTCCCCTACCCACTCTTACCACGTAACCACGTAACCACTCCAGCGCCGTTCATTACACTCAACCCGATATGGCGACCGACGCTGCGGACACGCCTAGGGTGCTCCTCAACCAGGCACACGACATGGCCCTCGACGAGTCCTCCCAGAGCCACACCACGAGCCCCTCACAAGCCGACAAGGACGAGGCAGACACGTGCCGCATATGTCGCGGAGAGGGCACTGCCGACGAGCCTCTGTTCTATCCGTGCAAGTGCAGCGGGAGCATCAAATACGTCCACCAGGAGTGCCTGATGGAGTGGCTGTCCCATACACAGAAGAAGCACTGCGAGCTGTGCAAGACATCCTTCCGTTTCACCAAGCTCTATCACCCTGGCATGCCCAACCGTGTCCCGACGACCGTCTTTGTACGTCGCGCCGCCATGCATGTGCTCAACATGTTCCTGACCTGGTGTCGCGGGGTGTTGGTGGCTAGTGTATGGCTTTTGCTGCTTCCCTGGTGTATGCGCGTAGTCTGGCGCAGCCTGTTCTGGGTCGGCGACGGCGGCTGGTCGCGCGACATGTTCCTCGACTCGGCAGAGAGATCGGAGTATCCCAGTGTAGGCCCCTTCAATATGACAGCTTTCAGGCCCACGATCGACAAACCACCCACATTGAACGTCACGGACAGCTTCAACTTCTGGACACCGTTCTTCTCTGTGGCATTCGCAACATATAATACATCAACCCCAGAGCTTGCGGCCTGGACCTTTGCCAAGCGACTCCTTTTCGGCTTCCCGCTGCCCCTCGCTTCCTTCTCGACAATCGAGGTAAATCAGACCTCCATCAACGCGACCTCTGACCCGCTGGGCATTCGAGACCCCTCGTTGCTTTCCGACGTATCTTTCTTCAACTGGTTCGACTCGCAGACCGCCAATCGTTTTATCATAGATGTCCTTGAAGGTCAGATCATCACGTTGTTAGTTGTGGTTGCGTTCATCCTCATCTTCCTTATTCGGGAATGGGTCGTACAGCAACAGCCTGTGATCAACATGGTCGCCCTTGGCGATAACGCGGCAGCACACCGGGCCATGAATGATGACGCCGCAGCCCACAACCCTGTTCCGGCTAACCACGAAGAGGCGGAAGTTGTTCCAGATGCGCAAGAGGAGGATACTGACAATGGAGCACACGCAAATGCCCTAGCGGAACGACAGGACGATCGAGATGACGGTATTGCTGAAAAAATGACAAAGGCGCTGGAGGATGGCTCGCCGGAGGAACTTGCAACACTTCTCAACGACATGGGTCCCGTAGGTGCTGAGAAGCTAGAGATGGCTCTGAAGCGGAAGCTGCAGGCCAAAATCGCGACCATTGAAGCAAGCGAGGAACAAGATGCTGGTCCCGTATCTGAGGCATCTTCCTCACGTGGAAACCAAGCCTCTGCGTCGGACGACGAAAGAAACGTGCCACGGCGCAGCAGTATGTCTCAATTGGCAAATCTAACAGTTGATTTGTCAGGTTCAGGATCACCAGGTTCAGCACAGAGGCCAATCATGCCTTCGAGAGATAAGTCCTTCGTCGCTACAGGGATCAGACGAAGCTTAGAAGAGGGCAACGAGTGGTCATTCGAAAATTTGCCACAGCCCGCGGACTCTGAAGCACGTCAAGTTCCTGATTCCTGGGAAGATGAAGAGACTGGAGAACCTGCTGACAGAGAGCACGATGCAACATATGATCAAGAGCAGGACAGTGAGCATAGTAGTGAAAGTTGGCAGCAGGTCACTGATGTCATTGCAGACGACGACTCCGACCAAGTGCTGGAAGGAGATCGTCGGCTAGACAAGGGCAAAGCCAAGGTCGACAACGATAGTGTGGATGTGGATGTACCTTTGCAAGAGCAAGAAGGAACGAGTGAAGATGAAGCGCACAACGCGGCTGATGTTGTTCAAGCTGAGCAGGGCTCTGAAGCTTCAACAGATTTTTCCGAGTCTGGAGACGAGGGTCCGCCTCGAGAAGATGATGGAGGAGAAACGCAGCAGCAGAACGTTGCACCAGCTGCAGTTGTCCAGCCCGAGCCTCATCTTATGAACCGACTTCTCGACTGGACGTTTGGTGACGTCGCACCAGGTGTGCCGCAGGCTGAAGAGCCCGGAAATGAGGAGCATATCGTGCGCAACCTTGCGGACGAGGCACCTTTTGTTCCCTTTGCTGGAAACGAGATGCAAGAGCCTATCAACCCCGCGGCTCAAGACCCCGAGGTTGCTGCGGCTGCCGCTCAGGCCGGCATCGACGTCAACGATCAAGAAGCGATTGAAGATGCAGAGGACTTGGAGGGCATACTGGAGCTCATCGGCATGCAGGGGCCTATCGTTGGGCTCTTCCAAAATGTCCTCTTCAGCGCCGTATTAATCTCAGCCACACTAGCATGCGCGGTGTGGATTCCATACCTATGGGGCAAGGTGGTGATTCTGATGATGGGAAGTCCGATCTCGCTCCTCATCAAGCTGCCATTGCAGATCGTCGCCACCATCACGGATCTGATTGTGGATTTTGCACTGGTTGTGATGGCCGGTGCGACGTATTGGGGCTCAAAGATTGCATCTTCATGCGTTCACCTGTGTGCATCAGGCGATTTCTCACAGGCCGTGGACGGTCGGATTGCTGGGATGTCTGCCACTATGCTTTCGCTCGCCTCCGGTGCCATGGACCGTATAGTGAAGCTGATGGGCGATCCTTCAATGTCTCCCCGACCCGATTACTTCCGGCTCTCCGTCAACTCACACGCAGCCCTACGAAGCATTCAGAACTCGACTTCGTTCGCCCTGAACGAGACGGGCAATTATGCAAATGCATTCATCGAGCAAGCGTCATCGGAATCTCCGTTCAGGTTCCTCTGGAGAACCTGCACTGGGCTGCCTCACGTTGTCCGGTTTGCCGCGGTGTGGCTTTTCACCCAGTGCCTCTCTGTATGGTCGTGGATTTCCACGGCAAAGTCGTACAAGATCACGTACAATCTAGACCTCGGACACAACACGCCTGCTGATTACACCACATTTGAGCGTTGGACGGCCAACGACCGTATGATCGCCGTCTTCGCTGGCTACGCTTTCTTCGCCATGGCTGGGGCCGTATATCTTAAGCGCGGCTCTCCCTTCAGCACCTCACAGCAGGGCCAGAAGATTGAACGTATCATCACTGAGATCCTGCAACAGGCGGGCGGTGTTCTCAAGGTAATTCTGATCATCAGTATCGAGATGCTCGCCTTTCCGCTGTACTGCGGCTTGCTCCTCGATCTCGCCATGCTGCCGCTCTTCAAAAACGCTACTCTCTTTACTCGCTGGCAATTCGCTTGTCAAAGTCCTTGGACATCTGGCTTTGTACACTGGTTTATTGGCACATGCTACATGTTCCATTTTGCGCTGTTTGTGTCTATGTGCCGCAAGATTATGCGCAAGGGAGTGCTCTACTTCATCCGCGACCCAGACGACCCGACATTCCATCCAGTTCGCGACGTGCTCGAGCGCAGTGTCACTACCCAGCTACGCAAGATTGCCTTTAGTGCCCTTGTTTATGGCGCCCTCGTTATCGTCTGTCTAGGTGGCGTTGTATGGACGCTCAGCCGCGCAACTTCTGGCGTGCTTCCGATCCACTGGACCACTGAAGCACCGTCTCTCGAGTTCCCTCTAGACCTGCTCTTCTACAATTTCCTCACGCCTGTCATCATCAAGTTCTACAAGCCCAGCGAGAGCATACACTCAATGTACAAATGGTGCTTCAAGAGGTGTGCTGGCTTCCTCCGCCTCTCGAGTTTCTTATTCGGTGACAGTATCGAAAATCACGCGGGCCAGGATGGGAAATACGTGCGCGCTCCTTCATCGGATCAGGCTCGCGTGCCCAAGGGCCACCCCGTATTTGTCGAAGTTGACACCAACAACGTTCGCAAAGACGGCAAAACAGAGGGCGGTGTGCACAACTCCGACCTCGTCGCCATAGTGTTCATTCCCAGCTGGTTCCGCCTCCGCATCTTCGCATTCGTTGTCACGATCTGGATCTTCATGGGCATGAGCGGCGTCGGCGTCACGATCCTCCCATTGCTCTTCGGGCGGTACCTCTTCTCGCTGGTCCTCCCTGAGACGGTTGAGATGAACGACATCCACGCTTTTTCTCTGGGTGTCTACACACTCGGTAGCGTCGCATACTCCATCTGGCATGCATACAATTTCGTCTCCAATCTCAACCGCCCTGTGCCCTCACCCCTGGCTACCCTCCACAATGTCGCCACCACATCGTCACGCATCGGTTTGCGCGTCCTACGCTTCACATACGTCTGGGCCAGCCTGGTCTTCGCAATCCCCTTCCTCTTCGCTGTGCTCATCGAGCTCTACTTCCTCATGCCGCTGCACGCCTATCTTGGCCCCGCAGAGCCTCACGTCGTGCACCTCATCCAGGACTGGACCCTCGGCTTCCTCTACAGCCGTCTCGCAGCACGTATATTATTTGCAAACCGCCAATCCCGCCCCGCGCGCGCTTTCAACGCCGTGGTTCGAGACGGTTACTTGTATCCCAATGCACGTATCGCTACGCGGTGTTTCCTGCTCCCTGTTCTGGTGCTGTGGGGCGTTGCCATTGCAGTCCCGTCGAGCTTGGCGTTTACGACGTCCAAGACACTGTATGCGGGCGCGAGCGAACAAACGCGGAATATGGTGTGGCGCTTCAGTTTCCCGGCTGTCGGACTCAGTCTTGTGGCCATGTGGGCAAGCAAGGAGGCTGTGCGCATGGTCAGTAGATGGAGGTTGGTCGTGCGGGACGAGGTGTATCTGATTGGGGAGCGGCTGCACAACTTTGGTGAACGGAAGGCTGGGCTCCAGTCGAGGGCGACTGAGGAGGCGATTACAGCCGCATCACAAGCTGGGGGAACGGAGGGTACTGATGTTGAGGCGTGATGATTCAGCACTCAGGATCTTGGGTCTGAAAGGAACAATTCATGGGTGGCGTTATTAAGATAGGCAGGCTGAGAAGGTTGGTGGTAGTGGAGTCAAGCTTTCGCTCGTTTTTCGAGTCTTATGCGTGCTCGGGCAAATTTTATTACTCCCCAGATATCACAGACTACAAGATGTCCAAAGCCCTTGATTTCTTCTCCATGGAGACTCAGAATACTACTATGAGGCTATCTTACTTGTTCAACCGTTAGTATTGCATGTTGAACAGCCAATAATGAAATTAAGGGTGAAATACTTACACAGGCTATTCGAGTCTAGTCTCCCTTTGATAATACCCCAACTTTTGTGTTCAACTTCATCTTATAATAATACTTACCCAGCTTTCCTCTCAGAAGCGACTTTGAGGCTGAAGGCTGCCCAGGTGCGCTCACCGGTTCCTTGGCGCAGACACGTTGCCATGCATAGGAGCCTTGAGATCGCACAGTACGTAGTTGAAGCCTCCCTTCTCGAATACCACAACTTACCTTTTTACATGACTTCTACAGAATCTTTTCACTTCAAGAATGAAACTACATGAGATCGATGGAGTGCGATTTGTGAACATCGATGTTCCGCCCCCCCCCCCACTGCAAAGCCCATTCTAGCCTTGCTCACAACATCCCTGAGGCTGCTCGACATATTGGTGAACTACCTGTCGCATACCTCTTGGAGTCTTACCGAGAGAATCATCTTTTGGCTGGGTCTTGCAGTTGAGAATGCAGCTGGCCGCGAGTCTATAGCCACGTCGAGAATGGCTTCTCTATTTCGAATAAACAATGTTCATTAACGGGTGGTGATTCGGGCTTCTGTACTACCTAATATCCTAGCGAACTGCCCTAGGAGAGCACACATGGACTCTCCCTGATACGCAGGCCCAGGTCATCCTACCGAACGCCAGGAAACCTACCTCGTATGTGGTCCTCATGGTCAGCGAAGGCTGGCATGTAAGAGCAAGGAGATTTGACATAATTAAATATTGCCATCGATACAGATACAACAGATCGTGAGCTTATGGAAGCTATTGGACTGTTCGTCTCGTTAAGATCGCGGTCTTTGACGGGAGCTGCGCGGCAACTCTTCTCGCTGCAGCAGCCGGCGCTAGACATAACTTGGGTACGTTCCTCAGAGAGAAGCAAGTTGATATTTTGGGAATCCGAGTGACGTGTTATATCTATAGGTTAAACCCTATAAGGCCGGTCGTTCCGCGAAGTATCCAGAGATGGGGAGTGGCTCGTGGATACAGTTCCATGGACACAGACAATCCTTCTTCCCGATACCTCATATTTTTGTACACGATTGGTTCCAGAACTCTACTTGTATTCATCCATCTGAGCCCTTAGTGCTAGAGGCCTTTCCCCGGCGTAGAGATCCAGTCATTCTGTCAAACCTCTCTCCTGATCTGCCTGTGGGCGGCATTTGGGTAATGATGATAACAGGTTCGGTCCAACCTGCACGGCTAATTCTCTACGCCTTCTTCCTCTATCTCTCTGGTTATGTTTTGGGGCTCTGGTATCGGTTCATCGCCCAGTCTTCGCAGGGCTGGATTTGGAAATGGCATGCAACGGTGATAGTTCCATTATTGTTTCTAGTTTATTGTCGTCGACAGAACCCTAGCAATCACGCTCCACCCAAGCTAGGCATTATTCACACGATATTCAGATGTGTAGTCTAAAAAATCCTGTAAGATGCGTCGGTGCTGGAGCTGATACATGCAAAGGTCTGTGGCGCGCCCATATCAACTGACTGTCCACTAAGTACGACAGACCGGCAAACCATGAAGGCTCTATACAAACTCAGTCTCCATATGTCTGCAAATGCAGAAACACGACTTCTGAACAGGGAATTTGGCAAGAAGCCTGCGACGTTGCCTCAAATGCACGACGGAGCGCCATCGGACCAACATGTCGCAATTAGCGCGGAGCAAGGAAGAAACACGTCCGAGATCACTCGCCGAAACAGTGGGGTATGACTGTCCAAGTCTCAATTCACGACCATCCAAGAAAGTACTCTCGCCAGGACGGAAAAGCAGCAGAAGCACCAGGAGGCTGAGACCGAAGCTTTTCTTACTTTTTTGATCATCTGTTATCCTAGCTCAACAGGCTACAAGATTAGTCAATGGAAAATTCCCACGTCAGGCGACATTCCTTTGGACCGGGCTATCATAGAAAAGGTAAGGAAGAAGTACGTATATCTTCGACCACAATGGAGACGGTTGAAGGAACTGAGAGGATTTAGTGGAATTCGAGTGGCAAGAGTAGGCGCATCTATATTGATCTACTGACTGATACTAATAGTCGACAGTTCGAACTCGCTCACACATCAACAACTGCAGTCCCAACTGACATTGACTGGCAATGGCCAACCAAAGCTAATGGCGACTGGATGCCCATCAGAAACAAAACTGATAAGATCCCCATGAAGGGTCTGGCTGGATTGATGGCACATATCTGGACCACCGACTGCTCCCATGAAAGCAACGGTGACCAGAAAGAAAGAAGAGAAAGTCAAGAATACCTCGACTCAGTATACAATGGAAAGACAGACTGGACACACTTCCGCTAGACAACTTACCCGACTCGAGTCAGCTGTGGCCGTGGTCACAATTCCCGCCATCGATCGTATTGTATTTCCCTGACCGCGAGGCTCCGGAAAAAGGTAATGACTGAGTCAGTTCGACAAGACGCTGAGCTAACGAACACCAAGGAAAAGGAAAGCAACCTGTCCAGGACAACGACGAAGACCTAGACTGGATGTCTACCGCCAGCATGGATGTAGACTTTGGCGACACCCTCGCGGACCCGCGCTTCACCTACCACCGCACGCCCAAGAAGCTCCACAGCCCCCTCACAATCGACCCACACGGGACAAACCCACCTATCGGCTGGGCGATATGGATCGACAAAAACTTTGCAGTTCCCTGGTATCTGCCACTTGCACTCGCTGTGCATTCTGTTGCTGTCTTTGTGTTCGCAATCTGGTATACGGCTGAGACGGCGCCGAAGGCTAATGGGTGGGTGATTGGGAGTTTCGTGTTCACGCCTGTGTCGCTCGTGTTTGGGGTTTGGGTGCTGAAAGCAAGAATTCGAAACATGCGCGGATGTGATATCGCGGTCTTAGAACCCGTATGCGCTTGCGTTTTGCTGGGTGTGTCGGCGGACATCTCATTCTAGAAGAAACTCCTCATTGTGGTAATATGTAAAAAGTCCTATGATATGATGAAGATCCCAACTAAGTAGTACCATTATGTATGGCTTGCATGTTTTTGCGTATCTCTATCTTTTTGAGAAATAGTACTCTAGAGTAGCCGTGATTTTTGATGCAGAAACGTCCAAATATGACCTGTGGCTGGCTTACACAGATATGGCAACAGCCCGACCTCATAAAACATATGATGTGCGACACTGCGAGGCTGAGGTCGCCCTCCTTGCCGAGATGGCTGAGCGCATACTACCCATGTAAGCCACAGCACTGGGTTGGTGCACGAATTCTTGCCACCTCACCGATTTTCTTCTTGATAGGTGACGGTGGTCAAAGGTATGTCTGAATGACACCCCTGACGCTTGTTGTGCCACACTGCGCTACTCTGTAGCCAATTGCAGCGGCCATGTTATCCTGTAGAGTCCCGGCATCGCACATGGTTTCCACGATAACGTCGAAGGTGAGAGTTGCTGGACATGTTATACATGCTAGCTGTCTCAGAGATACTTCTTCGCCGCTGTCGCGACCCTCTGCCTGAACACCGGACTCTTGACCACGTCTCCGTTGCCCACATGGAAGAAGGGATTCATGATGGTCTTCAGCCACCCCTCATACACGTCGACAAAGAAGTTCTTGACCGCCTCCTCTGTCGCGGGCGCACTGGGGTTGTACAGCCCACTCGTCCCTCCCATCGCCGCCCGTCCGCCAGCCAGCGACCCTCTTGCACCGCCACTTCCACCTGATGTGAGGCCCAACGACTCATCTCGCGGCCTTGTCAACAACAAGAACCTTGTGTTCCCCGCGGTGATCCAACAGCTCACGAAGCAGTTCTGGTACTTGTCGATGTGCTTGAGGTACATGGGCGCAGAGCCGGCGGATGTGGAAGGTCCCCACTGTACTTCTTCGACGATATCGAGGGAGCTGTGGAGGATGAAGGGCACCATGGCGCGTTCGGCTGGGGTGTAGCGTGCCACGCCATCACCGCCAGATCGTGATGTGCCGAAGTCGTGGGTGAAGAGCGGGACGTCGAGGGGTGAGAGGATTGAGAAGGTGTAGGACATTATGGCTAGTGTCGTTTTGAGAGCCTGAAGGGATATGTCGAGTTGAATCTCGTGAAGATGAGCTCGAACTGTTTGGTATGTTTGCGCGTGGATGCCTTCGCTGTTTGAAACAGTTGGAGGTATACAAGGGTGGCTTCTGATTTACCCCAAATATTCGCTCCTTGTTCCAGACTGCGTGCGATATAAAACCGCAAGTAGTTCAAGAGACGGTGGTGTAGTGAAGTGGTGGAGCAGCGAGTTCCCCACGCTAAGCAAGGATCAATGCCAAGAAACTCCGCGGGAGTCTTTTCAGAACATCACATCGTGACTTGCGCAGTGTCCAGCATCGCGAACCCACCCTTAACACGATGTTCGGTGCCTTTCGCCTCACAAACCCGCTATCAGGGGGTCTCTTATGGTAGGAGATCCCGTTGTCCTGCCCAATTGCTCCTCTTTCCTTGCTCATGCCTCCCATGCCTACGCAATTGCTAACCCACCACAGGAAGATCCCATGGCGCCTCTCCAGACATCAGAAGTACCGCCAGCGCGAACGGCTACGGAATGTCGACACTGTCGTAGCGACCATCGACAATGCGCTCGCACGCCAAGGACAAAGCATGCGAAAAATGGAGAGGTGGAAGATGGAGATGCCGGTGGAGCAGGAGATGTTGCCCAAAGACAAATACACAGTCTTTGATCGCAAAGTCAAGAGGTATCGGAAGGGAATACATAGTGCGTGCTATGGAAGGATTAGTGAAGGCTGGAGAGAAGCTAACATGGAGCAGAAGTACCGAAGTGGACGAGGGTCAGCCAAAGACTCAACCCGCCAGGTTTTTAGGCACATCTACCAAATCAAAGTGTATACTATCTGTCATCATACCCTTGCATCTGGGCTGGCGCTTCATGGGAAGAGCAAACAATTCAATTCTACCGCGCTTGTTTCATTCTGAGGGGTTGCATCCGTTGTCGGCGAATGATTAACCACACTATCTGAAGTAGTAGTTCTTGCTTGCTTGCGAGGTGATATTCAGGGAAGGTTACATGTCGAGACCCGCGGCAGACACTTCAAACGTTGGGAGGACGCGATTGTGCATTGGGTTCCCTGGCTTTCAGGAATGGATTGTGGCAAGTCCTGTCTTTCCAGCATTCTCTCCAACCTCAATATAGGCTGCCAGACAGAACCCGACATCAACCTCTTCCAAACTCTTCATATTTTCTTAATGTCCAAATCACAGTGTGCAAGGTCCGCGTTAAGGCGATTTTTTGCTCATTATGCCACCAGCCGTTCAATACCTTGCACTCAAGCTCAAACCGCGCTCTCTCTCACCTGCGTCATGCTAAAGTCTCTCTCTCCACGAATCTACCTTTACCTGCGACCCCACAAATCTTCATTCCACCTTCACCTATATTTGCTTTTGCCACCTCAGTATAACTCCAATCAGAGCGCCACTTCTATTACTTTAGCACCCCACCAGCATCTCTTCAACATCTCCACAACATTCTTCAAGTATTCCACGGACATGGCTCAACCACTGCCGCCAAACATCCCGCCCGAGCTTGTTCCGAAGTGGCGTGCACTGCGTCATCAACACCAACAACAAATAGACGACTTCCAGCACACAGTCACGGCAGATCGCAAAGAGTTCGAGAGGCGTGTTGAGGCGTCAAAAGAGAGTTTGTTAGCTCGACATCTCGCTGAAGAGTCGCAGCTATGGAGCAAACACAACGGCAAAGCCTCGACGAATGCCAAGTCTGCAGCATCTACCAATAGCCCTGCTGCAAATCGGACCCCAGGTAGGGTGAGGACGGCTGCAACGCCAGCTGCGAATCCAAGTACCCCAAAAGGTCGACAAGCTCAGAGAACACCTGCCACGCCCACCAAGGCCTCACAGTCGTCCCGAATACCGCCAGCTCCCTCAAAGCCACGAGACCATTCACGTCAGGCTCCTGTCGCGGTCATCGACCTCTGCTCAGACGATGAAGATGATCTACCATTGGCGAGGAGACGTGGGGTACAGAGATCTGCAGCCAAAGAGACAACTGCTCAGAACTCCACTCCACAAGTGCTGGCAGAAGAGGACTCGGATGATTGCATGATCGTCGATCAGCCGTCACCGGTGGCACAGAACAACAATGCGGCATTCTCCATTCCGACGGCCAGCTTGAGTCTGTTTGGCGGATTTGCGAAGAACCAGACAGTAAGTAAACCGATGTCACGATGCGTTAGGTTCACGTTACTCACACATTATCAGCCCACCCCAAACCTATTCACGGTGAAGAGTGAGAATCAGCGTGGCACGCCAGAACCTTCCAATCTTTTCTTCGCTTCATCTGCGCCCTCGACAGAGAAAGAGTTCAATGGTCTACCAAGTCCCATGCCTGCGCCAGCTCCGTCGTACTTGTCTCGAGCTTCAACAGCTGCACCACAACTTGGAAAACCCTCTGCTTCAAGTCGACTTACTCCAATGCCGTCGAGTTATGTCTTCGCGACATTGAACGGGGTTGGTTTGGGCACTCCGCTATCACCGCATCACGAACGCGCATCGCCTTTCTATCAGAGTGATCGCGGTTTCAGCATTCGACCTGAAGATGTACAGCAACGCGCGTCGAGCGCCATACCCGGAGCCTCGCGTTTCTCTCCACCAGTCACGAAGTCTCTAGTATCTGACAAGCGCCCTGAGATACCTCTAAGCAGTCTTCGCCAGCAACAACATGATCGGAGTGCTATCCTGCAGGAGCCGACGGTGCTACCCCAAAACCAGACCCTGTTTGCTCTTGAGCAGCAGAAGCAGAATGGAGGTTTCGTTAACAACGTTATTCGAAATGAGCGAGGTCAGAGTCTGACCCCAGCACTGTCAAAAGTACTGGGCAGCAATGATGGTGGGGGTGATGATGATATGGAGATGGAAGACGCATCCTCGCCTTTCCAAGACGTCACTCCGCCTAACAAGGGGCAAGGTAACTTTACGCAGCTCAACCTCAAGTACAAAGGACTAACCTTGAACAGCACCCAAGAGCCCCGGATCTGCACGAGCACTGCCTGCAAAGACTCAGCAGCAGCATCTACCGACCCCCCCGCCGTCTCACGTATCCTTTGTATCAGAGCCTACTTCCTTCAAGAAACCCTCCGTACCGGCAAGTGCGACTCCGGCGGGTACTCGTCACATCCACGCTGGCACAGCCGACTTTCGTGCATCGAGCCTCACGCTTCAGGCTGCCACACAGCATGGTCAACGTAGCCATTCCATTACTTCAGTACGCACTGTCGGTACCGAGAGCCGCAAGCGTCCACAAGAGTTTGAATTGAGTGACGGAGAAGATAGTCAAGACGACTACGAGCCTTCTGAGCCAGATTCTCCATCAGTCGAAAAGTCTGCTAGGAAAGCTACAAAGACTAAAGAGGTTCCTGTAACCAAGAAGTCCAGGGCTCTGGATGGTACTGCGATTAGCAAGCCTCAGCCCCGAGTTGAGAGGGTAAAGGGTAAGAACGGGTTCGGATTCAAATATGCACCCACACAAACACCCAAGACTCCAACAAGCGCGTCATGGAGAGAGCCAACGTCCTTGATGTTTTCATCCCCAGCAGTCTCGAGTCCCAAGTCGCCGTCTATTCGCGTGCCCGCTCCGAAGCTAAAGGCCCCTGCTGCTAAGAAGGGTGGAAAGAAGTTCATTCCACAGCCTGGCAAGCGTCGCGCTGCCGTTGCAGCTGAGGGCAGAATTCACGGCTACTTCGAGGCAGCTGCAGAGTTTAACACTGAGTGCGCCATCGAAGACGACGTCGAGGAAGCAAGGCTGCCAGACGAGATGAGGCGCCTGAGCATGACCCCATCGCCGCCGAACAGCCAGCTTGCGGCTGAGTTCGGAGAGGTGTCGACGAATTCTGAGGACGGAGAGAGTGAGCCTACCGAGAGTGTGGACATGCTCGTCAACCCTGAGCTCACCTCTGCTTCTAGCAACAAGGCCGGCGTCAAAGACAACGCTTACAACTGGACTGCCGGGACGCACACCCGCGCTGGCGGTGACCGCAACGCCACTAAGTACCAAGCCACCGTTGCAGATGTAGATGATGATTCAGACCTGGATATCAGTGAGTACACCTTTGTGAACGGCGTCATTGTGCGCAAAGACCAGATTGGAGAGTTGGGCCTAATGCTTGCGACGCAGACTATGACATCAAGAGCGATCAAAGCTGGAAGGCCAGGACGTGAGAAGCTGCGCGTGGCAGCAAGCAGGAGTCTGGGATATTGGGCGAGGCTGAGGGGTGAGGGTGGATGTAGCATGTCCTGAGGGCTTTTGGCGAGGTGCTTTAGAGACATGTGTGTGATTGTGTCATACTCGGCGTTAGTTTTTGAGGTTGGGGGAGTTTGGGATTGCTTGCGCAGGTCTGAATAGGACCGGAGAAGGGAAAGGAAGCGTTTCGTCTACGCTATCATTCTTTAACGTTGCGCAGTAGGATCTAGCATCCAGTGCATCACTAAGCACCAGAACCGCGAAGTATCGTCCTCCATTTGTAGCTCAGCAAGACATACCCATTTTGCTGGATATCCTTCATCCGATTGCATACTCCTCAGCATCACTATCGAACATGTATTTTCAAAATAGCATAACTCACACGCTCAACACAGCAGTTGTGCACTTCACAACCTCAACAGCCACCATCCCCGCCTCCAGCCGTTCACGCACAAGCAGCATCCCAGCACGCAACTCAGGAACGCGCGCCACTTGACACGCCACCGAAATCTCTACGCCCACTTTACCTCACCAAACCTACTTGTCCAGACTACTTTACCACTTACCAACTGCCCAAAAATCTACGGCCACAACACCCGCGACCAACGGAGCCTTGTCCGTCCAATATCGTTGCATCGAGACCGTTGCGTTCAGCACGCGTTGGAAGCGAACGTTAGATCGCATCCCTGTTCCGCGCTTGTTGAAATCCTTGTTTTTCAAACGGCGTGCGGTCGGCGAATTGAGTGGCGTGGATGCGGGGTCTTGTTGCGAGAGCGTGCCGGCGAGGATGGTTGGTCGGGTTTAAAGAGGCAAACCTCAGAGCTAATCGCAGCGCCAAAGATAGATAATCGAAAGCCAGACAGATGACGGCGTCGCCTCGAGTAGTGGCACCGGAGGTTACCGCTTGCTAGACGGCTTTGCGTGCTCACGTGCTCAGTGCCATATCCCAACCGAAACGCGGTCCCGAGACCTGCCCTGCTTCCATGTTGCACGACATCGCACCCCGTTCCTTGCTTGTTCTGCTGGCCCTGGGTATATCCTTTAAATTGTGGTGGTCGAGATTGTGCCTGTTCAGGTGCATGCATCTGTGCCTGCGCCTTTCTGCCACGCGAGGCAGGCATCCCCCAGGCTGTCACCATCGTGATTCCCCACAAACTGCCGGGGCACCGTGTGTTCGCGACGGCTTTGGCCGTCAGGTGTAATGGAAAGAATCGTATCCGAGCCGTTTGTGGCAATGATTGGATATTGTTGGCTGTCGGCAAGGCTGATTGGATGTGGAAGATGAGGCTGAGTCGTGTGAAGGATCGCTGCTGCTTTGGGCAACTTCTCCGCAATGCTGATTATCATGTCTCACAAGGCAATCCTACAGGATGTTTAGGGGTTATGTATATCGCAACTGGTCAAGCCAGCTGAGCTACCAGATAATGACAGGCCGCATGTGAAAACAAGATCCAAACACACAATCATAACCGAAAACAAACCTGTCTAGTAGTGCGCCCGATTTTCTATCCCATGGCCTTTGCCACCCACAATTTGCCGCCCATGCCTATACAATGCCCGTCGTAAGAATGCCAGGTCCATATGCGATATTAGGCGGACCCGGCAGGTATAGAACAGAAGAGAGACATGATGTTCTAGGCCGCAAGAGGTTCATGACTTGCGACCTAGATATCGCGAAGGCTCGCTGAGAGCTTTTGTAGCAGGAAAGTGGAGCCGAACGAAAGAAAAACACAGGTAACGTCGGCCTGAAACCCCAGGCAGCGATGTGAAACCCGTTTGTGGATAGCCATGATTGATGAACCATCGAAAACGGCTGTCACCCCCGGTCGTTTGTAGGGGGTCCCTGCAAGTGCCGGATATGCGGGAACCGCGCAAACGACTATCCGCAGCCAGCCCTCAGGTGGCCGCGGGTTCTTAAGGTGAGCCTTCGCGCCTCATCTTCTTGTTTCTCTCGATTCTCTCGTTCCACCGCCGCTTTCCAACGCGTGTCTCGAAATGAGGCGCAACTTGGGTAACGTCCTGGCCTTGACCCATCATGCTGCTCCGCATCTTATTGCGGTACGCATCGACTGTTGAATGTTAGTCGTATTATCATCAATGTTGGAATGGTTACTTACGAGATTTCTGTAGGAACAACGTCCTCCCCGCAAAGACACGGCTCTGGCTCCAGCTCATGCGATAGCCAAGATCGTTCAGCGTAATCTCCTTCGAGCGCTTCACTCTCGTCAGACGCGGCTTTGGCACATGGGTCTCACCATCAAGAGTGGGCACTGGCACATGCTGCGAACCAGCTAAAGGAAAGCTGGGGTCGCTGTCATTGTCTGGCTCATCGCTGAAAACCCTGCTGCCTCGTGGGCTTGCAGGTGGGGAGGTCATTTGCATAGCAAAATAGCTCCTGGGGAATACTGAGTTGGACTTGCGGTACGAGTCTGGCATCTCCTCCATCTTAACGGTGTCGAGAGTCACTCGCACGCGCACTCGAGTACCACGTTGCGCGTCGTCAACAAGGATAAACTTGCGGCGCTTAGATTCAGGTAGGTCGCCGAACATGGCCAGCTTTCGTTCCTCTTCGTCTTGCTCTTGCTGTTTCAACACCGGGACACCTGCCGCATGAGGCGGGGGCGGCGGGTGATTGAGACCGTCGTGAATTGGGGGCATACCGCTCGAGCCTGCTACCGAGTCGCTTGTTGGAAAGGTTGGGTAGAAGTTCTGTGACTGGCGTGCGTCGGTGGGCGATTGCCCGTTCGGGGCTTGGTGGTGATGAGTGTGCGACTCTCCGTACTCATTAGCTGTAGACAAAGAGAATTAGCTTACACTTTCGACCCAAATGTTGTGTACCTCCCCTCGCGTTGACAAAAACATGTGCAAAAGGTGCGCTGGGACAAGTACTAGGTATGCAAACATGCGTGGGCAGCGATATCGAGGGGTATTACATCAGGAAGTGTGTGTAATATACATGCATGTGCAGAAAAGACAGTGGTATCATTTAACAACCAACACTTGCGCCAATCGCGTCACATCTGGTGAAACATACCGCTAACGTCATCTCCTCCTTGAGGTCCCCCAGGATGGTCATGGTGGTGGTGCATCTGGGGCCCTCCCATGCCCATGTTTGGTTGGCGCGGGGGCGCTGTTAATCCGGCTGAATTGGGCACCCCAGGAGCGCCTGGGCCACCGGGACCGGCCATGTGGTTACCATGTGAGTTGCCTGCGGCCTTGCGGGTGGTCATCTTTGCCATTCTGCGCACGCGTCGGCTCCTCAGTCTCGGGTCTTGGTTGCTGTTACGCCAGCTGTCGACCGCTCGCTGGATAAGGCCGCGCTTTCCGCGCAAGCATGGGTTGAGCTGAGCCAGTGCCCAACCGACTGTGTTGCACTCGGTCTCGTAGTGTAGACGGTTGCCCTTGTACTGGTCCTTAGCACAGCAAGCGCGGGGGTATACGCAGTTCTCGGTCTTGAAGTCCTGTGGCAGCTCGTCGACGTTGATCGACTCAACATCGCATCGGATAGTGTACTCCATCTTGACTCTGTCGCGCGAGTACTCAAAGGCAATCCACTGAACGCCGTTCTGATCTTGCCTGACGACGAGGGGAGTTGTTGCAGGGATGGGACCAGGAGCAGCATTTGGGTTGACGTTTGGGCCTCCAGGCGGACCAGCGTGCATGTTAGGCGCACCAACTGGCGGCCCTTGAGGTGGAGCTTGCGGTGGGCCAAGTCCAGAGGGCGGTCTTTGCAGTGGTGTCTGTGACATTCGTGACTTTGGACTTCCAGTCATTCCTGGAGTGTGGGGATGAGGTTGGTGGGGGTGCTGCATTTGCTGGCCTTGTTGATGCGACATTAAGAGCGAGTTTGTCGCCATTGGCTGCTGCGGTGCTGAAGATGGGTGCTGGGGGTAAGGAGACTGCTGTGGCACTGCTGAGGATCCATATGGTGTGTAGTACATCGACTGCGGCATTTGGCTGGGTGGCTGACCATAGATTGGACGTCCATGCTGGTCGTGCTGTGGTGACTGGACAGATGCTGGCGAGTTCGACTGCGGGGTGTGATATGAAATCGGGGGAAATCCCGTCCGATTCATCGTTGCAGCCGCCATGAGCTCAGGTGTTTCTACGTCGAGTCAGACTTGTTCGCACGTTGCAGAAGTTCACGGTTCGACGGATGGGCACACCCCCGCAACGCGTCGATTGTTTGGCTGACGCGTCTAAAAATAAACAAAATACATACCTGATGATGAATAGTTGCTTGGAGCACTGTTTGTGCTGTAAGGACTTGGATGCGCCGAGTAGTAGGGAACCTCTTGCTGTTGCGGCGGCGGTGGTCCTTGGATTTGCTGGATGTAGGGCGACTGATGAGAAGGAGGACCTTGAGGGTTTGATGGATGGGGCGAAGGATAGTGCGCCTGTGCAGGACTCTGAGCTGGCGCCGACTGGTGGGGAGAGTCGGGGTGCTGCTGGTGGTGATGTTGCTGCTGATGGTGGTTGTGGTGGACTACTCCAGGCCGAGGGTGGTGCGCCGGATGGTGGACTGGCGGAGGCAAGCCCTGCGATGGGTGGGGGTGATGCTAGAAGAAGCAATAGAGTCAGCAACGCTGTAAGCGTAGAAAAGTAACCAAGACTAGGTGTGTGCAACGACTGTGAAGATCAGGGCAGGGGATAAAGAAGAATGAAGCTGGACGCTGGTTGGGGTGCGGGGGTGCGGGATGTGATTCGCCTATTCACGATGGGCGGAAACGAGCTGCACAGCGTACATGCGAGGGCAGGGTCTTGGAGACAGGACGAGGATATAGTTTATAGGACGGGCAGGGCAGACTAAGAAAAGCAGCGCGGGATTTTGCGACGTTGACAACACAGTGGGCGGACCAGCGGTGGGAGCGGAGGCCCACGACGGTAGCAGGGATTCCGCTGCTGGGCTGTGGATGACAAGAGGCGGCGGACTGGAAACAAGCAGACAAGGAAAGCGACAGGAGGTGCGACAGGGGAGGCGGGTTTGGGTAGCAGGGCTGCTTGGCGGGAAGGGCATACCATGTAGGCAGAGGGGCGCCGCAGCTGGGGTAACTGAGAGTTTGTGGACGCGGCTTGCAGAGGCTGCTGCAACATGCAAAAGGAACGAGGATGGGCCAACAGGTGGTGACAGCAGCGCTAGAAGTAGGTGCTTGAGATGGGCGCGACGTCGAAACTTCAACGGTCGAGGATGGCAGCAAAAAGGGCCGATCTGGCGGTGGATGCGCGGCGCAAAGGTGAAGCGAGTGTAGGCAGTGGGCGTCGTAGGGGGACAGGGAAGAACAGTCGACTCACCATCTTCTGCGACGCTACAGGCGCCGGGTCTTCCTTATACTTCCGGGCCCTATCTGGGGCCTGCTTCTGCGACATGATTGTTATTATTGCGGAGCGGCGATGGTGGAAGGATCCGTGTCGACGAGGGTCGCGGTGATGCAGCAGCTAGCGCGGCCTTAATTTCGCGCGCAGAGGAGGCACGCTAAGGGTGAAAGCGAGCGTCCGGGACTGAGGGAACAGACAATCGTGGACAGCGCCGAGGGTGGAGACGGCCGTGAAATAAACCGACCAAGCTAGTGGTGTCTCTCTTAAACAAGCCACCTCCCTGGTCCTGCGGTGCGCTCGGCCCAGGACCTGTTTTGGGGCGTCCGGGATCAGGGATCGCCGGCGGCGGGTGGGTTGCAAGCGTCTGTGCAGTCCGCACCAGTTGCCGCATAAGAGTGCGATGGGTGGTGGGTGGTGAAGGAAGAGGAGGTGTACTGTGCGGTGGAGCACGCGACGGCCAGCGGTGGTGGGGCTGGGCTGTCGCTGCACGAAAGAAAGCAGATGGGCAGGAGCGTTTTGCTAGCGGCAGCAGCACCGGACGCTCTTGCCCGCCGCCATCCATGGTGCCTTCCTGCTCGGGTAAATCGCGCTCTTAACGCGTGCTGCTATTGTTGCTGTACAGTACACACTCGCGATGGCGTCCCCTGCATCCAAAGCTGCCACGGTTCTGCCGCGACCGCATCCAATATCAGCGCCGCGCCAGACTCGAGTCCTCACGGCCGCTAGGCGGCCGTTGTGCAGTTGCACCACCCGGGCGCTCCACCGCCTCGCCGCCCATTGGCCGCCTGCGCCGGTCAGCGTGCGCCCAAAACGGCTCGCCAGCAGCGCTCTTTGTGCGTCAACGTCGCCCGCGGTCACTGGCCGGAGCATGCCCGCATGCGCCAATGCGGCCTAGCGCCCGATCGCCCACGCGGTGCACACTGTCGCGGAAGAGGCACTCGGGAGACAGGCCAAGGGCATCATGACAACCGCTGATCGTTCCTGCCTCGCGAACCTGGACGATCGCGGAGCCATGGCGCCG
Source organism: Ophiobolus disseminans (assembly GCA_010093685.1). Taxonomy (NCBI): domain Eukaryota; kingdom Fungi; phylum Ascomycota; class Dothideomycetes; order Pleosporales; family Phaeosphaeriaceae; genus Ophiobolus; species Ophiobolus disseminans. Next base: position 796,932 of record MU006236.1, on the reverse strand, counting down.
AAACCTGGAAACATCTTGCACATACATCTTCACAACCTCAGGGGCGCATCTCACCAGGCACCGCCTTGGATGGGGGCCGCTGAGAGATTTGCCTGTTGTTGTGGTCCCGGCAGATGCGTGTGGCTATAATAAGGCGAGATTGGCATCATGCTCGACGCGACTCTACGCGTTGCGCACAAACACACTATCGGCCCATCTGCTCCATCGCACTCGGCTTGCGCCCAAAGCGATTCCGACCCGTCCTCACACGTCGCAAACTTGTTCTGAGCGCGTCCTGCAACCCGACCTTGAAACGCGACACGCGGCCGCTCCATGCCTTCCATCGTGCATCTTGCGACGCCCGTGTTGGGCATGACGCTCCCTGTCTGCGATCGTGGCATGGGACCTGGGCCTGCCCACCTGTAATGTTCCGAGCGAGGCGTTCGCAGTGGGGTGCGGAGACACCCTGGGTGCACCACGCTGGCCTGGCTTGCTCACGACCAGGGCGACCTCCAGGTACCGAGCAACCATCAACTCTATTTGAACTCCAGCTCAACACTGGCAAACCCATAAGCACCACCACCATCCACCTCGCATTGTTCGTTTGACCTCGCACGCGCGCATTTGGGCATCCGCCGCCGTTAATTCAGCAGGAAGCCTGCATTTCTTCACAGCACCTGAAGACTCTATCAATTTCGGGAACTCTATTTCAGGACAGAAACTACAACACCTGGTGTGCCCCCAAGCATCTGAACATAGCCACAAACGCAGGTCTGGCCCAACCTCTGCAGTGCACAAGATATGGCAGGCTGCATGCAGATCTCGTCAGCGACATCACTCTGAGCTACCGTCCACGGCTCACCCCACGATGACTTGCCGGGTTTTCATAGCCGGTGTGTCGTCCAAATGAGGGCTGACGGCGACGTGCATATCGACATGGTCAGCTGGAGGTCTCTTGACTCTCACATACCCGCGGCATACCCAAGGAGGAAGCGTCAGCTTCTACACGTTCTACAGCAGCAACCTCTTCCCGATCGCGGCACTATCAGACTAACTGAGCATCTCCTTCCGCGCAACAATCAGGCTTTCATCAACCAAATTGTCTCGCGTGCGGTTGATTACTTGACAAGCCGGGCAAAGACACGCAAACGTGACGCCTGTCTTGACCGTTGCTCTCGCGGGAAGCAGGGATGCAGCCCTGAACAACAACGGTGGGACGATCACAGGGGGCATGGCGCGCACGCTACTGCGCAAGGATCCCGACTCGTCCCGTCACAGCCATTAGCGTTGGGTTGGCCTGCAAAGTCTACCACCATTCTGCGCAGCACTCTTTTGGTAAGTGATGGAAGCTGGGAACAACGAACCAACAGCTGCGAGTCCATACAGGCTTATACAAAAATCGAGGTAACACTGGACATCCGCCTATTCTGTTCTTCGCGCGTGCAGGTGTGCTTTTCCCGACTTTCTCAACTTCCGAGACGTACTCATGCACTGCGGTCGCACAGAGTGCAACAAGGCACGCAGAGCTTATCGGGAGCTTTGCCTGTTCTTGATGGATGCCGGCAGCCCAATCATACCCCCCTCTTCATTTGCCGGAGCATTTTGGAGTCTATCGAACAACCCGGCTGAAGTGGCCGGGGAGGGATCGGCATAAGAGCCTGATGAGAGTAACGGTGTCCTGCAACATCTTGATCCATCGCGAACGCGCCTTCTATATTGGGAGATTTACTCTTCACTCATGACAAACAGAAACTAACAGCCTACTCTGGCATCGCCTGCAAGTGACGTTTCCAGCGATGGTCTCATTTGCATTGCGATGTTGTTCTTGCGAAGAGAACGGTCTACATGCGGGTCGCACTTCGAAGACCAGGCGTTGAGATCTTCTCAGGCCCCCTCGACCTTGCTTCCCGCAACCCTCGGGGGGTCTCCAAAGCGACCTGGAACATCGAATATCGATTGGCCGGTCGAGTCTCAAAATGGCAACAGAACGTAAGCATATGCACGGAGGGCCTGTTCCGAATACGAACGAGAAGGTCTGGCCTCGATCACATTCGCGGATTGTAAAAGCGCCACATGTTTCGCGATCTCACCGCGAGGGACTGGCTCTGCTTTGAAATCGCCAGCCAGTCTAACCGAGCTATCTCTTTTCAACGTCACTGCATAAGCGGCATCTCTGACAGGCGACAGCTCGCTGCTGATTGGATCGTCGAGCCTGCACTTCTTCTGCCGGCTTTCATCATGACACAGGGCCGTGCAATCCTGGCCCATACTCGAGAGCTGCGACAAGGAAAGGCCGGGCTCCCGCACATTCCCTGCTAACAGCCGCGACCACGGTGATGATTCGAGCGGGCCATTCACGAAGGATTTGGACATGGGCTGATGTCTGCAGCAGCTCATCTCAGATGCTCAACCATGATGTCAGTCCGTGCGAAACGTCGATGCTCTGCATTAACCTGCAGGCTGCAACGATGCGCTGATGCGCGTCCCGGCTTGTTCAAGCAGTCGTGTGTTTTTGTATCCTCGATATCATGACAGGAACTTTGAAGCATTTCGGTACTTTGGAAGCTCTCGTTCTCCAGTGAGATGTGGTATGAGGAGCTAATAGGCGCAATCTTCTAGTCATGGCTGCCAATCATTGTCATGGGCAGGTCTACGCTGTCGTCAACTGAAGAGAAGGATTACAACTTACAAGTGAACTAGCAGGGAAGGGCAAGACGATCGGCCAATGAACAGTAGAACAGCCTCATGTGAGTCGTCGATTCTTACAAGTCTTGGCAGCAAACTTGATACGACAGAGCACTCGAGGACAGGTCACCTCAGCGGTGCGCGGTGAGTATCGCATCGCATCGCATCGCCAAATCGCAATTCTTCCAACCGAGCTTACAATTGCCTCAACATCTGCCGGATCCTGTTTTGACACCAGCAGAAGAAACCAAGTGCATCACTTGGATTAACATGCCAAGTTTTTGGGTAGAGTGTTGCTGTATTACTTTTCTCTCGAAAAGGTTGGAGTAACACATGTGAAGCTTCTGAAATAGCAATGAGGCTGGTCAGGACCACGAATTGCAGCACGTGAAATCTCTTCAGCCATTAAACATCTCCACTTGGTTCATACTCGTCACACTCGCTTCGAGCTCACAGGTCAAACATCTCGCTTTGTCATAAAGATTCGTCTCTGCATTCACTGTTACTTCAGAGAGGTCTTGGAATGGCGCCATAGTTTTCCAATCACGCCCACATTTCCCCATTCATAATGGTATATGCTGGGCGGATGGAAAACAATATTCTCGCATGAGGCGTCGGCCATATTCTCGTAGACCTGACAGTTCTTTCGAAACTTTCCTACGCGCTGACGAAGCTTTGACCCTCAAGGCTGGTAATGCATAAGACAGCCTTTTCGTGGAGATTGTAGCACTGCATGCACGGAGATCACCATCCAAACTAGGGCGCATAACCTTCTGTCTGTTTCGGCTTCATGCTACCGAGCTGAGAGCACACCATCTCCAGTGCACAGTCGTAAAGATAAGTCGCGCCTGGCCTCTGCACAAGTTTCACGATGCTAGTGGCCTTCTAGCGGCCTTCTAGAAGGCAGCCTTACAGTACTCGCCAATGCCTTCATTATTTCGCTGCATGTTTTCGACCGCGACTCGAGCGCCCACGACAAGGCGGACGCTACCGTCAGGTTGTACCACGATCTGAGCTGTGACACGGGTAATTACATCATCGAGCGTTTCGACGTTCGAGTCAATCCCCCTTAGAGAAGCCGCAGGGTGCCCCCCGGCGCCTTCGATCACGATTTTCACAGGGCGACTCCAGCAGGCCCACAAGGCAATCATTCAAGGCTATGCTCCTGACAACCACAGACCTGACCATTGACAAAGGCGGCCAGCTCGCGCGCGCGCACTCTTCCTCGGTGCGTATCCCGGTCCCAAAGCGCTAGCCCCGATCGCATGATGGAATCGGATTCACATGCCACACGTGTAACGCGTACAACTTCCTCGAGACTTTGAAGGTTCTATTTTCTGGTACCGACGTTGAGCAGGGTGCACATGTACCCTCGTGCCTAGAATAGCTCTCCTGCTAAGCAGTGCTAACATTGAATACTCGGAAGCGTCCTGCAACAGCCAGGAGGCTGTGTACGCAGTGTCGCGAAAACATTGCGACACAAAGATATCGCGTGCTATCGGAAATTTACGGTGCCGAATGTCACACGAAACGTTGACGTTTGTTCGAGAAGATCATCAAACGTGCGTTTCAGGATAACGCATTGACAGCAGCACTCCACAATCCAAGCGCAAACCAGCAGCCGGCTGGTGGTCGACAAGACACCGAACTACTAGTCCCATGTGCGCTGGGCAACTCGATCGTGCGACATGCCACCATCGAAGTTGGCGAGGTGTGTGCGCAAGGGCTGCCCGACCAGATTGAAGCCGTGGAAATGACACGAGGTGCTTCCTGGTAGAAAATGCATCGCCAACTCACTCTTCAGAGTTCAAACAAGGTACACCTTACTTTGCTACGATGTGGGCATTGTTGCAAGGACTGAAGAACTAACGTCAAGGTTTCGGATCCTACCCCATCAACTATCTGCAATCGTGAATCAATACCACGTTTGCATACCAAGATCATGAGCGTCGTCAGCAATCGCTTCACTTTCGTCAGCCCAAGTGTAAGGAGATTAAGTTGCGGGCATCATTGCGTACCGATCGTCGCGAGATTCTGCTCAACATTCGACAAACCTTCTCATAGAGCTCGTGCGTCCCCATTGTCATGATTCACGGCAATTACCTTCTTCGCCAGATCTCAACATGTTGCTGACCATATTGCTACCCAAGATCTACACTCCATTAACCCAATTCGACGCGCACGATTGACAGTCTGTTCTAGACTTCAGAAGTGAAGCGCAGACGGCAGTGTGCGGGGAACTTCGAGTGAGCTGTCCACTCCATCGCCCCAGTGCCTGATGGGATGTCCCCGGTCGCGGAGTAACGTGAGCAGGGGTTTGGGGCCGAGTAACTTGCTTTTGAGATGGAGAACGCGCAGCTTTGGACCGGAGGCAGGACCAGACGACTTACTCATCGGAGCCCACTCTATTTGCGACATATGCCTCGAGCTACTGCACGCGCAACTGCGGAGAGATCGGGAGGAGTGCGTGTAAGAGAGCTGAATGGTGGAAGGAGTTCGGTCTTATCACCGCATGGCAGTCTACTGGATATGGAACGAGAGAAACGGCAGCATCGGCCCACTCGTGCAGTTGTTCAGCAGTTTTCCGCATCGTCGGTTTCGCACACTCACCTGAAGGCTCCATTATCAAGCCTGATTCGCGAGTCTGTCAAAATACACCAGGCGATGACGGCAGTAGGAACGTCGAGCTCGGCGGAGAATGGATCCTGGTTTCAGATGTTGCATGGGTCGGCTACCCTCAGCTTCCTGGCGGATTTGCTGTCTGGATATCCGGATCGGTGTACAGGTGGGCAGCTTCCAAGTCATTGTGATTGCACGCTGTTCGAACATTCGGCAGTTCGACCAAGTGGGCGTATACGTGTTTGGAGGGTGAGATCTTTTACGTCTGATCACATGCCGTGCCTTCCGCCACCAAATGTTGCAAAAATTGTGTCCCTCGCCCAGACTTCAACAAGAGGCCTGTTATGTCCCTACAGCAGTCTGAAGGCTTCGTCAGCTTGAAAACTTTTCTCGAGGATGGACAGGTCTTCGTAGGTTGGGATACATGTGATTGCCACAGCTGGTGCCGTGTTCGTGGTATGTCACTCAGCTTCACTGACTGGCAGTATTTACTGCGGACCGCCTACACCGACTGCGGGCATCTAACCCGTTCTCGAACAATTGACGCTACCTTATGGCATGAAACACATCCGATATGTTGTTCACAACCTTCACGAGCGTTGAGCATCGCCCGCAGAGCACCGGTATGGTGTACACTGGCAGTCAGCAAGACAGCGGAGGACGACCCAAACCTTGGGTGGATTCTCAGAGAACCTACACTTGAAGGGGTCTTGTCGCCATCGTGTTGATGAGCTGGGAAGGCCTCGGTGTCGCGTTCAGCTCATTCCACATGTTCGAGCCATAGCGGTATATCTATTCTCCTCGGTTCAGTCGACTCGGAGTGAATGCGTGCTAACATTTGAGCAAGTCAAGATACAACCTAATGTCGCTCCTGGAGGCCTTAGCGACATCTTCGTGCATCAGTGACACGACGTGCACGCCTTCACTCGACATTCAACACGCGGATCAGCGCCTCATACTTAGAGCAAGACTACGGCGGATCAGGCGAAGGCACATCTACAATCATATCCACATGCAGAAGTTTGGATACGCTGGTCGGCATTTGGCATTTGGCGGGTGTGACAATCAAGGGCTCGATACACTGTCGCTCACTGCGTCTCGGAGACACCTCAGCTTCTAGAGCTAATACTCCATCCAGTCCTTCAACGACGGACACGGACGTCTAACAACCACACCAACATGGGTGCCTTTACGCCGTAGAGTGCTCTCGCTACGAAGCTACGCAAATGCACACGCCCATTGGAACAGATGCCTCCTGTGATAAGCACACAGCCCTGGACATGGAATAAGCTGGATGACACCATCGTATCTAAGGCGTCATTCATGCCTCACGTTAGAATTCGAATAGATTATTTGATCAATAACAGCATGTGAAAAGGTAGCTGGATATAATTCAATTGTTTCAAAGCATCCTCGTGGGTCCTGACATTGATATGACAGACAAACCACTTTGGAAGTCCTGTTTTCGTCGACTTTGCCTCATCTGGTGTATCAAGCCGTAGTGTTTTCTCAGTATGATCACGACCATATATAAGTGAGTGCGAGAAACAGCGCGAAGTGGGCTATCCTTACACCAGACCAGGAGCGACAATTCTCCTTAAGTGTCTTAGTATATGTTTACACCCTCCAGTGGATGTGCAGAAATAACTTTGACGTCTTTGTTTGAAGTATTGTTTCTCTTTACTATATTACCTCTTTTGTAATTTCATACTATTTGGTCAAATGCGTCTTTTCCGTAGTAACTTACAATGTCAAGATATCTTGTTAATAAATTCCCTGCCCAACAACGCCACTGCTGTCTAAGAACATTCTTCTCTTCCCCGCATATCAATCTTAGAGCAACAGAAACACAAGTGTAAGTCACCAATTCATACCAACGGATGTTCGTCACGCGAGCCGCAATCTCCCTTTACAGTGAAAGCAGCGTTTGTTCACCGCATTCCCGCAACCAGGGCGGCAAGCCCCGGCCCTTAAGTACAGAAAACATTCGCTCAGCCTCGGCTTATAGGACCAGCAATCGACGGTAGACTGTAAGTTACCGCATTGGATATGTTGAGGTGAAAGGGACAGTGGGTTGTGAGCTAGTAGCTATGCCGAGCTTGAGCATGGGCCTTGGAGATTGGGATGTGCAATCGATGGCTGAGGGGAAGTTGCTTGATTGGGAAGGTTGGGAGGTTTGTGCTGGGTATTGGTGGGTCTGGCTCAGGTAGTGCGTGCCCAGGTGTGGTATGTGATGTGTGTTGTGGTTTCGAGCGCGATATCTTCACTTTCACTTTCACTCCCAACAACAGAAGTTGACTCATATCGGAGCAATTGGATGCTGACGCCGACGCACACACACACCGGCAGAGGTTATTCCTCCGCAACAGCATCTTGACGCGTCCACTTCAACCCATATGGCGACACCGCAGGATTACGATGTGATGCCTTGGGCGATACGTACCTCGGTCAATTCTCCAGCTCCAGCAACTTCCAGCGTCGTGGATTGCTCGTCAACTTCGACTATCGTCACTACAGCAAAACAGAACGAAGTCCTCTTCCAGCAACTAGCTGCCGCTCATGCTGCACAGCGCAACGCAGAGAACATTCTCCGGGTGAATAAGGATCGATGGAAGCTCTTTTGCAGGGCCATACACAAGTGTCAGGTCAACGTATCACGAAACTGGAGATGGACCTAGAGCTACGCCGCAAGGAAGCGGAAGAGCGTCGAGAGTGGACAAACAAGATTCGAGACCCGCCTACAAGTGCAACAGACTGCATCAGAGCAACGCATTGCAGCCCTTGAGAAAGAGTTGGCGATGTGTCAGAAGCGCGAGGGAGCGATGAAGGGTGTGTTAATGCGCGAGTTTGGGAAGGAGAAGGAACTCAGTCTTAGGGAGCAAGCTCTCGAGAGGAATATCAAGTCTCTGACTCGGAAGACTGAGAGAATCCGTAAGGACACCAGAGAGGTCAAGGAGAGGGAACTTCGCTGCGAAGACATCCTCTCTCAATACGATCTACTTCTTGAGGGAAATGCCAACGACATTGACTTGGACAGCGAGCCTGCAGCCAAGCTCCCTAAACCGGGCCAGACCAATGCCTTCAGCTATGGTAACATCAAGCTCCTCGATCTCAACAAGTTCAACCAACAGCGTCACAAATGGTCCGAAAAGCCTACGCTCAACACCAAAGACAAGCGATTCGCCCTCCTCCGCAAACACGACTACTACGCCGGCTGGCTCGACGCCCACCGCGCCCTCGACCACCAGAAAGCCATCGGTCTCGAAGCCCAGGCGAAAACTATGGATACCCGAGACCCCATCCTCGGCGCAAAGACTACATACCTCCGTGACAGGAGCGACCCCAGAAATCCTCTCAACGCAGGCATGAACGCAGGCCTCTTGTTTGCGCACGCCGCTTTGTGCAAGACGCACAACCTACCCGAGCACCACGTCCGTCTCGACACTCGACAGTGGCATCTAACAGACCTCAAGCTCCTCGCGCGGGAAGACCAATTTGGCGAGTTCGCTTTCTGGTACAGAGTCGACTTCGCAGCGGACAAGACGCGGAGGCTGTTCAAGCTGAAGATTGAGAGGGGGATTTGGAAGACGGGTGAGGACGCGGCGCAGATTGCGTTGATGAAGAGTGTGAATGCGGAGAAAGGGTATGTCATTAAGAAGACGGATGTGCCTCTGAAGATGGGCCGTGAGCGAGCAAAGGGACGGAAGGCTGTGCCGAAAGAAGTACATGCGTTTCAGCGCAGGTGGGCGCATGAGAGGGGTGGACTTTGCTTCAAGATCCAGGCTGGACAGAGAGCGGCTGGGGAGCTCCAAGACGATCTTGTGGATTGAAGCAGGAGAGACTGACTAGCTTGTGTTGCGTTTGAGATGGATGATAACGTGGAGCATGAGACTCCAAGGACATAATGGTATGGAAAACTCACGACGACTTCATGATAGGTCTGACTGGCATACGAGATATGTGACGTTTGTGTCGCGAATCTTAAGAAAACTTCTTTGTTTTTAACTGTCTTTGATCTTCTCCATCCCTCGAAAATAACTATGCTTCTGCCTCCGGCTCCTCAAACTCCACAAGCGCCGTCCCCGCCTTGCACAAATCGCCCCTGCCATGCACAACCCTCTTCACCACGCCATCCACCGGACTCCTAATCACAGTCTCCATCTTCATACTCTCAATCACCACCAACGGCTGATCTTTCTTAACTTCCTGCCCCTCCTCAACCTCCACTCTTAGCACCTTACACGGCATGGGCGCCAGTACAGAATTAGTAACATCTTTAACGCCCAGGGCCTTCTTGGTCCACTCGGGCATGGCGAGCTGGAGACGGTATTGCCGGCCTTGCTGGAAGAGCGTGATGCGGTCTTCGTCGCGGATGAATGTTGTCGAGAGGCGGGTGTGGGGGTAGAAGGAGGCTAGGGTGTTGGAGCTGGGTGAGAAGGTGGAAGTGACGTTTGCGTACGTGGTGCCTGCGACGGTGATGTCGAATTGGGCAGGGGCTATTTGGCGGATCGTAACTGGTGTGGCTTTGGCGTCGCCTTTGCCGTCTGCGGGTGTCTCGACGAGATTGAACTCGCGTTGTTGGAAACCTGTGCCCGACCCGAACCCTACGGCTGTGATTGGGGGGCTCGAAAATGGGTCGCCGCGTGATGAGGATATCTGCTGGAGTGCAAGGCCGAGGGCAGCTTGGGCGTAGACTTCTGGTGCGGGTGGCTGGGGTGTGAAGAGGTCTGCGTGGTGTTTCTGGATGTAGCCTGTTTCTACGTCTCCAGCTACGAAATCTGCGCTCACACACATGCGTTTGATGAACTCGATGTTCGTGATGGGGCCGGCGACTTCATATTCTTCAAGGGCGGCACGGAGCTTTTGAATGGCAGCTTCTCGGGTCGGGCCTTGGACGATGAGTTTCGAGATCATGGGGTCGTAGTGGGATGACACTTCGTCGCCAGCAATGAAACCCGAGTCTATCCGCACGGTGGACGTTGGCGTGGGTGTGCGTAGGTGTAGAAGCTTGCCAGAGTCTGGGATGAAGTTCATGTCTGGGTTCTCGGCATATATGCGTGCTTCGATAGCGTGTCCTCGCTCGCTGATACGTTGCTCTATTTCCTGCTGTGTTAGCGGCAATTTGCCACCTTCAGCTACGATGAGTTGCCATCGAACGAGATCCTCGCCAGTGACCATCTCGGTGACAGGGTGCTCGACCTGCAATCGCGTGTTCATCTCCATGAAGAAGAATTCGCCGGTGTCGTTGTCGAAGATGAACTCGACAGTGCCGGCACCCTCATAGCCTACCGCGAGAGCTGCTTGCCGTGCCTTCTCCCAGATGTCTTGTCGAATATCTTCCTTAAGGTGTGGTGCTGGTGACTCCTCCAGGACCTTCTGATGTCTTCGCTGGATGCTGCAATCTCGCTCGCCCAGTGCCACACAGTTGCCGTGCTTGTCTGCGAACACCTGTACCTCGATGTGTCGCGGTGTGGTGATGTACTTCTCCACCAGCATGACTTCGTCACCAAAAGAGTTGCGTGCTTCTGACTTGGCTGAAGCAAGCTGGTCGAAAAATTCCTGCTCGGTGTTGACGATCCTCATGCCTTTTCCACCTCCACCCTTGACCGCCTTCAGGAGTACGGGGTAGCCGATATTTGCCGCCTCAGACTTGAGATACTCTGGGTCTTGGTTTGAGCCATGATAGCCTGGTATGCATGGTACGCCAGCTTTGGTCATGATATTTTTTGACTCGCTGCGCAGTGTTAGCTTATATCCTGGGGTGATCACAAATGTCATACCTCTTGCTTCCCATGGACTCGATGGCCTGCCACGGTGGGCCGATAAAGGTTAGACCAGCTTCCGTACATTTTCTTGCAAACGTAGGGTTCTCGCTCAACTAAGACAAGGTCAGCCTCTACCCATCAATACTGCATCAAGAGAGGCTTACAAAGCCATATCCTGGGTGAATGCCCTGACACCCCTGCTCTTTCGCAATTTGTATTATCCGGTCTCCATCAAGATATGCAGACGGGTCGCCGAGGTTGACGGCGTATGGAGAGCTTAGTGCGTGCTGTGATCGTGCGTCCGGGTCGGTATATAGTGTCGTTGTTCGGATGCCATATTCTGAAGCTGTCCGGCCGACGCGTCTGATAACACATTAACTCATAGTCTCTGCGAAAGAATCATATTTCTTACAGTGCAATTTCTCCTCGATTTGCTATCAGGACGGATGTAAGAGACTTGTTTGCTTGTGCGGCAGTGGAGTTATAGCGGATGCCATTGCTGGCGAGGAGCTGGCGTGAAAGGTGAGTGGATTTTCGGAAAGCACGCATGGTCACAGTTGGATTATGGAGAACAGCAAGCGTCGATTAAAAGCTACAAAAGTACGTTGGTGGGTGGGGAGTGAAAGTCTGGGGTAGCAAAGGTGCCTCGGCGGCGTTAAACCGCGGATTGCCGCAGGGCAGCCACGTTATGTCATTGGCCGTTTTGCGGGGAACGGCGCGAACGTGTTTACGGCAACATGATCTAGTCGCGCCAACAAAGAAGGGACGTGTTTAGCAGCACTGGCATTCCCTGGCTCATGAGGCGACACACCCTTACTGTGTGACGCAATACATCCCTGCACTCACAGCACAGAAAGAAGAGAGAGAAAGGGTGAAGGTGAGCACCTGCATTCCGCGCCAGGGAGGCCTCCAAGCGTACGCGTAGTGACACTCCTCGCTCAGGGCACCCTCACCCAACTCACTTCGGACATAGGCTATATCTGCTCAGGATACACAAGCAGCATTCACGCTCTTCCGACTGGTCGCAGTTCGCATTGGCCACCTACGCTCTGCGCCGCACAAGCTTGCAGCTCCTCGACGCTCCTCGACGCTCCTCGACTTCACCCGGCCTCAACGCTCCTCAACCGGAACCACCATATGCCCGTCCCCGCAGCACCCTTTCGCCCAGCATGAGCGACTACGGCGACGACTACTCCGACTACGGCGATGAGTGGATGTACGTCGAGGATGAGTTCATGGCCGCCGACGATCTCGCAGAACACGTGGTTGCCTCACCTCCACCCACGAGCTACGGCGACGACGACATGGTAGAGGAGTGGGACCGCTTTGACTACTTCAACGACCTCGAGTACGCGTCGGATGGCTACGACGACGCCAAGTTCCTGCCTCGCGACGTAAAGGGAGCACAGGCTGGTCAGAAGAGGAAGCGGGCAGTCACAAGCAGCAGCAGCAGCAGCAGCAGCAAGAAGAAGCGCAAGACCGTAGGAGACGCGTTGGGAACGATTGCGTCAGAGGTTGTAGCACACTCGCCCGTCGTCTGGCGTTCACAGAACGATCGGGCGCCAACACGGAGGCTGCTGGATGACAAGGCGCCGTCGTACGCACTGCTGAGCGACTGGAGAAGCAAGCTCGCAGACACGCCGCGCTGGGCCCGCGGATCACCCCAGCCACTGCAATCACCAAGTGCGCAGTCGGGCATTACCGCGGCCTCTGCATTGGAGGAGGAAGCACCAGCAGACGGTGAAGACATGGAGGAAGGGTTGAACATCAGCCAAGACGCCTTGATGGCAGCGCTGCAAAAGCAGCTCGCCGCCGCTGGTGGCCCACTCAGTGGCATGGATCCCCAGCAGCTGCTACAGTTTGCGATGCGCATGGCGACGGACCAGGACGCAGGAGACGACATTGCAGGCGAGATGGCAGAGGCCATGCTGGAAGGCGACGAGGAAGAAGACGATGGTACTGCAGAGGAGAATCTGCTGTCATGGGTCGCTAAGCAACGAAATGCGAACAAGGACTCCTCAGCATCAGAACCGAAGTCGCCAGAAGCTGCCCGCGACAGCAAGCAACCACCTACTCCGCCGTCTTCTGAAGCCAACCGCAGTGTCAAGGCGGCACCGAACAACAGTGTACCAAGCGACACACAATCGTCTCGGAAGAGAAAGGCCGATGAGGAAGTCGAGGGCGACAGTTCAACAAAGACGACGAAGAAGAGAGCAACGAGGTCTTTCGACGCACCTACAGCAGCGAGTCAGGCCAGGACTGCTCCAGCGAGGACGACCAGGACGACCCGGGCAAAGCGATAGGTCGCTTTAGTATCTGGGAGAGCGGCGACACCTTGGTTGGGCCGAATACGCGGCCTGCTTGAGTTGTGGACGTGGAATCGCATACAGCTCACCGTACAACAGGCGCATCATATTCTGACCCACATTGAACATCGCTGGGACGAGGGACATCGGTATGCAAGTTTCCGGCGGGACATCGTTGCAGGTACGCATCCCCTCTTGCATGAGCATCTGCTTCCATATGCTCACATTTGAGTAGCGATGGGAGGTCACGTGAGATGCAAGGCACTGCCTACGCGAATGGAAGATACATAGAAGTGTCGAGAGGGCACAGTTAGGCTCGAAAGATACAATTCACATTGTGCTTCAACAAACTTTCACCCACAATGCAGCCTCCCAAAGACCTTATTAACCATGTCACTTCACTGTTCACACACAGTGAGACTGTGCACTCCTTTCTCAGGTCATATAAATACTTTCTTCCGTTCTACTCACCATCTCTCATCCCAGATCACACTACACCACCTCTTCACTCCTCACCCACGGGTATTCCCTATCTGCCTCAGTCAGACACTACCACGTTCACACCACACACCACACACACCACCAGCTCCATGGCTACCGGCACTTTCCCCCCTACACACTCCCACATGTCTCAGCAGCCGCCTCGCTCCGTCGCGGACGAGAAGGATGCACAACATCCCGACTCCTTCGTGGACGTCGAGCTCGGCGCAGACAAACCTCGCGCTGCCACCAAAAAGCCCACGCACTGTTTCTCGTACCGGCCCTACATGGGCATCCTCACGGTCCTCGCCGGCTGCATGCTCGTCATCGGCGTCACCCTCACCCTTATCTTGACCCGCCAACCTGCCCACAGCGCGACACATGTCTCGCGCGGCCTCATTGCTCCCCCGTTCCGGCCTGAGGTCTCGGGCCCACGCGCTACGCAGACAACGGTGACGCGTCCGTTACCGACACCCACGCTTGATCCTAAGGATATTGATCCTGAGGCGCTGGAGGAGTTTTTGCATCGTCCGTATGTGGGTGGGAATGCGCGGCGACATGAGCGGCATGAGGGTGCGCTTGGTATGGCTTCGGATGGTATGGCTTCGGCTGGTATGGCTTCGTCTGGTATGGCTTCGTCTGCGACTAAGTCTACGGTTACGGTTACGACTACGTCTACGACTACAGTTGAGCCTACGCATACACCCACCGCTCTTCACAGCACCACCGCTTCGTCCATCGCCTCCACCGCGCCAACTCCCTCCATCAAACCGCTTTCCGACGCTTCATCTGACGCTTCGTCCTCCGAGCCTCTCAAGGTCGAAGCGCAGAATTCCAACGACGGCCCTATTGCCTCTCAGGCCGGCCTCGTCAGCGGCATTGTCGGAGGCGTAGTTGGGTTCATTGTTTTGGCGGTGTTGATGTGTATGTGTTGCGGTGGCCGGTAAACATGCATTGTTCGCATGCGCACGCGCTGCGCTTGGCTGTGTGTGTAGCTGAGTTGTAGCAATATTAGTGGATGGAGCGCCAAAATTGATACCTGTTTCTTGGGCGTTTGCGTCTTGGATGGGCACGGAAATCCGGTATAGACGGCCTTCTGTGAAGCGTCTTGGAGATGGAAGAAGATATATAAAAAGTTTACGAAAAAAAATGTGTGCACGCTGTTTGCTGATGATGTGATATATGAAATGATTGACGGACTAAAAGTCCATAACGAGATAACAGTGATCCGAAGAAAAGCGTTTAATATTGGCTTCTGATTTTTGAGATTATAATTGTACGTTGCGAAGGCGGTGCAGTGTATTGCATGCCCACCGAGTCCGCTCTAGAACGTTGATGCATATCACAAGTACCCCTAAAGATAGCCGCAGCATTTTCATAAACTTATACAAATTGCAGTCTCTGTGCGAGGATATATAGGCTTTGTGAAAGGTTGTGATCCACTGCCTGTAGCCGAAAGCTGCTTTTACCTTCACCTCGAGTTACTGAATGCGGCAACTTATGAACGGCCGTCGATTGCTGTACTTATAAGCCGAGGCTACGCGCTCTATCCGATAAGTCTATCACGGCTACGATAGCAAATATGCATACCTTCGCAACACGTCATCGATGCTGTTGAAAGCTCGACGAATCTCACCTACCACCACTTCCCACACTCACGCCCTCCTAGCAACCCCCATCACATCCTCTTCCAAATTAAGCCCCCTAAACCCCGTCAACACATCTGGCAACCCACCGCCTCTCACCACCGCACTCCTCATCTTCGCCGCAACCCCAATCATAAAGTCCTCCTCAAACGCCTGTATCTCCACCCTCGTATCCTCCAAGTGCCTCATCTCTCCCTCCTTCAATTTCAGCGCATCCACGCCCGCTGGCCCGTCCCGCTTCGTCCCCACGTCGCTAGACTGCCCATGCACCTTGGGCGAATGCGATTGCGTGAACCACACCTCTGCGTCGCCTACGCGCTCGCCCCAGCTGCCGTGCGTGGAGCAGCGCGCTGGCGTGCCGGGGCGCGGACTACGTACGTTTCTGAATTCGAGGCGGGGGATCCATTTCGCGAGGAGGGCTTCGCCGTCGAGCTTGATGTAGGCTTCTTTGTAGCACCAAAACGTGTAAAACCTCCGCAATTTGGCATCAATGAGTAGGTCTGAATCGAACGTCCGGGACTCCCCGCTCGGCAGCGTCACGCGCAGGTGCTGGTTGCGCTTGGTGCACCGGTCGTGGCGGTGGGTTTGCAGTAGGTCTGGCGTGATGGATACGCCGTCTAGCAGCGGGAAAGCGTCGCAGTTGTATTTCATGTCGAAGAGCTCTTCGTCGCTGAAGATCTCCGAGTACATGTCTACCCAACCGTCGAAGCCTTCGTCGTCGATGACGCGGTAGTCGTTTCTTTCATTGACGCACACAATGTCGACGCCTAGCTCTGCATCTAGAGTGTCTGTTTTGCAGCCTACGAGTGCGACGAGGCCGGCTTGGTGGGAGATGTTGAATTCTAGAGGGGCGGGGATGGGGGATGTAGACGTGGAGGCGAGGGCTGGGGGAATGAGGGCACATGGTTTCCCGTGCTTGGGGTCGCGTTTGCGGCCGAATGTTATGTCCTTCCATGGTATATTGAGTGTTTTGTGGACGAAGAGGCGCTTGAGGAGTGCTGAACCCAAGCTCATGCGTGCATCTGCGATGTGGTATTTGCGCAGGATATTCTCCCGTTCCTCAGATGTGATGAGTTGTAATGCTTCTATCGCCTTCACACCGTCAGCACGAAACCCCAAGCCACTACGATTGTGAACATACAGATTGTGAGTCTGATATCTTGGTGCCAGGCCATATCGAGCGCGTGTCCAGCAACCAACACGTGAGGCCGGCTCCGTCCGGATCCGACATCATGCAGGCTCCCGAACCAAACCAAGTCTGGGGTGAAGTAAAACCTGGGAGCGCAGGGGCCTATAGGCTAGTCATGGAGCAAAGAGGCACTTGTGATGGCAATGGAGTCGATAGGTAGGAAAAAGACGTCGGTTGCTCGATAGGCGAAGGCTACACAGCTTCCGCCTCCGCTGACGTAAGGAAAGTGCACTATCTAAGTAAGCTCCTACTTGGGAAGCGGTAAATTTCAACACTTGTTCGACATGTCATGAAGGGCGGATCCGATGCGAGCAAACATATCCAATGAGCGATGTTCCGGCTTGAAGCCTTGTCTGTACCCTGGTCAAAGCCTACTAGCGACAAAACATAGACATCGCGGAGAAAGCAGGTACCTTTTGAGTGCATTAAACAAGCCAGGATGAAGTTTTCGACTCGAAAGTATTGCATTTAATGGACATAGCAACCAAGTTCCTCATCTAGACCATTGTCCTATCTAGGCAAAGATCTTCATGTCTAGGTACCATGTAGTGTAGTCGGACCGTCGGGACTAAATGCACGAAGTTTACTCAATCCTCCCTCCACCAACACAGCATCCCCCGCAATCCTCCTATAAAATCAGGTCCCTAGTGTCTTGAATGTAACTGTGCCGCTTCCTTTGAAGCTTCCTTACATCAACTAGAGGACCCAAACAGGCAACTCGGGGACTATCGCGTGCAGCGAAAAGTAAAGCCACACTATACAACTCTGCGAGACCTTTGTTCCCTCGAATCAGCACACCTAGCAAAGAACAGGCGTTCCACTTCCCCTCGTGCTGATTGTGATAGAAGGATCGTTGTATTGCAGCGCTTGTTGGCTCGAAGGAACACTGGCTATACCTAGGACGCTTGGCTAGAAAGGTCGCTTACTTGGGTTCAAACGGTTACGAGGCGTGTATATAAAGTGAGTATGTATACCAGTGTATTCGCATTCATCACAATACCACATCCACCACCGACCCTTCAACCACCAACCCCCCACCCCAAATCCCACAATGCGTCTCTCGATCCTCACCCTCCTCACCACCCTCACAGCCACCCTAGCCCTCCCCGAAAACAACCTCCTAGTCAGTTCCACACCACCCAAACCACCCTTCTCCTCTCTAACACAAAGCGCAGCGTAAAGCCATGTCAGCAAAACGCGACCCCGACACGGGCGGCCTGGATGCACGCCAGTATTGTCCTGGCTTCGGGCAGATCTGCTTCAACGATGGGAATTGCAGGGATATGCAGTGTAGGGGATGTATTTCGGCTCCGGACGTGGAGCCGAATTTCATGATTTGCTATTGAGGGGACTGGGAAGGGAGAAGGTGGATGATTGGAGGAAATGTATCATAGACTTGAGTGTGGTTTGGATGTTTGGTCTTCAAACTTCTTTTGCTCTCATTCGTAACGACAGAAATTTGAGCAGAAATTGAGTTTGCTCTGAGCTAAATACCGTGGACGGCAATGACAGAAGGTGTGAGTGATTGCTTTACGCGCACATGGACGTTGCGGAAGACTAACTGCAGGATCGAGGTAGATACCTGTACTTACATCCCTTTGGAAGCGTGAAACTTTTCTAGCTTGCTTATCTCGACAATGCGTGACATGCTCTGGTGGGAAAAGAGACGTCGAGGAAAACTGATGGTGGGATGTTTCCGTCGGTTCCGAGTATCGGTATGACATCCGCTCGACTAGACTATCGATAAGACCTGCAAGTACAACAATTCCTTGACCATGACTCTTCCACTTTTCACTCGCCTCCAACAGCCCACCATTTCTTTCTCTTTCTTTGCGGCGTTCGGTCCCACTTCAAAATGACAAAAGACAACTCAAACATCACAATCGGCGTCCTCGCCCTCCAAGGCGCATTCAGCGAACACATCCAGCTCCTCCGCCTCGCATCCGCTTCTCTCTCCACGTCCTCCAAGTTCTCCTTCGTCGAAGTGCGCACACCAGCCGAACTTTCAAAATGCGCGGGCCTCGTCATCCCTGGCGGTGAAAGCACGGCCATGTCCCTCGTGGCGGCACGCTCCGGCCTTCTCGAGCCCCTCCGCGACTTTGTGAAAGTGCATCGCCGGCCGACGTGGGGTACATGCGCGGGGCTGATATTGCTTGCTGAGAGCGCGAATCGCACGAAGAAGGGCGGGCAGGAGTTGATTGGTGGGCTGGATGTAAGGGTGAATAGGAATCATTTTGGACGGCAGCAGGAGAGTTTCCAGGCGCAGTTGAATCTGCCGTTCCTGGAAGACTCGAAAGCAACGAGCAAGGATGCGCCCTACCGGTGTGTGTTTATTCGCGCGCCGGTGGTGGAGAAGGTGCTGCCGCATAAGAAGGGCGAGCAGAGCGAAGAGGCGGGGCGGGACGAGACGGTTGTTGCACCGTCGAAGAAGCCCGTGGATGGCCTGGCAGAGGCGGAACTCGAGGCGGAGGTCGAGGTCATGGCGACGCTGTCACTGAGGAATCCGAACTTGCAGAAGAACCAGGAACACGAGCATGCTGGCGCGGAGGACATCATCGCGGTTCGGCAGGGCAATGTATTTGGATGCAGCTTCCACCCAGAGCTTACAGAGGATCCGCGGATACACGCCTGGTGGTTGGGAGAGGTGCTGAAAGCCGTGGAGAGGAGACAGGACTTCGAGCTGGCGGACCGGACAAAGTCATAGAAGTGGGATCAACTGAGAGGAACTTTGATGCATAAGCGACAGGCGTTGGAATGTAGACTTGCATTTTCGGTCGGAAGATACTTAGACTAGATGTCGCCGTGAGCGTGTCGAAGCGCAGACGACTGTGGAAACTGATACTAATATGGACGCCAAACTCCACCCATGCCATGGTATAGTGTACATCTTCCGGCTGCCGATCGAGTTGCCTATGAGGCACATCGGTCTGTGCCGGCGCGCTTTCCTCCCCGCAGAGCCATCTGTAGGCCTCGCTTCATCATGTTTCAGTCTTTCTGTGCATCACTCAAACTGCGATAGCTGGTACACGCGCCTAGTCATTGTACTCATCCGCATACGCCTTTCCGTACCCACCCCGACCAGGATCGTACTCATTCCTGTACTCGTCCCTGACCTGCCCGCCGCTCTTGCCCCTGCCGTACTGCCTGCCCTCTGCAAAGCCCTCGTCCAGGTCGGTGCGGATGACGCGCTCGTCCAGCTTGGTGCCGCCAATGTACTTCATGCAGTCCAGGGCGTCCTGGTGTGTGTAGTACTCGACGAAGCAGAAGCCACAGGGCGTCTTCTGGAAGCGGTCGAGGCCCATGACGAGGCGCTTAATCTCGCCGCACTTGCTGAAGAGCTCGTGGATCTGCTCCTCGGTGGTGTAGAAGGAGAGGTTGCCGACGTAGAGGGTTGTGGCGTCTTTGAGCTTGTCTTCGGGTTCGGGCGATTCGGCGCGGTTGAGCTCCTCGTCGCGGGGCCGATCGCGTCTCCGCTTCTGTGTGATTGTTAGTGTGTGTTTGCTTGCGATATGGGCGGGCGCATACCTTTGCGGTTGCGTATGAGCTCGGCTTGTCCAGGCGGTCGATGGTACTCCGGAGAGGCGGCATCGTGCTCGAATGTCTGCAGTCGTGATGGACGGTGCAGTGATGCAGTATGCGACCGAGATGACGGGGTTGTAGAGCGAGTGCTGGTCGGCGGTGTGGTTGGCAAGAGGATGCAGGGAGAGCCCGAGAAGTTGAAGCTCAGTGCATGGACCACGCGTCGAGCTTCTTTCACGCCTCACATTTGTTTGCTGGCACATTGATCCGCGCCTCTCACCCCAACACCCTCACCAATCTCACCCGCGCATACTCAACTTGGCCTCTCCACTATAGAAAGCTGGTGATCGTCATGCCGAAAGTACTCAGCTACACACCAGAGTGGCTCTCGCGACCAAGCCCGGGATACCATCTGTTTGCGCCCAAACACACCAGCAATGGAGCAGCCGCGAAGAAAAAGCAGGACTTTGGACAGCGGAAAACGATTGCGACCAGAGGCTCTGAGGTCTTCGTAGCAGTTGGGCATGAGATACGCTGGGCAGATTTGGTCAACTTGAAAGATGGCATCCGGCCAGCATACCGCACACTCCGCATATCAGTCCCGCTACCCATCACGCGTCTTACCATGTCACCGGGCGAAGACTATCTAGCGGTATCCACATCACACACCGTTCACGTCGTACACCTCCCCGACTCGTCGCTGCTGGAAGACGGCGACGACAGCCCTCTCAAGCCCAAGACCTTCCAAGTAGGACCGACCGCACACGTGACGGAAGAGTCCCCCGTTGCGACGACACTGTGGCACCCACTGGGGTATCACGGCCGATGTCTGGTTACGATCACCAAGGCGGGAGTGGTGCGCCTGTGGGAAGTGAACCGCGTCGACCGGTCTACCTTCAGTGAACCGACCCTTTCAATCGACCTGGCAAAGCTAGCCAACGCGACAAACGATCAGGAAGATCTGAGTGCGTCAAAATTTGGAGCCTCCAAGGGCTTCTCGCCGGACTCTGTTGACCTGGAAGTGGCCTCTGCCTGCTTCGGAGACTTTCCTGAGCAGGAGGGTGTACATGGCTGGGCGCCTATGACTCTGTGGATTGCTACGGTGCCTGGTGATGTCTACGCACTGTGCCCTCTCCTGCCGAGC
This sequence comes from Ophiobolus disseminans, assembly GCA_010093685.1. NCBI lineage: Eukaryota > Fungi > Ascomycota > Dothideomycetes > Pleosporales > Phaeosphaeriaceae > Ophiobolus > Ophiobolus disseminans. Next base: position 775,600 of record MU006236.1, on the reverse strand, counting down.
AAGTGGCAGCTGATTGAGTCGGTCGGAGGATTTACCTTCCTGCAGACGCTGACCTCGTCAATCAACGTCAACTATAATGACCTCTCGGAAGACGACAATACTCTCAGTGGTGAACTAAAAGCATCCGAGAAACAAGTCAAGTGGCTCTCGGACATTCTGTACGAGGAGCCATTTCTAGAGGAGCTTCCCAGTGGTGACTCCATCAAAGTCTTTGCACGTCCATCGAGCACGCCTTCTGTTCCGCTATTACAAGGACCATTCAGCATTTCACCCGAGGTAGATGACTTCGAGCTCAGCGATATGGTGGTCTATTCACTAAAGACATTGTCGGACGGAAGCGAGGAGGAAGCGGCTGAGGGATTGCCCACGGCTGTCGTATGTTTGTTGACAGATACTTGCAAGGTGCATGTCTGCCTTGACTTGCAGGGAATTGTTGGCCGATGGCTACCTGCACCAGAGGTGAGAACTACAAGTCTATATACATTAACATGCTAATATTGTCTAGGATGAGGACGACGCCGTGGATGATGAGGAGCACGACCTTATCATCGCCGAGACGATCACTTTGGTAGAGGGCGAGCAGTCCTCATACAGCCAAAGCATCACCCCGGACGTACACACCGACTTCTCCTTCTTTGTTTCGCACGCGAGCGGCGTATTCTATATTTCACTCGAGCCCTGGGTTCGCAAGCTCGAGAATGAATTATCGCAACCACAAACCGAAGGTGCAGACTTTCGCATACAGCGTCTGCTGGAATCGGCGAACAGCACAGTTGAGCTGTGTCTCCAGCGAAGATGGTCCGGCAGCCTCGCTGAACAGGAGGTCACATCTACTGTTGTCATCGAGGACGGTAACGTTGGCTACCTCCTCCTCACATCGGTTGACAACGAACCGCATGCCGCGTTCCTCGACGCACCCGAGTCCGGCCTGCCCACAAAAGACGAGATCGCAGCTTACATGCACATTTCTACCCCTCCAAAGGAAGTACGCGAGGCGTGGCAACCGCCGAGGGAACTGTATGAGCCTATCGATCTGCTGAGCTCTATCAACATTTCAACTAGACATCGAACCGCCATGAAGGAAGAAGTCAAGCTCTCACCATCAAACCTTGAGCTGCTGATGCAAGTGCATCGAGTGCTTGCGTCAAAGACCCATCAACTTCAATTAGCCGTATCGGAACTATTCAATCGAGCAACGCGTCTACAAGAAGAGTTCCGGGATCAGGTCTGGAGAACGGCGCAAGTAACGTCCCAGATCGATGCAGTCACGGGCAATGACGATTCGGCCTCGGATAACGGCTCGCTCTACGGCAGCGGCAAGATCGACGAGCGCTTGGACAAAGTACGGTCACGACAGGAGAAGCTCAACAATCGATACGAAGCACTTCGAAGCAAGATGAACAAAATCAATACCACCGAACTCAGCGAGGCGGAAGCCAGACTTGTCGGAGAGTTATCCACCATGAGCAGCTCGGTCGACAAATCAAACACCACACTTACCAGCGATGCCGACGGGACACAGGTTCCTGCTTGGCAGCGTATTGAGACGATCAAAGAGCTCAAGAAGACCCTGGCACGCGAGGTGCAGAAGGCGGCGAAGGAGTCTTCGGGTACCGATGAGCGGAGAAAGGAGTCAATGAAGGTGCCGAGCCACTCAAGGAAGCAGGAGAATGAGCAGATTCACGAGCTGCTAGCGCGGAACACAGTGCTGGTCGAGGCGGCTACGCAGAGGCTCAGGACGTTGGGGATCGCTATACCGATCGAGGGCGAGAGCTAGCTTGTAGGATAGGGTCGTCGGGTGCATTTGCATAACGAGCATTTCAGTGGTCGTTCAATGCCTTCATTCAATGTCGCTACTGCCTTTGATACAATATACGTCACACACCTACCCTTCGTGAGCACTACAGCATTTCGTCCATATGTATGGCTCTCTAATCCTCCGTTCAAACCCGAGTACACCAATGTATGCGGAGTACACAGCCATCTATCAGAGTGACCAGTAACATGCGCTGCAGACGCGTGTCACGCCGCAGCCATGCTTAGACGCGGTGCCGCCCCTTACAGAAGAGCAAGACCGACGACAGCGGCTGCGGTTAGCACTCTCTACATGCGAGTCCCGTTCCAGACATGGATGAAAACCGGCTAATACTGCTAACGAATCGCAGCGTCTTCACATCACGCCTAGTGCACATGTTTACAAGGCCGAGAACGAGGGTCTGTTCAAGAAGCTATCGAAAGGCTTCGCTTCGCACTGATGCTAAAGATGTCAACAAGTGTCCAGGGGCAGCAGGAAACGTCGTCCCAATCAGGTGCGGACCATGACGACCCCACCAAACACATCCCGAAACTTCATGCATCGGTGCCGTCTTCATGCAGCGAAACTATAGCACTCTGCTTCGTAAGGCCGAAGACGTGTCTCTGCGACGAGGTTATTTTTGAAATGCGAAAGGCTGACTGTGTCGCTGTGTAACTGCAGATCGGAGTGTGGAGCGCACAACTCGCTTCGGCGGCTGATCCGGCAGCGTTGAAGCGCAGAGCTGGCGACGACACTTCTCCACGCGCATCGAGGGCTTTATGTCACGCCGCCGTCACACTATCACGAGCAGAGCGCGCGCCACATGGAAGTTGCAGTGCAGGATTCCACGTCGTGGAGCACAGTGGGCGCGATGGCGGAGCAGTTGGGCGCTTACCCAAGTCCCTGGCCGGACTGTACAGAGCCTGCAGAGACATCACACAAAGCAGCAAATCAGGCCCCCCATTGCCATCGCCCCTCGGACGCTACTCGCACCGGCCGTCTTGGGGCTCCCTCCCGCCCGAGCAGGCCTGCATGAGCGATGTTCAGTGGTTGCTGGCCCCTGTCAAGCCAATATGCTAGCTCGCTGCCCATTCGCTGCCTACTCAATGCTTCGAGAGCTGACATGCACTGGCTGGCCATCCTGGCACTGCCGTTCTGCAGCTCATTCGTCTGAATGTTCCATTTGCAAGCAGCAAGCCTCTTTGCGGGATGGTCGCATGAGGCACTTAGACCCAAGTCGTGCATCCCATAAGTGCTGATGTCCCCCGCCACCGCACGCTGCCGGCTCGTGTCGACTACCATTAGATTGTGCACTGCTTCACAAATCGCTGCGTTGTAAAGAGAAGGACATTCGCATCACTTCAGGACCCGCCATCATGTTCCGATTTACCGAGCTCGTCTTCGTCGTCGCCAGCTGGTCGCTCGCCTCGGCTCACACCGTTATCGTGTACCCCGGCTGGAGAGGAAACAACATCATCTCGAATGGAACGGTGTCGCCCCAAGATCTGAACATCGTACCAGGATCGCTTGGGATCAACCAAGTGAATGGATCAACTACTTTTCCTTATGGCATGCAATGGATGTATCCATGTACGTGGAGTGATATTCGAGGGTACACCGGACGATAGCTGACAGAGCAACAGGTGGCGGGATGGCAACGTCGCGAAACCGAACAAACTGGCCCATCAAGGGTGGCGCCATCGCAATCCAGCCAGGATGGTTCCCAGGACATGCAAACGCGCAGTTCTACTTCAACATGGGATACGGCAACGAGCCAATGAACTTTTCGCACGCCATGCTGCCCGCCTTCTCGATCACCGGCCCATCAAACCAGCAGTACGACGGCACGTTTTGCTTGCCGCAAGTGCCCCTGCCACAGGGATATGACCCGAAGATTGGAGACAACGCCACGATCCAGGTCATCGAGTTGGCGCAACACGGTGCTGCTTTGTACAATGTGCGTATACTCTGGTGTTCCACATGAGCGGTAGCTAACAGAAGCGTCAGTGCGTCGACATCACTTTCACCGAGCCCGAACAAGTACAGCAAGTCAACAGCTCCAATTGCTTCAACTCGACCCATGAAAGTCAGAAGATTGGCTTCCAAATGCTATACACAACAACAAGCTCGCCCGCGCCACACAGCGTAGTCATGAACGCATACGCATCGATATTAGGACCATTACTCCTCATCCTCGCACTATGTGCGACATGGATATAAACCTCAATTCAATCTTTCATTGTTCATATTCCCTGGTGTTCTGGCGCAAACAAGATATCCAATTTATTTTACCTAACGACGCATTTTCATCAAGACTTGGGCTTTGTCTGGGAGGCATTTTGACAAGTGAAGGATTTACACTCTTGTGCGCATGATCCTCACGGCCAAAATGTACTGCACTATTGGTAGCTCATAATTTCAATGACTCGATATCAGATCACTGGCATGCCGCTTTTTCCTCTTCAGGGTGATCCGAGCATGGTGATGAAGATGATGTTTCTGACGTGAAGTAGGTTGCTAAATCGGTTGAAGCTGTCCTGCTGATCCGTCAGCGGTTTCAACGTCAGCTAGACTACGTGATGTTTGAGACATAGCGTATTTGTGTAATGTGAGACTTTTGCGGATATTCGTCATCGGGGCGCCGTAGCGGATCGACAGTATGGCGTTGCTAAAAGACGTTGCGGCGCAGCTGATCCACAGTGGGTGGCCTTAAACCACTGATTCTTCCTTTGAGTCGATCTGAGAAGGAATAGTTGTCAAAGGGTAGGCATATTGACTAGAACGAATGATGAAGCCTCGGGAGGGTGAAATTCGGTGCAGAAGACCGGAGATGGAATTCGGGTGCGCCTGTGTGTCTTAGGGAATTCCGACTCCATCACAACCAGCCCACAAACATTACAACAGTACCTGTCTTAAACTAAACTATGAATGTTTATGATATCCTCTCTTCCGTGACCTCCACGCCCCCAAAGACCACATTTCCGACCCGGAACCACCATTCCGACACAACCACTAGCTCCGAACTTTTACCTCGCCGCAGCCCACCCGCTAGACTACGCGCCGCGCCCCATCCCGCCAAACCCATCACCCCTAAAATCGAAAATCGAACTGATCGCCCTGTCTACGCGCCCATGCAAGCCGCACCTTAATATGACGACTGCATTATCCCCCTTTGTGTCGACGTCACCGCCAGTACAGAAGGTCTAGACTGCGCGCACACACTATCGATTTACAAGCGAGAAGTATGAGCGATGGTACTGGGAGACGGAATAGGGGACGAGCAAGTATGAGGGGGAATGCGAGAGTTAAGAGGCAGGAAGTAGAAAGTGAAGATGGTTGGACGGTTATCACGCATGGATTGTCGAATGTCTCGATTGATTCAAAGTCTAAGAAGGAAGTGGCGGGCGCTTTACCCACTAGGACTGTGAAGGACTTGACAGCTGCTAAACTCCTCGTCGAGTTCAAGCGCTTACAGGAGCGCTGGAGAGACTCAGCTGTCGCTACGCAAATCGCAGAGCTAGCACAGGACAAGAAGTGGCATGTCGGCGAGGCGTTGTGTATCGGCATCGGAAGCTTCAGTCGGGACTGGGAGCATCGGTGGAGAAGTCTGTGGCAGCTCGTGTTGTTTGTTGACATTGTCTGGCATCTCAACAAGAGCGATGGAAGCAAGGTGTGGATGTATGCTCAAGATCCAGCATTCACGGCCCTGGATATCGCTTTCCTTGAGCTACTCGACGTCACCGCCGTCCAGGCTAATATCGAGACGCGCATGACGCCTCAGACGTTTGTGTACTCGCCGTTCGTGGACTGGTATATCCTCTTACCGAACTTTCTGGGCGGGTACGATCCGGTGTTGTATGTGGGGAATGAAATCTTGGATGACTACACCTTATACGCGCAAGGCGAAGACAAGAGGGAGAAATTGGAGATGTGCAACAACTTCGGCAAAGCTTTTCTACAAGGTAGACAAAGCATAAAGATCACATCATTCGAAGAACACGCACACGCGCTGGAGGGCATAAGAGTCTATTGGAAACCCACCACCACCGACCAAACCACCAAAGACCCTCCAATCTAACCCACCACCCCCATCTCCACTCCCCCAAACCCCCCCGAGTCCATTCAAACCGCCCCCCACCGCTCCGCAAACCGATCATTCCCACTCTCCACATTCCTCTCATACTCGCTCCGATCCGCCACATACGCCGCAACCTCCTCGCCAAAAACCTCGCTCATCCACGCAAACGCTAAATCCATCCCCGCGCTGATGCCGCTGCTAGTCCAGATATTCCCGTCCACGACCCAGCGCGCCTTGGCTACCCAGTTTACTTGTGGGTGCTTGGCTTTGACGTCGTTGAAGGCGCGCTTGTTGGTTGTGGCGTTGCGGCCATCCAAAAGGCCTGTTCGAGCGAGGACTTCGCTCCCAGTGCACACGGTGAGGACGTGTTTGATCGATCCGGCGCCACTTAAATCCAGGGTCTTTAGATACTGCACCACAGCCCCCGTGTTCTCCTCGCCTTTTGGGCCGCGCGCACCCATTCCGCCGGGTAGCAGCAGCATATCGATGTCCGTGGGAGCGTCTGCGAATGTATGCGTCGGCACGATGGACGGCGCGACGTTACTGCCTTGTTCGTCCAGTTGCCAGTGCTGCGTTGAGACGGGGTCCAGGGTGGCGGCGAGGATGTAGAGTGTTAGCGTGTGTTGGTTGCTGAGGAGGTTGAATGCATCAAGGGGGCCTGCTGCGTCGAGGAGTTGGAAGCCGGGGAAGAGGAGGATTGCGATTTTGGAGGGGAGGGTGGGGGACGGCATGGTGCTGTGTGGAGAAGTGTGAGGCTTGAGGTGTGCGGTTGGAGGTAGTTGAGTTGGTAGATTGTCGTTTCGTATCTCTACAAATGGAAGGCTAAGGTACGCTTGAGGTCTTATACACACTCCTAGGCATATACATGTGACACCAGAACTGTATGTGCGTGTAAGGCATGAGTCGGCCGAGTCAGTACAGCTCGCAGAGCAAGATATTAGTCATCCGCGCGGGGCTATATGCGGAGTACCGCCTTAGACGCTGTTCACCGTTCAAGCTCATTATTCTGACGACAAGCCGTCAGCCATTGAAAGCTGCATCAAGACCGGCCGCACAAAGAGGTCCACGGCCGGAAGGCAGCATCGAAAAGAGTCAGGGGAGACTGAATTGCTTCATGTGGCCGATTATGTTATGCTGGAGGAAGGGAATGGTATCGAACAAACAGGAGCGATTGAATAAAAGATAAGCCTGGACTTGAAACCATGCGAAGATATAGACTACACAAGACTATTCATATGCACCCCCAACTCATCCTGCTGCAACACAGTCAACATGCCCCTCGCCCTCTCAATCCTCTCCGTCGAAATCACATAACTACTGGGCACATCTCCCGTCTGCACCATCTCCTTTTGCAGTGTTCCCAACTCCTTTCCCTCCAGCTCCCCAAGCACCATATCCACAACCGCTTTCCCGCACAACGTGCCATTCGGCATGCCATGCCCCGTGTACCCTCCGCATAGCCACAGGCCTTCGTTATCAGGGACCTTGCCTACCCACGGGTTGTCGTCGCGACTGTAGCCCATGATGCCCGTCCACTGCGCTGCAGGTCGCAATTCCTTGATACCATCCGTCTCACCGTCGAGTTCGAGAATGTCTAGCAGTGCGCCGCGGAGATACGCAGCTGACCCTTCGTCGATGATGCTATCGTCTGACACGCCGACCGTAGGTAACTTGCCCGCTCCGCGGCCGCCGCCGAACATGAGATGCCCGCCCGGGTTCGGCACGCCTGAGAACGGGCGCTGGATAAGGTAATCATCGTTATTCTCCGGCTGGCCTAGCGCGCCTACCATGCCGTATGAATCGGGTATGAGGGTCGAGTTCTTAGGCGGGTGCAGTGCGGACATTTCGCCGCGGACGGGGACGATGAGGTCTGCGAAGTGGGGGAGGAGCGCGGATGTGTAGCCGTTTGTAGCGAGGATGACGGTGGGCGAGGAGATTGTGCCGCGGGGGGTGTGGAGGGTGTGTTTGCCTTCTGCGGATGTGATTTCCGTGACGGGCGTGTTGGTTTGCAGGTTGATTTTGCCGTCTTTGATGAGCTTTTCGAGGATGAAGGTGACGAGCTTGTAGGGCCAGAGACTTGCGGCGCCGGCTGTGAGTGTTATGCCAATGCATTCTGGGTTGACGCGGTGCTTCTTTAATTCCTCCTTGTCTCTGATGATGGTGACCTGGTCTGCAATCTCAGGCGCAATGTTCTTGAGATGTGCAATCTCTTTCTCAGCTTCGGCCATGGATCTTTCGGTCCAGAAGGTACGGCATCCAGACACGGTGCGCCACTCGCATGGGACGTTGTTGGCTTCGATGTAGGATCGTACGGCGGCGACGTTGCGAAGCTCGAACTGGGCTACTTCGGAGCCACGATCGAAGAGGAGAGGTTGGCAGTGACCGCCGTTCTACAGGCCCCTTAGCATGCCCTTGATATATCTGCAATAAGTGACAGCCGTGCTCATCTGTACGGCCGCATACCGCAGTATGTGCTTGATGAAGTAGCCATGACTTACCCTGCCTGTTGCACACCAACACGCCTCTCTAGCATCCAGCACAACAATGCTTTTCCCCTTTGCCCTTGTATCCTCAGTGAGGAACCTCGTAGCAGAGGTACCAGTTATCCCAGTTCCAACAACAACAATGTCAGCTTCAGCAGGAAGCTCCACCGTTGTTCGGTGTCCACGTAGGAACTCATTCGGTTCGCTATGCCAGAACGAGTTCGTTGACGTCAGAGTCGGAAGCGAAGCGCGTTCGTGCTTCATGGTGGTGGTAGCCGTAGGTGGAGTGGGTGAACGTTGTAGAGCTGGTAAGGTCGGTCGTCTCTCTTATATAGGGACTCGTTTTGCGGTATGCGAGATCAAGTAGATGCGGTGTGACTATGTGTGCGATCCTGCCTCGGAATGAATGCGTGGTTCAGTTCAGCCTGGACGACCTCGCGGAACAAGTGGTGTTGCGGGGCAGCGGTGGGCCATGCTCGGGATAGCTTTGAACGCCGTGGAGCACCTCCTTCCAAAGAATACACTCCGATGACGATCCTCTTTGAGTAGGAGTTGCGCCTCCATTGCGAGTCCGATTCTCAATGTCGTGGCATGGACAATGGCGGTTGAAGAAGCGCAGGGCTCCGCGAAGACATGTAGGTACTCGCCGGGCGGTGAAGGTTGGTACCTTGGTACCTTGGTACATGACAGCCCCGGAATGTGGAGAGAGCTGGTACGATTCAGGGTCGCTGCTTATGTAAAGGGGGCAGTGCTGGATGGCTTCAACTAGGGCAACCTCACCTCCTCTTTTCCATCTTCACACATACACTCGACCTCGCCGTAGTACTGTTGACATCAGACCAACCGGTTATTGTACACGTATGCTAGCTGTGACGGATGATGATGGCATACTCGCATCAGATCGATCACAGAAGCACGCACATCACATAAACAATGGCAAATAACGATTCTTCATTCATGCTAATACACGTACAATAGGAGCAATACAATTGCGACAAAACCATTGGTGCGAAACAAAGGTCGCATCCAACCACGGCGCGATGATAGACATTCTCGATTGCCCTCATTATATCCTCATACTCATAACGTTCGTTGACGGGCTACCAGACACTCCTCAAGAGCGTGATTCTTTCCAGAAAGCGATCTAGCCAAGTCTTATCAAGCAGTCACAGACCACCTGCATCGTGCTTGCATCGACTACTTGCGCTTCACCATGTCTTTCATGGTATCCGTCGCTGACCAGCCGTTGAACAGCCAGTCGTTCGAATGCCGTCCGCGCCACGGATCGCTTCCGCCTGTGCTCCTCCTGTCCGACATCTGGAGGCTAGGTCGCGCTGGTTGTGCGACGGAGACGCGTTGTGGTTGCTGGGCTTGCGCTGGTTGTGTGATTTGGCGGGGCGGCGATGCCATCATGGGGGACTTGGACCGCTTGCGGGATGCGTCGCGGGACCGGCTCCTTGAGCGACCGCGCACGCGAGCGCTGATGGCGCCGAAGAAGGATTGCTCAGTCGGCGATGCACGTGATGCCGGCGACGTGGGAGATGTGGGTGGTGACATATTGCCGGAGGATTGCGAGTTCAGCGAGCCGACTGTGTTCGTGCGAATTGGCGGCATAGCTTGGAAGTTGTGTTGAGAGGCCATGTGATTGGGTAGGGCCTGAGTAGAGACGACAGTAAGGTGCAGTATATGGATTCGATATGTTTGTGGTAGAAAGGACCGGAGTGAGAAAGACGGGAATGGAGCACTCAAATAGTCTTTGCGAGCAGCTTCCTGCAGGACAATCTCATGCGGCTCAAACCACATCAAATATATCCAGAACCAACAATTACACACACATGCTCCCGCAGACATCATGTCCTCCCTGATCCCTCCAACCCGCTCACTTGGCGCATGTCCATCCCAAACCGTGTGTCGGTGACTCTCTCCTCCAAAGCCTCAGTCCAACCAATCAAACCTCCGCGCGGCTGGCGGGGTCCCAATTCCCAGGCCATCCACACCGACTCCCACTGCGGGCGCGCGGTCTAGAGTATCCACAAAGAACATGCAAGGCCAACGCATCTAACCGAGCTTCGAACTGCTCTGTAGGGCTAAGTAGCTCGAGCCAATCAAGCTCTCGATATGCGAGCTGCTGCCTTGAAACTAAGGTCTTTCCGTGTCACCGGCCAGAGTGGAGCAACATGTGCTCCGCTTCATGTGTTCGGTTTGCGTTCATTGTGTGCAATTTGTGTTCTGCCGGCGAGGCTTCCGCGCCGGACGAGAGCGTCAAGGAGCGCAGGGCTGCCATGTTGGGACTGTCACGAAAGGCCTTCAGGACTGTTGTCACGTAGCATGATCGTCAGAGACCATCGAAAGTTATTCTGGAGGAATAGGCGTGTCCGCGGTGACGGGCTCGGAACCTCCGCGCTCGGGTGCGCTTATCGAATGTGATCATGCGCGCTCGCACGTCGAATCGCATTTGCAGGAGCTTGGTACCAAGAATCTGCATATTCGGAGGAGCCCGCTCCTCTGCTCCTTGGCCAGACAGGTGACTCAACATGGACAACGATGAGAATACCCCGCGGCTCGTTGCATCGGCCTGGTCGAGGCGCTGGCAAAAAGAAGGGTAAATCTGCAGTTTCCGAGACATGCAGTGCGCATCATTGTTCTGCAGGTCTTGTCTTGAGGGGTCTCTGTAAAGGGAGGAGCCTGCGAGGTTCCAAGGGAAAACTTTGGAGGCCACATGATAAAAATTCCATCCCACCCCTAACCTCCACTACACAGGCAAAAAGTAAACCACAACTGCTACAATTGATGAGAAGGATGTTGTGCATCCTCCGGGAGTCGAACCCGGGCCAATTGCTTGGAAGGCAATTATCCTACCGTTGGACCAAGAATGCTGGATGGCAAAATCTCAAACTGCAAATTATATAAATCTATTATTGCCAGACAATTGCGCAATGAGATGAGGTTCGAATATCTACAGGAGGTCATTGAGATCTTACAGTGTCGCCTCTGCTATCCGAAACTGACCAGCCTGTCAGATATCGTTTCATAGTGTCGTGCGCATGTGTCATGCATGGTTCGCTTATATGCTAGCCTTTTCAGTGACCGGCACCGTCTCCGTTCGTCTTACATCATATTCCTAGCCATAAAACATCACTTCATCCTTTGGGCTCCCTTGAATTTGTAACAGACATATTATATATGTATAACAACTCTAGCCCCCTGTCTTTTGGCTGTATCGTAGGAGAATACGTTGCTTTAAATCCCCAATCTTCTCGGAACTTCAACAACAAAATACTCAAGCCTTTCATCCTCCTCACGTTTTTTCCCTTTCATTCCCACCTCCTCCAGGCACGTGATCAGCCAGTCATGAGCATGCTTCCGCCATCCGTCCGCACCATACTCCCCGTACAATTCCAGTCTCTCACGACCCCCAAAAAGCTCTCTGCCACATCTTCCGGCTGCCCCGCGCGCCCTGTGGCCAATTTCTTCCCATACACGTCCATCATCTTCGCGCGCTCCTCGTCGCTCATGCGCCACAGCGGCGTCTCGACGACACCTGGAGAAATCCCGTTGACCTATTGAACGTAAGCGAACCGAGTCAAGAACACAATGTGTTATATTAGATAGGATGTAGGAAATGACAACAGCCAGACTCACACGAACAGGCCTCAAATCCAGCGCCAAATTGCGCACCATAGCATGATGCCCCCCCGCATACGACGCAACAACGCTCCAATCCGGAATCGGCTTCTCGCTTATACTACCCGTAGTAATCGTATAACTACTTTTATAGCTCTGTTCCAGATACTGTGGCAGGAATTTCGCCAGCAGCAACGGCGCAAAGAAACGCACTTGGCCTGCCTGCAAGACATTCGCCATTGTCATGTCCTGCAGCTTGATCGTCGCGAGCGCATCGCCGGCTGTAAATATCACATGATCCAATCTCCCATTGGTTCCGAATTTCTCGGCTGCGCCTTTTAAGACGCTTTCGAGCTCGGATTCGAGTGTGTCTGCGCTGCCGAGATCGACGGTCAGGCCGTGGACGTTGGCCTTCTTCGACGGGTACGAGGAGTGGAGCTTGGACACTGCGGCTTCTACTCGCTGCGCGTTGGAACTTGAGATAGCGACGTGTGCGCCGTGCTCGAGACATGCTTCTGCGACTGCGTAGCCGATGCCGCTGGAGCCGCCGATGACGAGGACGCGCGAGGTGTGGAGTTTGGAAGTGTATTTCGTTGCGTCGGACATGTTTGTGCAATGTAGGTTCTAATGAATGTGCGATATGTAGTAATTCGGAGACTGTGGAAAACAGTGTTTGATGGACAATAACGTTGATTTAATTGTAGTGGTAAGTATGATGCCAGGCATGCCGTTACTCTTTTCCTCCATTATATAGCCCTTCTACCTCTCTTTAGTCCGGATGGAAAGGCTAAAATCTGATCCACAAGACTCCATGATGAGTATAGATTCCCAATCCGGCTGATGGAAAAGGTAACTTGCTTCAGTCGAGGTTGTACAGACTCGGACTTTGGCACCGGCCTTGGGAGTGCTTCACCAACCATATGTGTGTGGAGTGCGTTAGTCACTTCGTAGCGGGGAGGGCATTACATCATCGAACGCGGCAATTGCCAATCGTGTCTCCTAAGCTTGACGACTACATCTACGTATAGAAAAGCTGTTCGACATTCTTAAACAGCTCAGTATACAGACAGGATAGTGTATGTATTTCCGGCTTTCGCGACTTATCAAGAAGATGTTGTGGGATGTGGTTTGAGCGGATGTTAGTTTGGATGAGTGCGATATTTGACACAAGTGTTCTTGAATGCATGCTCAATTCGACTAAATGGAGTTCTCGCTCCTCTGTTGCGATCGATACTCTCTATCGTTTTAGAGGACATCATGGCTTCAAGCTCTTCACCAAACGCAACACTTCTATGGTAGGCTTCAAGTGTGCCCAAAGCGCGTACGCAACCGCACTGTACATCCACCTCAACGTCGTCTTGCGTACCGCCGTCCTCACGTATGTGGCTCGAACATATCTACACATTCCTGCAAATCCATCATGTCGTCCAGAGTGAATTGATCTGCTTTCTCCTGACCTATAAGCTGTTAGCAAATGTATCGAGGAACCGTGGCTAAGTGGACGCTTACCAAAGGCGCAACAAAGATGACGCCACCAAACAAAGCTACAACAGTAAGCAGCATCGAAATCTTGTTGAACCCCTTGCCAAGGATATCAAATGCAAAACTGGGCGCAACTCTTGTTCCAAAAATATCCAAACCATATGCAAAAACCAAGCTCGTGCTCTCGATGCCACTCTCGCTCGTGATCACATCCTGTACGCCAATGACCTCATACTTATGGGTAATATGCCATTTGGGATCCCAGTTAATCACTGGAGTGTATGGCACAAGGCCTTCTTCCTTCTCCTGAGCGTTGGTGTCACGACCGATCGGGCGGCGGGGATCGATAATTTGGCGAGGTATGCCAATAATAGAGTTGATGGAAGGTACCGTCACGAGGAGCTCGCGGCTGGTGATGCCTTGTCTTGTTTGCGTGACGGTCATGTGTGATATCTCGGCTGGGATTTGATAGCTTTGCGAGAGAACGTAGGGCTTGATGACATCGCCTGTCGAACTCGAAGGTTGCACTGTCGAAGAGTTGGAGGTGGCACCCAGTGGGCCCCTATCATCCGGAAGCGGTGACTCGTAGAGATCTGAGACGATGAGTTGGTAGCCGCGAGACAAAGCTCCGGCCTTAGCGTCCGTGGTAAGTGAGTAAACGAACCAATGCTCTGAGATGGTCGAAGGAATTGGTCGAGAAGTGTCGACGTCACTGTGGGAGATTGTGTGGAGTAGCTGGCCTGAAGCCGAATCCAACAGGTAGATCGATGCTGTGCGGGTAGAGTCTTGCACTGCAGTGACCAAGACGAGATTGGGGTTAAGGTACTTGTACAGCACCCGTCGATCGCCCAAAACCTTGCCAATGGAGGCTACGGGGTCTTGGAGAGGTCGGGCGGTGTACTTGACAATGCGCTCTCCGGGAGCGGGCGAGAAACTCCAAACGGGTTCTGAGGTTGGTCCTCCCTCTAAAAAGCCCTTTAGTGTGTCGTCGACCAGCGCGAATGACACGAGCTTCTCTGCACCAGACACTGCAGGCAGCGGGGTCTTGGCTTTCTGATGTGCGGCCAAACTACCGGTTGTCGAGTTGATGAAGAGAGGCGCTTTCAGGCTGGAATCCTTGACTTCCACATGTCCGCGGTGCGCTTTCAAAGACAGGCTCTGGAGGGTGGCGTCGGGCGCGAATTGATGCAAATCAATGTTCCACAGAATCTTGCCCCGCGAGCCTACATCAAGCGCAGCGAGACGTCCTTTCTCGGTCGCAACAACAACAAGCTTGTGGAAACCAAAGGTGTCCAGCTTGACGTCCTTGATAGCGTCTTCGTTCGACTTGCCGAACACGCTTCCGAGGAGACGAGTGGGGATGCTCTGCGCCCAGGCTGGGAAGTACATGAGATCTTGTATGTGCCTCTGCACTCGGTGAATGTAAGCCGAGACAAGGTTACGGTTGCCTTCCTCTTCCAAAGCCTGTGCAAGTGCCTCTTCCTCGGGCAGACCTGCCCATACGGCGGACACGGTTCCAGAAAGGAACTCTGGACGTGACCAAGCCAGTTCGTCGTTACGGTGGAGCACCCACTGCCCGTTGGAGTAGAGAATTGCAGATCGCACAGCGCTCGCAGTACCCGCCTTCACAACGACCTCCGAAACACCGTGCACAGGGTGCGCACCAGCCGTTGCCAGCGAGTGCTTGAGAGCCCATCGTCCCAGTATGCCGTGCGAGGTAGACGAGAAGACTGCGACTTCGTCCTCGGTGACCCGGGTAAAGTATACATTGGCGTCCGAGGTGCTGGTTGTGAAGGTGCCCGTGTTTTTCAGCTCTGGGAGGCTGTATGCCTTCGAAATAGTGCTTTTCTTCAGGTCGACATGGTAGACTTCAGCAGAGTGGCCAACAGCCGTCTGATACTCGACCAGGAAGTGCGGCAGTGAGTTGACGTGGTTGGGAGCATGGAGCACGATCTTCTCAACCGCGTCGTCTCCTGGCGTATTGAAGCTGGCCACGCTCTTTGTGCCAATGATGTTCACTTTCAGCACCTTGTGTGCCTTGTCTGTCCATGCCAGCAGTGGCGCCGCAGTGTTGGCCCCGGCGAACAGGATGTTGCTGCGAGCGGTGATCTCGGCATCGGAGCTCAGGGTATACTGGTCGACCTTCTTGCCCGTGATGGGGCTCAGTGAGGTGACCTTCAGCTTGGAGCCTCCAAGCAGCGGCGAGTGGAGCGAGATGTAGTAGATGGTCGTCGGCGAGGTGGATACCTGGAACGGCGTGTCCCCGCTATCGTTCTGTCAGTCCTGTCTTACAGTGTGGGGTGTGTAGCCAACCTCGAATCCTCAAACGTCCACTTTGCCAGGCCAGTCTTGCCGTCCAGCCGCTTCACGCCGTGGCTCCCGCCAGAGAGCAGCACAATGGCGTCCTTGGCCTCGTTGATGGTCATGCCATCTTCCTGCTCCAGTATCTCCAGGTCCTCGACCACGGCGCCCTTGACGCTAGTCTCCCATACCAGGCGCCCATCCGAGGAGCTCCATGCGGCAATGCGGTCCCCTACCGCGCTGATGACGGTGTCCTGCTCGCTGCCGGACCTCAGATGGCCCTGGCCGTGGGGCTCCGTCGAAAAGTGCTGTCGCCATACCAGTGCGCCGTCCTTCGGATTTATGGCGCCGATTGTCTGGTTCTGCGATATGGAGTAGAGTAGGGATGCTTTTGAGCCCGCATAAGGCTTCTGGAAGAAGGTGGCCTCGTGTTTCGGCAGGCCTAGCAGCGCATAGTGGAAATCAATGTGGTATGCATCGTCCTCGAATATGGCAGCCGCGGGGGCCAGGCATGCTGCAAGGGTCAATGCAGCATGAAGACGCATTGTTGTGTGGAGATGCGGTGAGGTTGTCGAGCACTTCAACCTTCTCCACGGCCTGTTGATGCGACCCCAGCACGAGTCCACGGGGAAGGCGCGACGGGCGGGCCGACTGATTCACCGAGGTCGCATACGATAGCGCATGCTTGCTTATCGCCGAACATCAAACCTCATGCAATATGCAGCTGCAGTGCATAGCACAATTTCACAATCCTTTTGCCCACTCGATATCCATGATTCGTCGGGCGTCTTCCCAACAGTCGAGGGTCGACAGGCCTCTGTCCGGCTTCTTCTGCGCCTGGGAGACATAGTTCGGCATCATTGGGGATGCGGCTGCAGCTCCGCCGAGCACTCCATTACGTCGCCAACGGCCACACATCATTTGCACGCATCTTGACCATGTTTGCAGTGCCGAACCGCCCTCTACCTCCAATCTTACAAACCTTGGAAGACTATGTCGTTGCTCAGCACATAATGCCTGCCCCTGCCACGTGGAGTAGCTCAAGGCACTAAGATGCGAATCCGATATGGCTGCCCGCTCGGATGCTTCTGTGTGGCTTCTACGGTCATGGCACTGCGTCATACCCTGCCGAACGTTCGTTTGCGAGTTGGCTAGCCCAAGACCTCCCGTCGAACCTTTGCTGCTGCAAGTTCGACCCTTCGCGTGGGCTTCGCAGAAACGCCAGGTCGCATCTCGTCAGACGCGTGGGCGGCGTGGCTACCATTGAATGCTACGTATGTGCGCCTCACGTGAAGGTGCAGCTGCTGTGCTCGCCGTGCTTAGACTTGGCCGCAGCTGATTGAGGGTGTCGCAGGGCTGAGGCTCAAACTCGAAACAAGGTCAAACCGCCGGGTCACTCGATAGAAGCACTGAAGGCGTGGTTCTAGGGTCGCCCTAATTGACTCGCTCGGGTTGCGCTACCATAACTGGGGGCCCGGGTTGCTTCCGACGTTCCGTATAGCGCGCCTTCATGCTCGTGGTCGATGGCCGATGATGTCGCTCGATTCATTCTGCACAGGGTGTTCCCTTTGGGGCATCGTTACTGAGCTCGACAGGCATTTAGACGACGTGCATGGCAGCGTTTGTGCCGGACGGTCTGTGTTACCCCGGGGCTTGACGGACGGTAGCTTTGACCTGGCGTCGGTACAGCACACACATGCACTGCACGAGTCCAAGCATGTCGCTACACCCACTCTGAGCCCTGCCAAGTCCAGGGTACTGACGACTATTAATCGTTGCGTGCCCGCCAGATCAAACTTTAGGCTTGAGGTATCATTCTTGATCGTCACCACCGCCGCTTGAATCTTCGAAGCCACCTGCATCTGCCTTATCGATAACCAAAAGAAAAATTCTTCCCACCAGCCTCGCCGCATTCAGAGGTACGTCCAGCGCACACGTGCGGTCTGCAGACTGTAGCACAATCAATTGCCTCGATGGCTCCTTCACCCAGCCTCTGAGCCCCTATTGCTTTGATTGGATGCCACTGGATATAAACTTAGACCGCTGACGAGCTGCCGCAGCACTGGTTGGCCCACAATTTAGCACCAAAGCGCACCATCCACTCTGAGTCGCAGCTATCCGCCGACAGGACCCTCTCCGCGACATAACAAGCCCCGTCAGCAATATCTTTGCTCGGCACTATCGTCTATTCCGGTCACTAGGCGAGTGGTCATTTTGCATCCGTCAACCGTCGGTGGCACCACGCCGCCACAGAAGGCAAGGAGCATTTCTCTCCCGAGCCTCTTACATACTGCTGCCACGACACCTCACGCAATTCTGAAGCATGTCGCAACGGGAGTACCACATAGTCGTTCTCGGATCCGGTGAGTTGGAACACGCGATCAGCAGCTAAACTGCAGCTGACGACAGTGGCGCATAGGTGGAGTCGGGAAAAGTTGTCTAACAGGTACGCGGCCGCGCTTGTCGAGTGACGACTCATGATTGCTGACCTGGGGCAGCGCAATTCGTGCAGAACGTCTGGATAGAAAGTTATGATCCAACGATAGAGGACTCATATCGAAAGGCCATCGACGTCGATGTTTGTGATTTGAGCAACTTGCCTGACGTTTTACTGACCCACCCAGGGCCGGCATGTGATGCTGGAAATACTCGATACAGCAGGAACGGAGCAATTCAGTAAGCTGCGCAAATTCAAGCCACAAGATCAAATGCTAACAGCGTATAGCTGCCATGAGGTACAGCATCTAGCGTTTGTTTTGGTCGCAAAACTCTTACCAGCCCCAGGGAACTATACATGAAAACTGGACAAGGATTTCTCCTCGTTTTCAGCATAACATCACAGTCATCATTCTACGAGCTGGCAGAACTGCGCGAGCAGATACGGCGAATAAAAGAAGACGACAACGTCCCCATGGTGCTCATTGGCAACAAATCTGATCTGGAAGACGACCGGGCAATACCGCGACCACGAGCTTTCGCCATATCACGTGAATGGAACATTCCATACTTCGAAACCAGCGCACGGCGGCGTGCAAATGTCGACGAAGCGTTTGTCGACCTGTGCAGACAGATTATCATGAAGGACCAGGCAAATCGGCGACGCGTCCAACCCGACCCAAGGCCCGGCCCAAGGGGCGGAGGCAGGAAGCACCCTCGGAAGCACAGGAGCCGGCCAAAGTGCACAATTCTTTGAGTTACGATACCCCAATGATGGCCATGTCTTGGCACTGCGCCTGCTGGACTGCGTCTTGTTTCTCATTCATGACTATCTTTACATACATCTTCTTCGTTTCGGCATCAGTTTCACATTATAGAGGTAGAGGAACCGCTCGCGGCGAATATCATCCCATTTTTTTCACATGAGCATCTTTTTCACCCGATAGGACGTCGCTGGACTGAGAAGTACCGACCAACGCAGGAACGCGGAAAACGGAGCGGTATGCGAGTCAGGCACCTGCCGCAACACCGCATATTGGTCTGCCCCTGGGTGACATCGCGATTCACCACTTTGGAGATCAACCCCAAACACTGCTGCCCAATTCCTAATTCACTCATCCAAAGTGATCAGTGCCATCACGATGCGCGAATCGGACAGTGCGCTCACAAGCAGATACGATCGGCCCTTCTCTGGGTCCAACAGAAGCGACAACCTAGCTTCTCCATGCGCGGAAAGCATTGTCCGAATTTTTGGAGGTCAACGAAAGCGAGTCCGCTACCGAGGAATTGTCCAAGCGCTTATGTACCCCGCAATATCCCGCATCCACCAACAGTCCCGTGAAGAAACGGCTAATCTCTGGAGACCTCCAGCATAGCCGGTGTTTGCACGTGCTAATGGAGGGTCGTAGCCACAGGAGGGTTTTGGAGCACCAGCCACACAACGGAGGCCGAGAGGCCTTGAGACTACGAACGAGTCCGTATTTAGCGATGTGCTGAGGTCAGTCAAACACCAAAGCTGGTGCTGCCATTCAATAAGTGTTTCGGTAGTGTTCTTGGCCATGGAGACCTGTCTAATATTTTATCTTTTTCTAGAGGCTTTTAGGAGGTATGCAGCTACCTATCCAAATTCAGTAGCTGGACACAGCCTCCGCGGCACCTGGTGGTGCATCATCAAATACGAGCTCCTTCGCATAACAGCATCTGCCCAGCGAACTACCATATAATAGGGAGCATCTTGGAGAGATCATAGCATCGTAAGCTTTGACCGAACGGGGCCGATCCGATGAGCTGCGAAATCTCAGCGTCGTGTACCAGCAACTTGTCATCGGACTACGACAGGGTGCTGCAACAGCTCGTGGCCCATGGCCTATGTGTCCGCAAGCGTAGCAAACGTTGTGCCGACTCTTTTGAGGCACAAGGGAACAAACTATGCAGCCTCGCTCTAGGTTTACAGCAAACAGAAGAACGAGTAGACGTGATTTCCGTGTGGCTTTGACAATATCGAAAATACCATTCAATAGCCCACTCCTCGGAGGTAGCTCGTATTCCCTCGTCCTTTTCGACAGCGGTACATGACCAAGTGACGAGGAGCAAACAACAGCGGCTAGACTTGCGACGGAAAACAAAAGCAGAAGAACAATGGAAGGAAAAGCAGGCTGGCAAGTGAACAATGGAGGCAATGACAAACAAAGACGAGGAAAAGAAGACGTGTCTTTCGGTACCTAGGTACCCGTAGACGCAATCGAGATTCAGCTTTACGTGTCTGAATGGGAACTCCACAGAAGCAAAAAGACATGACGTCCACGACGATCAAACACGGCACGCATCGTAAGATCAGCATCGAGGCCCTGTTTGAAGTTTGTCAATCTGTCCTCTCAGTTGCTCCGGCAGGCAACAACATAACAATTGAGGGGCAACTACCGCACCGCCCCTGATCGCTGACCCTGAAAATCCCTCATGTTCCGAGAACGGCGGTCTCTGCTTGCAAAAGATTGGTGCAAAAGGCGCCTAGAGTCGGGCTGAAACGCATCCGCATGACCTGCAATACGCGAGCAGCACCCACTTGATTGCGTCTAAGCGTTGCCTGCGCCCTGTTTGATGTTTGCAGGAGTGGTTGTTGCCGAGGCGATGACGTCGTTGGAGTTCGTTGGTGGGGTATGGAGGGGCAAAAACGACCACGATCTGGAACATCAGCGATGGAATTGGGATTAGATGCGGATGGATGCGCATGGACAAAGGACACGATTCCCATGTAAATCGTCGATCGTCATCCTGATGTCACACTGTTCCTTGCAGATTGGTGCATTTACGGAGGAGTCTCCAGAATGCATGTGACCAATGCAGCCATGCCCAAAGCTCCTACTATGACGCACCATTCATCGCGCCTTCTCACGTTTGCGTTTGGACCTGCCTGACGTCACTCAAGCTAGCCTTTAGTGCGGTTCTCTCACTCCCTCCTTCCCCCGCGCTGCATAAAACCCTCTCCCCCGAAGCTGAATCATATTCATCACACACTCTCACATCAACCTTCAACTTCCAATACTTTCCAAACCAAACCAACCAACCTCACCTACAACCAAAATGTCTGCTCCCAACGCCAACAACCCCAACGACGGCATCGTCGGCCAGGCTGTCAACTCCGTCAAGAACGCCGCCAACTACGTCTCCGAGAGCATCCAGGGCCAGTCCGCTGAGGCATCCAAGGAGGCCAACAAGCAGCAAGCCAAGGGCAACGTTCCCGGCAACGACTCTCTTACCGACCGTGCCTCCGGTGCGCTCTCCGCTGCCGGCGACAAGATCGACCAGAGCAAGCACGACGCTTCTGCCGAGGCCAACAAGCGCTCAGTCTAAGCATTTGCTTGACTGATCATTCGACTTTCCTCTTTGGTATGTCCTGTTACTCACCTCACTTCATGACCATCGACTAACCAAACCCTAGGCTCAGATCGATTCTTTCACGATGGGGCTGTGAGCACTGCGACTCCAGCCGGGTTCACGACAGTACCATGAAATAATGGACACGAGATACCAATAAATAACATTCATCAATAATACCTTCTCGTATACCGTGATGTGACTTGACTGTCCGCCCTTCTGTGATCTGCTTGCCTGCATGCATGCCTGATCAACCTGATTGTTGCCTTTGCCGGATCAAGTCACAACAAACATATCTTCACAGCTCCACATTTGCATGTATCTACCTCCTCCCATGCATGATCGAAGTTTGCAAGTTACCATCTCACGCCTAAAGACGGGCCTCCTTGCGTGGCCACTAATGCAATTACCCCTCCTGTTCTGCGGCACATTCCCACGCTAATTGACGCCCGTCAATCCCAGCTGGAAGCACATCATCCAACATCTATTCTTGTCTTCATAGCACTTTATCACGAACCTTGGGTCACATTTACGCTTCTGGTTAGCATTCGAGATGAACTAGTCCGGCTCCGCTCTGTGCGGAGCCGAACACAGGTATAGACGCGTCCGTCATTGGTCTTGTCATCTTGCACCCAGTCTTGGCTCGACTTCAAGCTTGTGTACTACCATGGTTTTAGTGACAGCATGTTATTTACGAAGAGGCAACAATCGTAGGATGTCGCCCTTTCATATGGAATTGTACGCAGCTTGGGGCGCTTGAGAGCGACGTAGGTTGTAAAGTCCAACGGCTAGGCTGATTGCAAGGCCCTTGACACCCAAGAGTCAATGCCTATTGGCCAGCGTGGAATACCCGGCAACCGTACACATGGCTGAAGGCAAAGGTTCCCGGAGATCGAGGAGCGAATCGATCATATCATTTGTAGGTATCAGAAGGTCAAGTAAAAATTAAATCACAGGTACAATAGATTTTCATAATGATACATTCTTCGTAATAGTTGAGGTCATGCTGAGATGTGGGGTATTCGTGACCAAATAGACAAGCCAAAACGTCGCGCAAAGGAAAGGTGATGGGGTATCGATGCTTCGCGTGAACAAAGAAAAGATAGACAATGCTGAAACGCTCGAAAGACAATGGTCCATCACTCCCGCTCCCATACTTCCCAGCTGAAAGGCGAAGGAGGTGGAAGCGGTGCAGAGATAGAGCGATGGTCCTGGTTGGGGTACGGTTGGAGACGAGGGAGGTTTGTGATGTGTAGATCTCGGAGGGGAGGCAGAGGTGGAGGCTGAACAAGTTGTGTTGGCGACGGATGGCGAGGGAGATACGAGATTTTGGAGATCTTGGTGGTAGTCTTCGAAAGCGGACTTGACGATGCTTCCGACGGAGGAGCTATTGTCGGCGCTGGCGTACTCTCACGCTTCCCGCCACACAACTTCCACCGTCCAAACTCGAGATCAAGCTCCAATACCACCGCCTAGAACCACGCGCCTTGTTAGCCAACGCCAGTGTATGGAAGCGGAAAGGGAAAGGAACTAGACGTGCTGAGCACCACGTCCAGTCAACGTCGTCCTTGCCTTGCGCGTCTTCCAAAACACCACCGCCCCGTATCCCGCCGTCATGAGCCAGAGCAACATATTAGTGAGCAGGACCCACACAGCGTGCTTCATGCGAATGATGCCCTTGTTGCCCTCTGCGTCCTCGGGGATGTACATTTTCCCGAAAATGCCAAACGCAACAAGATAGCACAGAAATACGAATGCGTCGACGTAGAAGAAGAACCATGCCTTGACGAGCGGCAGCATAAACGTGAGCGAGGCAAGACAGCCTAGTGTGCCGCACACAACGGCCCACACCCACTTGCTGTCCATGTACACGCCCGCCTTGCGTGCGTTGTTGAGGTCCTGCGCGTACAGCCCGATAACCACGAGGCCCATTACGAACTGGAACAGGCGCAGGAGGATGCGCGCGGCGGACCCAATGGAGATGTGCGACCAGAAGGAGGTGCCGAGGGTGGCTTTTTCGCCTTTGTTGCGCTTGAGGAGGAAGTCGAGGCCCATGCTTGTGACTAGACCGATCATGTTAGGCGATGTGTTTTTTGTAGATGTATGTAAGTGTCGGACTTACTTTAAAGAAGTTGTAATGAGGTTTTGTAGGATCGTCGGATCGTAGGATATTTGATAGTTGGGAATGCGGATTTGGTGGGAAGAATTATGCACAGCTAGTAATAAACCGTTGCTGCGACAATAAACGCTGTGAGTAAGCTATCGCGCAGTCTTCACAGTGCTATTGAGCGCAGTGTCGTTGATATGCACAATGTTCGTTGGACGGGTTAGTGTTGCCAGCTATGACGTTGAGCGTTTTTCCTCGTGGGCTGTAGCGACCAGGATATGTGCCTCGTGCTTCGGAAATGTGCAATGATCGACAAAGGAAGGCGTGGTGGCTACAAGAAAATAATCTTGGTAATTTAAAAACAGGTAGTGCGCTGCAAAATGGGTGAAGATAACGGGAGCTGGACTGTCAAAGTCGCGGCTGATGGAAGAAGATGATGGACTGGAGTTGCGCTACACGATACTTCATCGTCGCAAGCCAGCGCATCTTATACTCAGAGACACCTCAAGAGTGTCACGATCGTTGGCGCCTGTGGGGTGCGTGAATGAAGCCAAGAGACCCTGTGGGCGCGATCTGTTCGCTGACGTCGTTGGCGCCGTGTTGGCAGGGATTTGACGGGCAGGGGTGCGTTGCGTGTTGATTGGTGGGCGGTGCTTCACATCGAAACGCTGACGGGTACGAATACCACCGAGGTATTTCTGGTGATATTTCATCGGAGCTTTGGGCGTTCAGGAGCTGACTGGTGAGGGCCTGCCGCTGGTTGCGGGCGTCTCAAAGTTCGTGGTAGTCACGCGGTCATAGAATGGGCATGTTGCGCTTTAACAGAGTTTCTTAGTTCCATTGTTCTATTCATATCACTCACAATCTTTTATACAATGATCTCAGGCGAACTCGGCGTCCTTCATCCGGGCGCTTTCCACATTCACGGAGACGCGTACTTGTAACCATACTGCTCCTTCGCAGCCTTGATCTGCTCGGCCAGCGTCTTCTCCTTCTGCGCAAACTCCGGGTCGTCCTTCAGCTTCTGCGGGTAACTGCCGTTGTCTGGAATCTGGGGCTTGGTGGGGACAGCCAGACCCTTCTGCACTGCCGGTCTCGCGTTGATGCGCTCCCACCAAGCCTTGAGGTTGGGGAAGCCATCGATGTTCACACCCGAAAAGGTGAGCATGTGTATCCAACCAAAGCTAGCAATGTCGGCGATACTGTACTTGTTACCGACGAGGTAGTCTGTGTCCTTGAGGTGGCTGTCGAGGATGCCGACAAGGCGCTCTGTCTCGCCAGTGTACCGCTGCATGCCGTATGCGATGCGCTCCTTTGCGAAGCGGTTGAAGTGGTTGGCTTGTCCCTGCATGGGGCCGAGGCCACCGTGTTGCCATGCCATCCATTGCTCTGCGCGGGAGACGTCGAGGGGGTCTGAGAAGCTGAACTTGTGCTCTGGATCATAGTGGCGCGTGAGGTATGCCAGTATAGCTATCATCGCGATTAGCTTAGAGAAGTATATTCTTGCAGACTGCACTCACCCAGGCCCTCCTGGACGGCAAAGCCTCCTTGGTCGTGGTCCACAATGACGGGGATTCGTCCGTTGGGGCCGAGCTTGGTGAACCACTCCTCCTTCTGGATGTTCTGCGAGATGTTTATGGCCTGGAACGTGTAGTCCGTGCCATATGCCTCCTTCAGCTCCTCGAGTATAATTGAAGCCTTCCAGCCATTAGGCGTGCCAAATGTGAGGAGCTCGATGCCCTTGTTAGCCTTCAAGCCGGTTGGTCGCTCGTTGCTCGACATTTCGGGTAGGATGCGTGACAAAGGTCTCGATGTGTGAAATTGCGCGGTGAATGGGCGGCGTGGAGCTTGAATGAAGCTTCGGGAGGCGGATCTGAGCTGTGCTGTGGAATGTGAAGGTCCAAGGAAGCGCAATAGTGACATGAAGATCAGCCAATGCGCGCCAACGAGGGGTTATATGGTGGAGAGCTCCTTGGTGGTACATAAGCAGCGGCTTAGAAATCGTGACGTCGATCTAACGCGTACGGGCAATTTTCGCGGGGAAGCTGTCCTATGCGCATTCCGTCCGGTCAGAATGCTGCTTAGCATATCAAGCATTGCAAAGCTTCGGCGCGAATGTTATCAGGCCGAGCATGTGCGGTGGTACATACAGCTGCCTATGAGCTTATGGATGACGGAAGCTGAATAAGCTGGATTGCGACGCATCGTCTGCACCAGGAACACTTCTCGAACCAAACACTCGGATTTTTCTTTCTGATTGGTACATATTGACTTCGTAGGTAGTCACGATACGGCTTTCTGATTAATCTTTTTCATTGTACTCAGGATTTCAGAATCGTCGGTAGTACACCTCCACGGCATGTACCGAAGGGTCCTGAGGTCGATTGGTCGCTACCGCCCGTAGTCCTCACAACTTTGTGTCGTGTAGGTGGATAAAGTTTGACTAATCTGCTTCAATGTAGTCTTACACGCATCTCGACTGGTGTACCACCTCTTCCATAGAAGGCGCACGCCCGAGCAGCTGCCTTCTGCACCGTGACGTGCGTGGTCCTCGAGTAGTTTTTCTTATGGCGGATTGTGCCGATTAAGATCGAATTTCGGCGTCTTTGCGGGGCTCATCACCGCTATCGAGGCCTGGCTCCATAAAGAGTCGTTTGCGCGTCTTCTTGTAGCTTTGCCCTGTTCAGCCATCATCAGTTTTCCCAAGCGGACCATTCCCGTCCGTGAAGACGTTCAAAATGCATTTCCCATCCGCCACCCTCACAGCCAGTCTATGGCTCCTCAGCCATGGACCTAGTCTCTCCGCAGCTGTTCATATCACTCGAGCAGATCCAGCTGCACAGCTGAAGCACTGGCCCGCCGATGCGGCAAAAGCCCTCGGCACCATGATCATCAAGAACGCCAATCAGAGCAACTATGCCGTATTCGACATGGACAACACTAGCTATCGTTACGATCTCGAAGAATCGCTACTCCCCTTCTTGGAGAACCGCGGCGTTCTTACGCGCGAGAACTTGGATCCCACGCTCAAGTTGATCGACTTCAAAGACACTGCGAACTTCACCGAAACGCTCTACAGCTACTACGTTCGACTCTGCGAGGTCGATGATCTAGTCTGCTACCCGTGGGTTGCTCAAGTCTGGTCAGGATTTACGCTTCGTGTCCTCAAAGGCTACGTAGACGAACTTATGGCCTTGAACTCTACAATCCCCGTCAAGTACTGGAGCGGCGAAGAAGTTGTCTCAAGCAGCGTGCGCTCCCCGCAAGTCTTCCGAGGGCAGGCCGAGCTATATAATGCGCTTATGGACCATGGCATCGCCGTGTATGTCATGAGCGCTGCGCACGAGGAGCTTGTGCGCATGGTGGCCAGCGACCCGAAGTACGGATACAACGTACCACCCCAGAACGTCATTGGCGTGACCACGATGCTCAAAAACGTGACTTCGGGTGCGCTCACAAATTCGCGTAAACAAATCAAAGCAGGCACATACGACCAGGAAGCAAACCTCGACCTCGAACTCGGTCCGTATCTATGGACGCCGGCAACGTGGTTCTCAGGCAAGTGGGCTGCTATTTTGACGTACATCGATCAGTGGAAGAGGCCGGTTCTGGTTGCTGGAGACACACCTGGTAGCGATTCATACATGCTCTTCCATGGCGTTGATGTCAGCAAGGGCGGTATCCATTTATGGATCAATCGTCGAGATGCGTATTACCAACGCATCTTGAACGAGCAAGCCGAGAATGCAAAGGGCCAGAGGGAGAATGGAAGGGAGGTAACGGCGGATAAGAATTGGGTTGTTGTCAAGCCTGAGCAGATTCTATAGAAGCTCGGGACTAGAGTGAGTATCGAACCAGCCAGCATCTCGTGGCGATCATCCTCGTAATGCAACGGCGATTATGAGCTCTTGAAATAACTTCGGCTCACCTTGCATATGGTCCATTACTGGCTCGCACAAAATACATCAACCGGCCCGACGGTCAGACACAAAATGACTTAGCGTGAGGCTCATTTCCTTCAACGTTCGTGTACAGCCACAGCTATTCGACATGCCATCCGGCAGTCAGCTTCGAGGCGGGCGTACGCTGACAACCCACGCCGCCCCAAATGTCTTACCGCTCTCTTACGCGGCAAAGATTATACAAGAACGCCCCTCTTCCAACTTTTGGGGACTTTATTCACGTTTCACATCTTTCGACTAATGTCGCGGAATCCCAACGCCCCAGATTCCTCGAGATTTGATAACACAATGGTGCGCATATGTGTAGGTGCTATGGCATTGACGATACTGCTTTATCTGTCATCCTTTAGCTCCGCTCTCGAGGTCTCACCCAATTCACCATGCACGCCGAAATGCATTGACGATCCGAGCAAAGGGAATGCGTCTGATCCGGCAGCTTCATTGACGTTCAGCCGCGACCTGTTTTGCTACGACTGGGAGATCATCGGGGATAACAGAACTCACAATGGCACAAAGTTCAAGGAATGCCAGAACTGCATGAAGTCGAGCGGATACGCTTGGAGTATGGCGATTGAAAGGGACACGACCTGGTTTCTCTGTGAGTAGACCCAGCGTACACAGGTTGGTCGATGCTGCTTGTAAATATACGCGCCACGCAGCCCAATCTTTGCGGGACTCTAGCGTACGCGATACTAATGCATGGGTAGATAACAACCGAGCAGTACTTGACTGGTGTCTATTCGGCCGTGTCGCGGAGGAGGAGAACAAAAACATCGCCGAATCCTCGATCTACAAATCATGCAACCCCAATTGCAACAAATTGTACTCGGCTGCCGACTACGCGATTAAGACCAATCCCGATAGCTTCAGCTACTGTGATTACTCAGGCAACTTTACAGCTGATGCAGAGCCGTGTTTGACATGCTTGTATGAGATGCCAGGATCGACGATATTGGGCAACGGTGAGTACTGAAGTTTTTGCCTACATTGAAACTCGTGCTGATAGTCCACAGTACTCGCCACCGTCGTGGACTTGTGCAAGCAGAAACCAGGCAAAGTCTACAACTTCCCCAAAGACCATGAAATATACGCCGCAACGAAGATCAACCTCTCAGGAACAACGCCAGCTTCAAGCGCGAATAGCACGCCCTCCAGCACAGCTTCAAGTTCCAAGTCCGACAACAAGTCCACCTCAAAACTAGCAGCCGTCGTGCTCGGCGCGCTCATCAGCATTGTCCTAGTACTTACATGCGTTTTAGTACTTTTGCGACGGAAGAAAAAGAGCAATAAGGCGGTGGCTGAAAAGCCTCACGTGGATGGCGAAACAGCGTATCCTAAATCTGTTCACCATCATTACAACCATGTGGGCTCGCAGCAGAAGCCAGAGGATATCTATCAGAGAGCTGAGATGGATCATACGTCGAGAGTAGAGTTGTCAGCTCAGGGTGCGCAGAGTGAGTTACCTGGTGGGGCAGTGAGCCCGCGGGGAGATGTTAGAATTGCTTGAGTATGCAGATGTGAGCAATATAAGACCGTAGTAGATTCGCATTGAGCAATTGGATGCATTGCAACGAAATGTCAATTGAGCGACAATGACTTTCACTGTCGCGTCAGCCTCGCTAGCCGTCGCTCTCACGACACCGCCAGTGGTTTTCAGGTAAAGGTAAACTCGAACCCGAAAGTTAGTGACTCTCGCCGTACCTTTACTAGCTCTTCATCTCCCAGGTGTACTAGGTCTTGCTCCACCGCATTGATATCCGACACCTTTGCCAATCTGCAACACCGTACTAATCGTCAGACCACCATCATGAGTGAGCTCTGAATCATGTCGACTGAACCTTCGAATACAGCTAAAGCAGTCGCGGCAACAATAGGCGAGGAAGAGGTCGATCCGCAATATCTATGTAACTACCGGCTTTCACGCGTCGTCAATCAGTCACTGACGACCTAGGGATCCTGCCAGAATGCTTCGAACTCATGGCCGAAGACGAAAACGAATATCCATCGACTAGAAGGTTCATCAATCTCCGCTGCAAGAGCAGCCTCCTCGGCTATCTTGGTGGTTGTGTCGAGCTCGGAAGTGCCGGAGCCGGGTCGATCTTTATAATTAGCGACGAAGAGGCCGATACATTCCAGAAAGCGCGAGATGATTTCGTAGCGAGCAACGGCGAGATTTCGCTCCACAAATACATCCAATATTGCGCGACTATTAAAATACTGCAAGTCATCGGCTTGGATATCCACGGCGGAGTCGTGGCCTGCCAAAGGGCGTATCGCTCCATGGCAGCAACCGGTCGCGGAGGGGTTGCATGTGTTGCTTTAATCGTAGTTGACGCTGAAAAGGCGCGCAAATACGCCAACCTTGGTGTCCATATCGGCACAGACATTCCAGAGCATCCTTCGACCTTGGCTGAGGCCGCTCATGCATACGCCCAGCTCTCCTATCTAGTGAGCGACGAAGACGTATCGCTCACCGATCTCGATTAAATGATTAGCAAAATCACAGACCAAGATCGCGCCTGGGAATGTCGACGCCTCCGCTTCAGACTGCAGAATAAAGAGCGCTACCGTCAGATCCTGCCGGAGATGGCACGCGAAGAATGGCTAGATGAGCAGGTGAGTTTGCCCAGTTTCACCAGAAAGATTGTGAGCTGACGTCTACTCAGCTCAAAGGTCTACGCGAGAAGAAGCGTCAACGCCTGGACAGTGTGTGAAGTTGATCGGAAAGCATGTCATCAAAAGAGAGCCACAAGATCAAGCGGAGGAACAGAAAACATGAATAGCGTCAAATTGGTCGCAGGGGGTGTGCAGCAATCTAAAAAAGGACGAGTATAACTGGGAACATGCGTAAAGAAACAGAAATATCACGGTGGCGAGGTCGAAGTGCAGCACGGGTATCTCGCACCATCAGCAATACGGATATAAAATTCGAGGTATCTTATCAGCCAAGCATCACTATTCGCTCGTTAGTTGACATGAGGCTGATTGAGGGAAGAGTAGACTGACCTTGCCAATTCCAATCATTCATTACCCCAAGCCAATGCAACCTGCCCCGTACCGTGTATTCCGTACACCCAGTTCGCGTCAACATATCCACGCCCTTCTTGAACGCCGCCGAGATGGGAAAATCATTCCCCTTCCTCCCGACCCGCTCATTGACCTGCACAGCCGAGCCGCTCGAGCTTGTCGTGTTTGCACCTGGACTCGTCCCAAAGTTGATGAAGCTTGCAATGTCCTTGGACAGCGCGGCCGATTCGTTCGACACTGTATTGTTAATGCGCATGCCGTTGGACGTGAACAATAACCCGCGACTGAAGAGGTAGTCTTCGCGACGTTTCCAGAGCTCCTCGGTGATCTTCATGCAGCGGTCGACGATGCCTGTTACCATGCGCTGGGACATTGAGCTCCAGCGCTCGCGTACGAACTGACGGTCTTCTTCTTCTACGGTGTCGCAGCCAGCTACTATGAGTGGGAAGATATGCACGATGATCGTTGTAGAAGTCGGTGGTATAGTGGCAAGATAGACTAGAACCCTCTGCGCTAGTTCGCCGTAGGATGTGAGATTGGGTAGCTCGGGCACGGCTTGATACAGCATCAGCAGCGAAGACCAGCGGTATGCTTCAGCCGTCTGAATTGCATCAGTCATGTTTTGCGACGGGTCGTCAATGGCTTCCAGGTCGATCGGAAGCGCCCATTGCTCGATAGCGCGCCTGAGTTCCAAGGCTTGGGAAATGATTGCCGGCGAATTGCGGGGTGTTTCTCTGGCTCGAACTTTGTTGATGAGGTCTGCGACGCGCCGCATGATCGGGAAGAAAGTCGTAGAGTATCCCATCAATGGGTCTAATTTCGATGGATCCTGAATGAACAAATTCAAGTCAGGACTCGAACTGTTTCCGGAATAGGGCTGGGCTAGGTCGCTGCAAGTAAAGCGAGCAAGAACGTCCATGTAAGTCCAGGTATGTGCTAAAAAGCTCACACGAGCTTCTTCTTCTCCGCTGAGCCGTACATTGCCTTGGTTTGAGAGAATTTGCTGCAGTAGTATCCCACCAGCACGGATGTGATTCGCGCCATTCGACAAATTCTCGTCGTCCCAAGTTTCGGCGAAGCCAAGAGCAAGAGTAGCAGCAAGTGCAGCATCGAGAGGGATCTCGCCCTTTTCAACATTTTCCGAGAGTAGTTGAGTGCTTCGATGCACATGCCGTGCGCCCTCGGTCCGCAACTGCGGTTGCTGCTTGCTTATACCAAAACATGTCAACGCCGCAATAGCGTGATACAATGCAGGATACTCCTTAGCTAGTGGCCAAATGAGTGTTTTCCAAGGATTCTGATCTGCATCTTCCTCAATAGAAAGGGTATGGCACGTTTGTTGATGGAATAAATAAGCGATGCGCTCCGCTTCGTCTTCTCGATCCTGTGGAGTTTGTGGGACAGCCCGAGCATCGTTGCCCGCCATGCCGAGATCAAGAGACATTGGAAGTGGTCGCAGGTAATCTTCCCAAAACGTTTCCATATTCCAGAGCTCTGACGCGTAGTCAATGGCATTGATTTGCGTATTTTCTATAGCTCCTTGGGGTGAGGCATTGGAACTATGGGATGCTTGCCCAGGTGAGTCCATTGTGGCTGGTTCGCCTTGAGTGAAATTTGGGAAGAGAAATCCGAGCGACCTTGGGGAGGGAAGACTCATTGAAGACTGGTTGATATCGGTTGCTGGAAACCCGATGTCCATCATATCTACTGGTCCAGAGCAACCTTGTTGCTGCCCTTGGCTATTGGAGGATGTCTGGATTGTGCCATTGATGTCTCCAATGCGACGACCTGACGATGAAACACGATTCGCTGTACTTGGTCGTTGCGCTTGAGTCGATGTGTTTACTCTGTTCTTTCTTGGCGGGCTCTGTCGCTTGGGCTCAGGAGCCTGTTTCCATCGAACATCGATCTTGTAGCCACCACAGGTGATACGACGACGAGCGCATTGCTCACAAGTTGGTTTTGCCTCATCGCACTTCACCCGACGCGCTTTGCATGTTACACATCCTGATCAACCACCTGTTAGCTAGTCGTTACGTAACAAAGAACGAAGTGTAACCTTGTTCTGAGAAGGAAACAGCTTAAGACGGACATGCCATTGCGACTCTTGGAGAATCTCTGTTTCGAATCATTGGCGCGGTCCATGTTCTGTCGATTTGTGACGTCTGGGATGATGTGCGGGTTGGCGTGGATGTCGGGCTGGGTTTCTGACGTGGTCATGACGGTCCGAATAGCGCCCACAGGACTGAGGTCGTAAGGCGAGTGGCACGACAGCGGACGACTGCAGCGATACCCATTCAGTATGTTTGATATCGGAGGAAGAGAAGTGGTTGAATTTGTTCACACGCTATCGGACTCTGTGGGCTAGCTATCGGTCTTCGACCAGACGTAAAGGTCCACATGATTGAGCCCCGCACGCGCCGAAAACGGCAAGAAAGACCAGCGTCATGTGATGCATCGTGAACTTCTTGGAGATCTCGAAATCACTGCCAAGCTAATGTAATGTCAACAACTAGCGGCTGTAGACAATACCGTGTAAAAAGATGTTTGAGAGTTGACCTCCGGATGTTTCAAATGTTCTTGAAAGGGTCCCATCCGCGCTTGCTCGATCTAGATGCCTGCCCGGATCTTCAACACTCACAATGCATGATTCGGTTCCAGGAATAACTGTATCGTTGCTGCAATAATCTGTGTTGATCTGGCGTTGTGTGCTTTTCCGGTTCCGATTTTTCATAGTGACGTGCAAATACACAGGCTTTCTACTTAGGTAGGTAATGGGACATGAATTCATGCAGCACCCAGTTGTAAGCTCTACAAAACAAGTGGAAAGCCGCCAAATTATCGTTACAGACGGATGGAAACAGCGCAGATGTGTTGGTGTTGGTGAGGAAGTTTATCCGACCCCTTGCCAGAAGTTCGGATTGCTGACGACCCGAAGTAAGCTACGCTCAAAGTAATATAGACTCGCATACTCCGCGGAGGGAGATCATTTCCATGGAGCTTCGAATGCTTCCTCGATCTCTACTCCCAAGCTACAAGTAAGCACTTGGTTCCTCTCCGTCACCATCTACGGAGTCTCAATTTTGCACGCATCATATCTACGCAAAATGCAACCACTAAGCCCAAGCCGTTGTTGAACCGCGGCATGTCGCTCTGCCGCAACGCCACCAAACGCCCAGATCATGTCAGACGTCCCGCTTGCGCTGAGTTGACCCAATCATGTGGCATGGGAGAGAAGATGGGACATCGGTTAGAGATCTCGCTTGCACATCAGGGCGCGACTGATACGGCGCATACGGCAGGTATGAAAGGATGCTTGCGCCGCCGGGAGTTTTGGGCCGGATTGCGACTCTTCACTTCGGGGCCACATTTCAGACCTCTCAAGCCCTTCTAATACTTCTTTCTGGTTCTCTTCTCGTTCAAAGCTCACTTGAGCTGCACTTTACACGATGTTTTTCAACACGCGCCGTACCACCTCCCTCCTGGCCATCGCCTGCCTCGTCACTCTCACATTCGCCGCCGAAGACCGACCAAAGGGAGACTTCAGGAAATGTCTCGAAGTCACAGACAAATGTCCTGTCGAGGCCACGCTGTACGGCTACCGTCCTAATATGGGCGCGAACGCCTTCCTCGCTGCGTTCTTTGGAGTCATGTTCATCACTTCGCTCGTCATCGGCATAATGACAAAGACCTGGACGTATACCCTCGCACTTGGAATCGGCACATTTCTCGAATGCGTTGGCTACATCGGCCGTGTGATGATGAACAGCAACCCCTGGAGCGAGAGTGGCTTCAAGCTGCAGATTTGCGCGCTCGTCCTCGGACCCAGTTTCGTTGCCGCGGCTATCTACCTAACTCTGAAGCACTTCGTTCTATACTGTGGACCTCAGTACTCGCTCATCAAGGCCCGCCTCTATCCCTGGATCTTTGTTGGCTGCGATTTCGGCTCCATGGTGCTCCAGGGCATTGGAGGTGGCCTGGCTGCAGCAGGAGGAACAAAGAACGCAAAGCTTATCGACGGTGGCAACAAAATGATCGTTGCCGGTATCGCGTTCCAAGTCGTCACGATGGCTGTGTGTGGTCTTCTCATTCTGGTATACGTCATCCGTTACAAGAAGGGTGCCGCCGCGCGCCACGCTGCTGAGAAGAGCGCATACCACGTCGACAAGGAGCAGGGCGCGACTCCTTTGTGGAAGATCAAGGTCTTCGCAATCATGGTTTCCCTGGCTTATGTCACGGTGCTTATCCGTTGCATCTATCGTTTGCCTGAGATGGCTGGTGGATGGGGCAACGCGCTGATGCGTAACGAGAAGGAGTTCTTGCTGCTTGACGGAATGTGAGTTATGCCCAGCCGTTTCGTATGACATTACTAACGCAATGATAGGATGCTTGCGATTGCATGCTTCGCCCTTGCCGTCTTCCATCCTGCTTACTTCTTTCCTCCTTTCGCTGCCTTCCGCCGACACAAGTAGAGTTATTATATAAGCTGCGGATTAGCATATTAGACTATATTAGACTTTCGTATAACGCCGATCGGGACAGGCATTTCTACATAATTCACAATTTCTTCAGGCCTTGCCAACTCTTGCGTACGATAGAACACTCGTGTCAACCGATCGAGCTCATCGAGCGTGTCTTGCGTTGCTGTGACGCTTTATAGCCCCTGCCAACCAAGTGAGCCTAATAACACCACTCTGAGGTTGCAGTGGTCGAATCAACCCTATCAGGACCATTGTCGCTAGAACCGAGGGTTAATGTGGTTACCTACGCACCTTTGCCCAACGTGTGAGGCCTACACACCAAGGTTACATGGGTCAAAGAATCGTTCTGCTCCTTTTAACGATTGTGACGAGCTCCAGGGTGATGATACATATAGAGATACAGATATCTATGGACATGTTTTCTGGACACCAGAAGTTAAGTTTGAGAGAACCCAGGGCTTTCGCCTATCCCAACTAGAACGCCAAACGCCTGAAAGGTCTATGTGCACCTCAATCTCGAGCTATGTGGGATTCGCAAAATCTGATATGTCTATTTGCTGCAGTCGCGCCAATTCCATGGAAGAAACACTTTCTTTCTTTCTTGACAGCTCTAAGAGCAATGTCAGCGTGCCACTCACAAAAGCCCTTCCAGGGCTGCAATGTGCTGTTCCGCACCCAGTGGACTTGTATGATTGTTCTTGCTGCTGGTCTTCTTCTCATCCTTTTTGAGTGAAGTAGCAATGACAGGCTCCTGTGGCGAGTCCCGTATCGTCTCACTGCTGAGAATATGGTGCTAGCATGAAGTGTGAACATGAAGTGTACACACCAATGCCATCTGCCACCCTCTCACCTCCGTCGACTCCTGTCACCACTGGCTTGTTGTGCTGCTTGCTGCGAGGCTTCGTGACCCATTTCGCTCCTCAGAGCCTTCAGCCTATTCTCGACCTCTTCTCGCTTCTTCGTTTCCTTCTCGTACTCCTTATCGACCTCTTCAAGCTTGGCCTTGAGCAAGTCCATGAGGGCGGTCTCGTGATCCTGACTGAAAGGTGGGTTCTCGGCCCCTTTCTCAGGTAGTTGTGCGCTACGCTCGCCGTTTGGAAGGCCACGCTTCAGTCGGCCATTGGCGTTGAGGGAAGCCTTCTTTGAGCCGCCCTTACCAGCAGGAATGAGGTAGTTCCACTGGTCTTCTGCAGTGAGAGCCTCAAAGAGCGCTTCGGTCGGTTCGTTAAACTGGACCACCTCCAGGAACTCTGACCGCACACAGCCCGTCCTGTCTTGCTCCGCCTGCATCTTGTCGTCGCCGTATTTCTCCAGCTGCAGGAAGTGCTGCCGGTATTGCGCCTTCTCGCCAGATATGGGCTGGAAGTGCAATCGGATGTCGATGCTGAAGCCTCCCCAGCCGGTTTCCGTAACTTCGAAGGGCGGGCTCTCGCATGTCCGCAGTGGGTTCTCGTAGGTGTTGAAGATCTTGAATTGCACCTTGTTGAGCCATGTCGTGAGCGCTGGGTCGCCTTCGGGTTGACGGACGTAGACGGTCCAGCGCTTGGTATGGTCCTCGGGCACGTTCTTGGGGCGATCGGGGTGGCCTATCGGGGGCAGCAGCCATGCCTCTGAGCCGATTACTGGGAAGGCAATCAGTAAAGAACAACGTCACGTGTGGGCTTTTCGTACTTATGTTCCGACTTATGCGCTTGTTCTGCGCGTGGTTAGTATGTGCAAAGTATGGCAGAAACATGGTGTGCGCACCTTGACGCGCTTGTTCGCGGCGGGCGCGGGCATCTTAGGAGCCAAAGGGCCGCTCGGCCTGTGTAGCGACTATAAGAGTTTGTAATATACAGGTAAATCCTATGGGAAGCTTGCTAGTTGTATGCGATTTGAGCAAGGTATGTTCATAGACGTGCGAAATGTTGTGCGAGGTTGGAAGAAAGTTGGTAGAAGGAAGAGCTTCGTCTCCCAAACCCCAAACTTTGGGAGCCGAGGCGTTAGCGGCGATCCCTGCATGACGTACCGGCCCGCCGAAGCCATCCATTCTAGCTTCACCGCATTTTATCAACAACTTCACGACAAGTCACGTTTTTCATTGTGTTCGTGTGGCTAGTTGATTTATTTGACTTTGCGCAACGATCCAGACCTGTTGTCTGGCCAGCATGATGTAATCCATCTGCATCCCTCCTCCGACACCATATCAGCACTCCGTTATCAGGCACTTCCCAATCGAACTTCCACCTCCACATGCCGTCAATCACCCGGTCCTAAGGGGATTGCTTAAATTAGTTTACCGTCCTGTTACCTGGCAAGGTTGCCAGCCCTAGCGCATCGTCAGTCACTCCTTCAACACTAAAGCATCATCCAGAACAACTTACATCCTTCCGTCTCCTCCTTCACAACAGGCGGCAGCACACACTTGTTCCCCTCCGCGAACCTCTGTGTCTTCAACTGCGTACAGCCTCCGAAATCACACCTCGCATCCATTGCGCGCTGGAGAGAGTCTCCTTGCCACCCAAACACATAATCCGCATGGTGTCCGTAACCCGTTGCATCACCCTGCGACCACACGAACGGCTGACTCCCATCAGTCGGCCACTCCGACTGCGGAAACACACCCGTATCCCACACCGTCTCGAGAAACACCTGCGGCAAGCGCACAGGATGCGATGCCGGGCAGCCGTTATATCCAAACGTGACATGCGACATGTGGTTCGCGCTGTCAAGGTTCTTGCCATCCCAGCATGTGGGGAAGAACACTGCGACTCGAACGCCACCAGCGCAGTATCCCTTGGGAAATGTGTCTGTGTCGTTGGAAGATACACCAAAAGGGTTTGGAGTGAAGTTCTTGCCCGTGTAGCATCGGTACTGCGTCATGCCGCCGTTGAATCCGCCTGCTTTGCGCTTGTTTGGATCGCCGACGACCATGCGAAAACCCGGGGCGAACGCAGTGATGTTAACGGAGGCATCGTCGGGAGTAACGTAGTAGACTGTCATACCGCCGTTCTATTGTGTTGAAGTCAGTCACCGAAGATTGGAAGAAGCGAGACATCTTACAGCGCCATTGAAGCCTTGATTCGCCATCTGTGGGACACGCTTGAACGTCCCATTGCGTGCGCGGAAGTACATGACGGGTGTCCAGTAGTCTGAGAAGTCTTCGGTGAAGGTGCATGTCGTGCATGAGGATTCTTTGGGTATGTCGTAGGTCTTTACGTCCATGGTCACATTGAAGGCATCCTGTATTAATCAACATGGCTCAATCATGAAGCTGCTTGCCCAACGCTAATACTCACGCCTCCAACGATCTAGTTGTGAAACGTCAGTCGGTATCTGTCAGAAGATTTCTAGAATAGTCTTACCTGATGCAAGTGCTGTGATGGACTCTGAGCTGGCTGGACAACGCTTTCAAACTTCTGTTAGCCGACATCTCGAAAGCGTATGTCCTTGGAAGCACTCACGGGTCAAGGCGATCAGTAACGAGTCCAGAGCATGAGAAGCGAAGCTATTTCCTGTCAGACCCATTCTCGCATTCCTACACCCAGAACATACCATCTTATCGGCCTGCGCGACCGCTGCGAGAACGACGAATGCATATCCACGGGACCAAAACATTTTGAAGGAGCGACAAGAAACGAAGGCGGTGGTAACGAGCGACAAAGATCTTGCATCCAATTCCTACACTCACAAGCCCTATATCCTCTCACCACACTCGCCACCTCTCCACTCATCTCAAATTTCATCCTAGCGTTTCTCAATAGCAGCGTTGGATATACTATACCAAATTGCACAGGGGTCGCTGCACCCCAGATTCTGCGTTTCAAACTTCCCGCACTACCGGGGTTTGTCCTCTCGGAGCAAGCGAAATCTGCCGACGCGGGACGAGCAACTGGGATCGGGGAGATTATTATAGTGCCTCGCGTTATGGAAGATGAAAATGGGCATCGTGGATGCAGTGATGTTGTTGAGAGATGAGATGGCTGGTGTGCGGTGTTTCAGATTGGCGGTGGTGGTGTTGGGGAAGCTTGTTGGAATGAAGACGGGATGGATTGGAGGTAAGATTGTGGTTCCGAGTTTGCACACTCGCTACACAGATGTCATAAATCCCAGGCTATACTGTCTCTACTAGGACACTTAGGGCATCCTCTGGTACATCATCCCTCATAAATTAGTCTTGACGTGCTCTAACCTGCACCACAGGTCCCTGGTGCAACGCTATGTAAGCATCAGCTAAGACATACTGCCTAGGATCCCTCAACCCCCAGCCCAGCTTCGTATGTCCTGCACCTACATCCGTACCCGGAGCCAGTCTCACATCCATACGCCACAGCGTCCTGGCAACAACGATGGACATCTGCAGCATGGCCAACTTTTGTCCGACACAGTCTCCAGGTCCCTTGAGGAAGGTATGGAGTCCACGTTTGAGCTTGCGCACATCCTCCTCGGTATTGAGTGACTCTAGCTCATCTGATACGATCCATCGCTCGGGCCTGAATGTGTATGCGTCCCCATAGTGCTCTTCGTTGCGACCCATAGCCCAATTAGGTGTACCGACGATGACGCCAGCTGGGTAATGCTCCCCGTCAATGGTTGTACCCCCCGACAATATCTCTCTTGGTAGTTCGCTCGGGCCTGCCGGTGCGAGACGCAAAGTCTCGTCGATACAAGCTCGCAAGTACTTGCAGCTAGTCGATAACTTAGGTCCATGGACGATATCCTCGGGACTTCTGAAGATACCTCTAATTTCTTTGACCAGTTTCAGATAGGCGCGTCGGTTGTGCGTAAGGTAAAAGAACAAGCTGCTGATAGTGATGGATGTAGTATCTGAGCCTGCCATGATAAGTAGATTGGCTTCTGCCAGCAGGTCTTTCAGTCCAAAGGCTGGCTCGCCAGTTTCAGGATCCCTGGCGCTGCACAGGAAGTGAAGCATGTCCTCCCTTCCGATGGGTGTATTCTCTATCTCACGTTTCCGCTGCTCTCGCAGGCGCTCTGTGACCACGTCTTCAACAAACGCGTAGTGGTCTTTGATCGTTTGAGGAATTACCAGTTCAAGGAGGTTGTCCAGACCACGAGGTTTCATCCATACCAGAAAGTTAAGGAATGGCGTTTTGGTTATCTCCATGTTGCATTAGCGTTGGCCAATGGGTTCAAGGGCAAGCTTGTTTACTTACTGGATAGTTGTAGGTGACGAAGTCATCAAAGGCCAGTGGCACCTTTTTCAACGGGTTGTCTCCAGGTTCTTTGGTGTCCGTGGAGGCCCCAAAGCACAAATCCATCAGGATGTCAAAAACGAGGTACATAGCCCACGTCGATACATCCCGAGGGGAGGACCATCCATCATCACTCTTCTCTGAGTCGAGCAAGAGCTCATTCCATCGATCGGTGTGCTTCGCTATGAAAGGACCCGCAGCCTTTACTGAATGGTCAGTGAACGCCAGATTCAGAAGCCGTCTTTTCCGAGCATGGAGCTCAACGTCAGATGTCATCAATGCGTTGATGTCATCTGCATTTCGAGACCAGGTATCGTAAAACTTGGATCGCTTTACGTTTGCTTTGTGCGAATAGATGGAGTTGTATGCATCAGGGGAGTTGAAGACCACCAAGTTTGGCGCCGCACGAACCTTGCCGCCATACAACTGGAACTGCTGCCAGAACCAAACATGACGATCTCGTTTGACTGCATGGTAGAATGACGGCAAGGCGGATACGCGACATAGGAACGGGCCGGGAAGATAAGCCAGCGGATGGAAGAAGAGATTGTAGATAGCGGTAGCGAAGATCTTGAAGGCAGGTAAGTAGGTACATTCTTACTTCCGAACTCCAACTTACATAGCTGAAGAAAGAGCTAATTGCGAGTAAAATAAGAACGCCCATCTGCACGGGCAGTCGCGTTGCGGGGCCTTGTTGCGAATGCACACAAGCTGGGGAAAGAGGAACAAATCACGCATATATGAAGACGAAATCCTTTGTATTAAACAAACTGCGAAGTGATTGACTTTCCTCGGGTGCACTGCCTCAAGCCCAGGCAGTCTCCCCGAATGCGCATCTTATAACGAAAGATCTTGCTGCGCCGTATTGCAGCGCCCCGTGACCGAACGCCACGGACAGCCTCGGTGGGGTCAAACTGCGGTGGACACATGGAGTGCATATTCGAGGGGCACCCTGCATGATACCTGCCTAGGTGTGTCATTCACATGCATGCATCCGAGCGGCGCGGACTCTATTGCATCGCAATTAGACCATTTGGCATAAAAGGCATCTTACCATCGGTGAGTTTGACCTAAGTCTATACCGCACTCGTGCAAAAACGGGCAACAAAGTATTGTTGTATTTGGCATCAAAATCTCTTTGAATAGGTGGTCTTGATTGTGTCCAGTTCACCTTGATCTCACCCAATGTGTAATACCATGATGAAAGATTAAAGGAGCGACGGCCAAGACCCTGAGAACTTCCATGGGGCGTGTTGAATCACTGCGGTGAGTTCCCTGTCGTAGTTGAGTCTGATGCAATGACTCCAAGTTTCTCTACATTTGCTTGTACCCACACTCTACAGTTTGGTACATCTTGCTTCGTCTTGTCGCTGGAACGCGTCAGGTCCACCAGCCATTGGATCAACTTGCCACTTCAAAGTCTCTACTTCCCGTTGCCCCAGACAAAATGTGATCAAATGCCACTGTGGTGACGGAATAGGCCACATCGCTTTCTCACAGACTTCTTTATTTCGATTCGCCTCCCAGTAGAACGTATCGCCGTCCCACGGAAGAAGCTGATACGTAGTTGAAGGTCGGCCTCGAACAAAGACGTGAAGTCCTTGTTCAACAGCAGAAACTTCGAGCACGAGAGTGTTCGCGCGATTGGCGTAGGCGCCAGAGTACGAGGTAAGCGGTAGTGTGGGTGGTTTGTCCGTTCGATTAACTTGCAGGTACTTGATCAACCTCGCATACCATCCCAACTGATTTGATCTTGCTACAAGCGCGACAGAGGCAAAGTCGGGAATAGTTCGAGAACCCAATAATGCGCCAAGAAGAAGCTGGGCACTAAAGTCTGTTGGGTCCATGAGTGGCGTTGCATTCGACAAGCATACAACGCCACTGTGCGTATCTGGTAGCAGATACATGCTGTGAAAGTACCCCGGCAGATTTCCAGTGTGATGATAGACCTCTGTTCCCGAGAGATCGAGTCCGAAGAGGGGCGTCTCTTTGCGCAATAGCATAGCATTGAGGCTA
Organism: Ophiobolus disseminans; assembly: GCA_010093685.1. Lineage (NCBI taxonomy): Eukaryota > Fungi > Ascomycota > Dothideomycetes > Pleosporales > Phaeosphaeriaceae > Ophiobolus > Ophiobolus disseminans. Next base: position 733,241 of record MU006236.1, on the reverse strand, counting down.
GCAATAGAGAGATTTCCCGGTAGCTCAGTACGGTATATGCCAAGACAATACATCTGCGACGTTTTTGGTTTGGATGGGTCCACGGCAATATGGGGTTTCATTATCGTACGGAGATGAGTGAAGGGCGAGTCCGGCGTAACATCTACTTGGTTCTTTCTTTGATAAGCGTACGCGGAGAGAAGAGCCGAGTATATTAACATCATTTCAGACAAGGTACTCTTCCCACCTCCCACCGCAGAGAGACCTGTTTCCGAGATGTAGGTGCTTGTTGGAATTCTGAAATGATTTCTATCGTCTTGAACTGCGTATGGCGCAGCAAAATTGCTAGATACTGGAAGCTCGAAAGTGGTACGACTCAGTCCAAGGGGAGAGAGAATTCTGGCCTGCATGACCTCGTCAAATGACTTCCCGGTGACTTGCTCTACGATCGTGTGTATCAGAATATAATTCCAGTTCGAATACACAAACGCGGATCGAAAGGCCTTGTGCGCCTCAATGACCGTAGCTGTTTTAACAAAATCCCGCTTGTCAATTACAGTCTCTCCATTTTGCTGGCCCCAGAAGAAGGTCGGATTAGCAAGACCAGTACGATTCGATGCAAAGTCCCTCAGTGTCGCCTTAATCCCAATATCATCCTTGCGTTGCTGGAAGGTAGGCAAGTATTCTCTGATTGTTACATCCCAATCGAGGACCCCATCAGTTACCAGCGTTGCCACAGCACAAATTGCTAAAAGCTTGCTGAGAGAGGCCATGTAGTACACCGTATCGTCGTTGGGTGTGTCAGAGCTAGCATTTTTGCTGAAGTGACGAGTAAAGATGGTACGACCATGATCAAAGACACCAACTGAGAGGCCGGGTGTGCCGCTCGACTGCAAGATGGAAGCGATAGCAGGGAGTTGTGACGTAAGTTTTGAGATAACTGTACTACCCATAGTTCCAAGATTGCGAGGAAGTAGATGAAGCAGGTGGATTGGAAGAACTTCTTTTGAGCCGGAGTGAAGTGAGCCCTAGAGTGAGTCCGTGGGCCAAGGTTAAGTTCACGGGAAATATCCGCATTGTTCTACAGTGACTAGAGGAAGGTGTAATATAGGTTGTCTCGAAATTTTGTGTCGTGTGAAACATTGCTGCATCTCATCATTTTAGTTTGCATGCATAATGATAACACTCTTTGGATGCCTAATAAGGAAGTGTCTGGGGCCCCTTGCTGATAGATAGGCTTGGAAAGGCAAGGTTCGTGTGTGGGTGAGAGGCGAAGGCTTAGCCGGCTCGAAGGAGCTCGTTCTTTTGGTTGCTCGGGCCCGTGCACATTTTGGCGGGTCCTGAGCGTTCAAAAAAAAAAAAGAACGGTGCGGACGCGCGGACCGCCACACACCTACATACTTCGCCCACGCACCTTATTCCATACCAAATCAACCTAGTGCAATCGTTCAGGCTCATGTATACCTTAACCTGGGCATCCCCGCCCGTAACGAGCGCGTTGCGGTTCACCGTGCCGCTGGATGACCGAGCCGTTGCTCCGTCTGTCAGCCTGTATCTCTGTTCAAGAAAATCGATGCGGTGTAGTTACCACGCCGCATGCAGCATCAAAATCCTTGAAAATTCGACCGAATGGTAGGACGTCGACGCGGACGGATTGAAGCTGGCAGCTATATCAGCCAAATCTGACATGATCAAGATTGCTGCAGATGCAAGCTGCCCACCTTCATGGGCGTATGGAATGGAGAGTTGATCTCGATACTCTGCGGAGAGTGAGGTGCTGCAGAAGTTTGGGTGACGAGATGAATCGGCGAGACTGGCACTAAAGCAACCTTGTAATGGTCTGAGATACACCAAAGCTGTGTTGTCCGCGTGCATCTACTCGCGGGCTATCGAGTCTTACAGGCGAGAGAGCACTTTCGCTAAGCGTTGGCTACGTCCTCGAGGATGGCTTCAAGTTAAAAAGCAATCCATCGTTGAATCGGATGCCCAGGTGAGCACAAGGTTGGAATTGCGCCCCCGCTTTTTAGCGAAGATATTGTAATCTTGGGCCACCATTACCAGCCAGAGCTTTTGTCGATTCTGACCCAAAGCCAGGCCATCATAGGCTTGGAAATACCAGCAGATATACAGCCGAAAGGGCAAGAGGTGGCACAGGTTCAGCACAACCCTTTGTTCTGACAAATGTTCCGGTGGTATCTTCCTTACGTTAATACGAGCATCCGCTGCGCGACCGAAACAGACGGTAACGGCGACATTCCTAGATGCATCGTCTGCCGAGGAAAGCGGTGAGATCATCGCAGAAGCCTTGAGAAAGATATGGAGCACTCCCTTGGCTTCTACGATGTATATTCGCACATTGGCCTGAAACTCAGTTACTGGCTTGAAAAGGAAGCACAAGAAAACCTTGCATGTCCGTGTTCGATAACCTGAGTGCTTTCGCCCTTCGAGAGATAGGACACGACTACAACGATAAGCTCACTAAGGCTATGTGATCATAATAACACAGATTAAAAAACCTCAAGGGTGTTGCTTTGCACTCTGGTAGTAAACATTGCTACGCTTCTTTCTCGCTCTGCAGTTACCATCTCACTGCTCCATCAACTTCATAGACCGATCCGCTAACGTAACGTGCTTCTTCAGAAAACAGGAAAATTACTACGTCAGCGACATCTTCTGGGGTACCCCAGCGTTCCAGTGCACAGCTAGTTTTCGTCAGCGCATCTTCTTAATGCTGAGCAGGCATTTTACGTACGCTTTCGCCCATTTCTCGACGAGTTCACCTCCTGTCACGATCCCAGAGTTGGTAGGCGTGTTGATGTATCCTGGAGCCACGCAATTGGCACGAATGCCCCGTGGGCCGACTTCGAGTGCGACGCTCTTCATCATGCCGATAACGCCATGTTTGGTTGTATCTGAAACACACTCAATCAACGCATGTTTCGGTTTTGTTCGCAGTTCAACTCACTGTATACGCCCTGCAATGCAGTTCCTCTGCTCCCAGACATGCTGCTTACAGTGACGATACTCGCGCCCGTTTTCAGATGCGGTAGGCTCTCCCGGGTTACAAGAAAGACGCCTTTCAAGTTCACGTTAATCTGCTTGTCCCAGTACTCCAAGCTCGTCTCTTGGAAGGGAATATTTGCAGGATTGACACCAGCGCAGTTAAAGACATGGTCTAGTCTTCCAAATTTATCAATGATGGCGAGAACGAAGGATTTGACGTCTGCTTCAGAGCTCACATCAACCTTCTGCGCGAGTATTAGAGCGCTACCGAGTTCTGAGGCGAGCGCATTGAGGGCGGTCGAGTTGACATCACATATTCCTAGCGAAGCCCCGAGAGCGGCTAGTTTGAGCGTTGTCGCGCGACTGTTTGAGGCTTTGTTAGGCTTTTGCATTCCTAAGACTTTAGGAAAGGAACAGGATTTGTGGGCTTACCCAATTCCGCTGGCTGCACCAGTAATGAGCACAACTTGATCTTGAAATTTGGCGGCCATGATGTTTCGAAAGTGTGGTGCTGTGAGTCTCGCACTTGATATTCTGGCTGCAATGGGTCGGTTTATCCGCTGTCACTGATAACACGTCGGGTAGATGGCATCACACGATGTCTATACCCCCGTGACTGACCGCTATTATCATATCTCATGCGAACCATACAGTAGTATGTCACCTATACCAACCATGGAAGTGCAACTATAGTACGACAGATCGGGCAAGTAGGTACGCTGCCCCGCGATTCGCTCGGAGAGGTCGGCATCTTCGATATCGGAACGAACGTGACCGCATTGGGTAAGCTGAGCAAGCATCTTTGATATGACCTTTTGTGTCGTCAAGAAGTGGCTCTGATACAAGAGAATGGAGAAGAAGGGGCGACTAGTAGGTGGGAACCCCGCGTCTTTCCACCCTCGAACATCAGAAACATCGAGACACTAACTCCTTCCCTGAATAATTGGTACGCCGATTTCGATCATCCACAATTTCACAAACCATGACAGCAGATATCTCCCGCTCGAAAGGGCGAATCATCCTCGGATTGATGACGTATGGTGAGCTTTTCATTCCCTTCCGGCATTGAACGCAAACTGAGAAAGACAGGCCAGGTCGATCAAGCTGGAGCCAAGATTCTCGAGCTTGATGAATTCAACCGCCATCTTGACTACTTCCAGCAGCATGGATACAATGAAGTTGATACGGCGAGAATGTACGTAAACGGCCAGCAGGAAGCCTGGACCCGCAGTGCGAAGTGGAAAGAGCGTGGATTGACTTTGGGAACCAAAGTTTGGCCAGAAGAAGCTGGCTGGCATGCCCCTTCCCAGCTGCGGAAGCATTTGAACATATCGCTTGCAGAACTGGGCACAGACTCGGTTGACATCTTCTACCTCCACGCTCCTGACCGCACAGTTCCTTTTGAGGACACGCTTGCGGAAGTGAATAAGCTCTATCAAGAAGGGAAATTCAAGAAGCTGGGTCTCTCGAATTACGCTTCCTGGGAGGTTGCAGAAATCTATAACATTGCGAAAGAGCGTGGATGGGTGAGACCCAGCATCTACCAAGCAATGTACAATGCAATAAGTAAGCTAGCATATGTCACCTCTGCACTATAAACCCGCTGATGACGATCCACAGCTCGTGAGATTGAGTCTGAACTCATTCCGTGTTGTCGCAAGTACGACATGGATATAGTCGTGTACAATCCATTGGCTGGCGGGCTCTTCTCTGGCAAGATTAAATCAGCAGATCTTGACGCCGTACCCACGGAAGGGCGTTTTTCCGACTCGTACCAATGGGGAAAGCTCTATCGTGAGCGATTCTTGAAGAATGAATACATTCAGGCCTTGAAAATCATGGAGGAGGCCACGCAGAAGCACAATCTCACGATGTTGGAGACTGCATTGCGATGGATTATCCACCATTCAGCCTTGAGAACCAAGTCGACAGATCCAAGCGGGGAAGATGGAGTTGTTATTGGGGTGAGCAACTTTCAGCAGCTGGAGGGGAATCTAAGAGATCTGGAGAAGGGTCCGTTGCCAGAGGATGTGGTAGAGGCGTTGGATCGGGCGTGGTTAGCTGCGAAGGCCACTTGTCCCTCATACTGGCGCTAGATCAATGTATGCGGTGAACCAAATCACCTGGTTCGATGGTTGTAATCGAAATAAGAAGAATTGTCAATGTCTTTCGCGCTTGTGGTCAGATCGTGGCACTAACGCGCACGTTCGCTAAATGAACCCGCCACTTACGCAAGTTCATAACCTTCTGAAAACATATATGTGTATATTCAAGGGTGAGTGCAATGATTCGGGACCGCGTTGTACATATCAGTAAGCCAATCCAGCGTATATGTCGCAGCCGCCTCGAACCAGCGACACACAAACGCCCACAACACCAATTTCGCGCGTTCGTCCGTGGCCGCACGTGCCCAGCCCACACCTTCACCTCTCACTTCCCCAAGCACACCCAACATCATTTATCCCCAACTCCAACAACTACCCTATATATACCACTTACTTCGTCATCCGTTCACCAAATCACTGCGGCTGGAATACTGCGGTGCCGATTTGAGCCGAAACTTCGAAACTCCCAGATTAAGGTCAAGGACTGCTCACACGACCTTTCTTCTTCCGGTCGAGATCCTAGTTTTATCCTTTCACAGGATGGAAGTTCGAATCCGCGGTAAAACCGAGGATACAGTTTTTGGGCAGAATGCTGATCAGGTTGCTTTGAAACCAAGATTCTACCTCAACTTCCAGAGTGGCATTTATTTTTTTGCATTTTTTGGTGGGGCTTTTTTTCCGTGCGGGATTGAGATTTAGTACTAGATTTATTAAAGGCGCGTGTGAGAGTTGTTATCTTTTTAGTATAGGTGTTGACTACATACAGCTCGCTACTATCTTTGGTACCTTACAGATTGAGTACGCACTCGTAGTCGCAGAAGTGTTTCTGGTTGTCGCATCCATAACACCAATACTCTTCCAGTAACGGGTCAAATGCGTCTATGACCGAATCCCACGTGGGGACGCGTTTTTGCGTTTTCTTCTATGCATGGAAGACTTTGCCGAGTTGAGATATTTGCCATTCCTCCAGCCGCATATCATGCGCGAATTGAAGGTACTTGGTAGTCTGGTCTTTGTTGAATCGAGTTTTCCCTGACATGATAGCGATAGCATCAATATAGACTTCGCGCAGTGTTTTCCAATAGTCGACTTCCGGCCTTTCGCCCTCGGCTACAAGACCAACGAATCCAAATACCTTATCGCGAGGGTCCTGGCAATTCATGCCGGCGTATCTGTCAATGACCTGTTCCAGGGTGAGTGGTTCCGCTCTATCTTTATCGAGGAGATAAGTTGCAGGCGACACCCGGTTGTTTGTCCAAATTGGAAAAGAAGACAAGGCACCGGCGAGAAGCTCCCACTGAACCCATATATCCGCACACAGGAGACGTACATGTTGGGACTTCAAAATCTCCTGCACGATCCAGACTCTTGTGAAATAGTGATTCGACACCAAGGCTTTGGCTTTGCCGTGGCTCCGGTCAGCGAGGAAGGCAGCTGCGGCCTCGCGCGACGAAAGACTAAGCCAGGAAACCGTAAATTTGCACCGATCATAGATGCTCGCCATAAGCTGAACCTGGTGATTGCGTTCACGTGTGGAGCTTCGGTCGATACATATCTGGTCCACCCACAGATAGCAGGTGTTGACTTCATCATCGCGAAACGTTGTTAGGAACTCGAAAAGGTTCTGCCTCACCACAAAGTCTTTGCCGTTAACGATGACTGAATGTGCTGGAAATGGCTCGCCCAGACGTGCGAGAGAGCAGCATACTCGGGCGCTGTGTCGAGATGGAAAGTTTTCATTTCACATTTCACCCGTTGAAAAGGAATTGAGAGTCAGCGGTGTCCCTCTGTTGCGACCGATGCAACTTGATGAGTCATATGTGATGCTTTTCCGTGTTTAAAGCTTGGAATTTATAGGTCACCGTCTCATCCATCATCGTGTTTGACGCGATGATACCTATCGAAAATGACTTAGGGTCCAGTGACAAGGATGGGGTGGTGAAACGTACCGGAAGAGGCCTTGACCGCCCGCGCCCCGCCACCCCGCGATTCTGCCGCAGCTAGTGACGTGCAGCTCACCTTTTTTTATGTTTCACCAGTCACCCTCGCCTCGGCCGATATAATACCCTCCAACTCGTGCCACAACAGGCAAACCACCCACGCAGCCCCTAAGAAAGTCCAACCAAACTCTCAACCCAAACTAAGAGCCTGTCTATCCCAGAGAATCTTTTACCACCACATCGCCCACCATGGCAACCACCGCGCCAGAACACACCGAGCAGCCGATCCAAGAGCCTGAAGCTGTTCGCAACACTGAGGAGGAGCCGGCAGCGACTGCGCAGGAAAACGATGAGGATATTGAGGATCTGTTCGAAGAGTCAGATGGCGAGGAAATTGTGCCTGAGTTGATCTCAGGAGACGGGCACGACTATACAAAGACGTACAATCGCCAGCGCAAACTCAACGACACTTCAGTGCCCGCCGACTACAAGCCGAAATCAAACCCGCAGAAACCATCGGCAAACACAAGTGCAGCCATCGACGACCAAGTCGCATCTTTAGCCAAGCATGCAGGCAAGATACGCCTCAGCGACAAGTTCTCTGGCGCCACTGGCGGAGGAGCGAGAGATAAGGACAAGGCGGACCGCGCGACAACTGAACAGGTGCTAGACCGAAGAACGCAGATGATATTGTTGCAGCTCATCAACCGCAACACCATCTCAGAGATACACGGCGTCATCTCGACCGGAAAGGAGGCGAACGTGTACCACGCCATGAGCGTGAGCGAGTCTGACAACACCGAGACGATACATCGCGCCGTCAAGGTCTACAAGACGTCGATTCTCGTCTTCAAGGACCGGGCAAAGTACGTCGAGGGCGAGTTCCGCTTCCGACAAGGCTACAACAAGAGCAACAACCGCGCCATGGTCAAGCTGTGGGCGGACAAGGAGCGTCGCAATCTGGCGCGCATACACGATGCCGGCATACCATCGCCGGCTCCTGTTGCGCTGCGGACCCACGTTCTGGTCATGGGCTTTGTTGGCGACCGCAAGGGCAAGCCTGCGCCGCGGCTGAAGGACGTGCGCTTCGAGGGCCTGACCAACGACGAGGAGGAGGCCAAGTGGAAGGATCTTTACATCGAGATGCTGGCGTACATGCGTGTCCTATATCAGACATGTCGACTTGTCCACGCCGATCTGAGCGAGTACAATGTTCTCTACCACGAGGGCAAGCAGTGGATCATCGATGTCTCACAAGCCGTAGAACACGACCACCCACGTAGTTTGGAATTTCTGCGCATGGATGTCAAGAATGTGTCCGACTTCTTCCGATCACGAAACGTTGAGGTACTCAGCGAGCGGCAAGCATTCACCTTCGTCACACGCGAGGCCGGCGCAAAGGCCATGCAGGACCAGACCCAGATCGAAGAGGCAATCCGCACACTACTCTCTCGCGCACCCTCATCAGAAGAAGACAAGCAAAAAGAGGACGAAGACGACGAAGTCTTCCGCAACCAGTACATCCCCCAAACCCTCGACCAAGTCTACGACATCGAGCGCGACGCCGCACTCGTAAACGCAGGCGAAGGTTCAAACCTGCCCTACCAAGCCCTACTCGCAGACAAAGTCGTCCAGCCCACCGAGTCCGACGCGTCGAACCCAGACGCCGACTCGGAAGCCGGCGACTCCGACTCAGAAGTGGACCAGAGCATCTTCGACAAGGGCCCTGGGCGCGGCAAGAAGAATATGGAGCACGACGACAAGGTGGCGCACAAGAAGGCGATCAAAGAGGAGAAGCGCGAGAAGCGGAAGGATAAGATGCCAAAGCACATGAAGAAGAAGCTTGTGAGCCAGTCGAGTCGGAAGAAGTAGGCGCACCAATTATACAATGTCAACAAGGAAAACAGTGTCTATCCTCAGTGCGCTGTGCATGTTGCTATTGGCTCGCGAAAAGGCTGCGTGAGTAGTCAGGTCCCTATGACTGATCTTTGTATTGGGAAGCATGGGTACGTGCTACCGCCCATTCACGATGGGACTTATAACGCGATAAGAGCCTAGGTGTGTCCGAGTAGCCGCGCTGGGAGCGGAGTTGTGGATCAAAGCGTGCACTGAGATATTGATACATGGCTATCTGCGGCACCGTATGCACTTGCATTTTGCTAACCTTATCACGTAGACTACATTGCGCGAAGAGCAGAGCAGCCCAAAATCCCATGTATTACACATAGAAACCAGTGCCTGAATATACTCACATTATCATACACCCACTTCCATCCCCCGTCTCCTTTTCCAATCATAACATATTCTTCCTCCACGCCCTATTTCCCAACCGCTCTATATCCGGCACCTCCACCACCCCCTTGACCTCCTCGTCCTCAAGCGCCTCAACCACCGCCTCGCCCACCAGATCCGCCTTGAGCGGCTTAATCCCGCCCGCGCCCATCAACCACGTCAACCGCCCTCCCACAGCGCTATTCACCATACTCGCTATGCCGCCCGCGGCAGCGATGGGCAGCGTGAATGTGCGCGAGGCGTCGTACAAGAATGGCGCGCGTATGAAGATGGAGCGCATCTGGGGGAATGTGCTGCTTATTATGGATTCGGCTTCGCGCTTGGTGGTGATGTAGCGTGCGGGTAGGATGGGAGTTCCGGCTGCGGCGGAGATGTAGAGGAATGTGGGGACGGAGCGGGAGGAGGATTCTTGGGCGATTGAGACGGCTGGGTGGTGGTGTTAGCTCTTCGTTTCGACAAGTGGGAGCGGTGGTACTGCGGGGTTGTGTGTGCTGGCTCACCTGTATCGCGATTCATGACCTCGTACGTCAACTGGCCATCACTCTCCATCGGCCTCAGTGCTTCTCCTTTCCGCTCCAGCGGATTTTGCGTCCCCTGCTTAGTCGTACTGAAGGCTCTTTGTAGGCCCTTGATCGGGCTCTCGCGGCCCGAGACGACGCCTTTATAGTCTGCCTCGAGGAGTATGCCCATGGTGTGTATGACTGCGTCTGCGCCCTCGAGGTGCTGTGTATACGATGCAGGGTCCAAGACGTCGCCTTTCTGCCACGATACGTCGGTGCTCCAGTCTGGCGGGTTTGGCGACGATGAGACGGAGGACCAGTGCGGGGTGCCCGAGCGCGAGACGGAGGTTACGGTCCAGCCGCGGTGGGCGGCGGCTTTGCAGATGCGGCTTCCTGGAGATGGTGTTAGATATGCATCGAGTTCACATGTCAGCTATCCTAGGAACATCACTTTTGAGTTTCAATAGCTCCACTAAGGTAGATTTGGCAAGTGCATACCCAGAAATCCATTCCCTCCACATACGACGAGCTTCTTTTTCGCTGCCGAGGCCATTCTTGTGTGTTGTGGTGGTGCAATTGCGTTGTAAAGTGCGTGAGACGGAAAGTTTGGAGTGTTGACATCACTGCAGCTCGCGAATCGTAGGGCTGAGCAGGGGTGGTTTTAGTGCGAGATGGGTGGAAGAGCGTTCCGGCGCGACGACACCACGACTCTTTCTTACATGTCGCCATCCTGATTAGAGCCTGCCCTGTTTTTGACATGGCATTTCACATGATACATCTTCCAGCTGTCGTCAAAACTCCCTATTGGAGTTTTGCATCGCCTCACCATTGTCAAGGCTCTCGGCCTTCCGAGGTCCCTCATGCAACCCGCGAGGGAAGCTTCGATCGCCTATCATCTGGCATGGAAAGCTGATGTTGGAGGACTCTGATAAGCGAAAGGCTTCGAGTCCTCCAAGCCTCACGGATTCGTTGGTCGTTTCGGTGAAAGCCACGCCTGGCTTGGGAGCAGGCTGAGATACAGCCTTTCCACTGGCGCACCTCCACGTAGCTGGCATCGCAGACATGAACAGGTGTACATCATATCATGTATGCACCCGCCGGATTGAGTAGCATTAGACGTGCGCAGCCTTGAGCTTTTAAGTCGATATCTTGCTGCCCTACAGCCTGGTCAAGTACAACACTTCCCTTCAGACTTGGGATACCTTGGGTTTTGTATTGAATTGCTTGAGGAGCTCGTTCATGGTACAGCCTGACCCATTAAATCTTGGCTATCTTGTCATCACCTTCTGCCCCTACAATGGTATCATCAAGGCTGTTCAAACGCACTACGATCGTTCCCCTTCCTCTATTCGACCAAATACAAAGAACCGCCCTTGACATTCATCAAGACGCGCAAACTATCTTTGTTAATCTATGGAAGGATGCGAACCACCAGGTCGTCCAGTTCTGTCTCCATCTCGACCAAGAGAACACACTCGATCGACATGACTACGACACCGTCGAGAAACACACACCATGGAACGTATACAACGGCCAACCATATCGAGCTTTCTGCGGAACGCCAAATCGACTCCTATACCAACTCAACAGATTCGTGCAGAAATACTTCCAACACGGCGTCGATCGCACCGGCAACTTGCTCTTCTGGGACGAATTGAACGACTACCTCCACGATATGCACGGTCGATGTGTTTGCTGTGGGCAGGGCCTCGGGACAGACAAGGCCCTGTTTCGCTCCACAGCCTGTTCCCGTACCTGCAGTCTCGAGCTGCGAACATCACAGCTCAGAATCCGGTGCGCGGAGGCTTATGAGCCCGGGCTCTCGTTCAGGCTCCTACTAACAGCCATTAAAGTAGCCATGCAACACGGCTACTTCGCGCACCTGCCACCTCTCCCTATGAACGTGTCACAGCACCAAATACAGACCGCGATATCGGCCATGCTCAATAATTGGGCTGGCTTCAGGGAACAAATTCGCCGCGAGACTATATACGGCGAAGTCGAACTCTCCGTATCCTGGGTGCTAACCGCGTACCGTGGCTGCTTAGCATGGTGGCGCGACGCTCCCTCAGCGATATTCCCACATTTGGGTCTCGGCCAAGTGTTCCTCGTGAACTCGCGACCCGAGATAGAAAAGGCGTTCCAAAAAAACCAGCGCTGCGCCGGCGGAAATACGACGCTAGTATACCACGGAACGTCGATTGACCGCTTGTACCCCGTTCTGTGGGAAGGACTGCAAGTCTTATCTGATACTGAACTCTCAGCCACGGGTGCCAAGTTCGGACGCGGTATATACACAGCAAGCAACAGCGCCGACGCGGCGGGCTACTCGAGACGGACTGACGATGTGCCCGCAGACCAAGCTCCCTACGATCTGGTGTTGTTGGTATGTGAGCTTCTGAGTCCGACGAGGCACGCGATTATGGACCAGGATGAACAGGAGACGGGATATTATCTTACGACTAATCCGGCGGATATGATTGTGCGCGCTGTCGTGATGGCGGATCGCGCAGACCGGTTCGCAGACATCGATTCGCTCGCGTTGCAACGCTTCCTCCGGGAGCGCAAGCGTTGAGAAGGTAGTGATGTATTGCCACACGCTTCTCGAGTGCATAGACATCAACGGTGCAATCGAACACACCTGCGGAAACTTCGTCTCGTAGCAATCAAGAAGCTGCGATCAAGAACATGTTTTGCGTCCCCAGGGCATAACTATTGACATCGACTCCGCCGTCTTTGTTTCAATCCACGACAAACCCTCCTTCAACAATCCGAGCCAACCCCTCCATCCCAACGTCCTAGAAGTACAACTTCCTCAACCGTGCACACCGAGCATCGTCCCTCTTTCCTCGTTTTGGATCCGAGCACGTACGTCCATGTACACGTACACAGCTTTGTGGCCGCCATCTCCTTTGTCTTGCGCCGGAGAAGTAGAGTAGATAACAGTTCGAGAAAGACAAAACACTGAGTGATAGCTGGTACTCTCAACGCCTAACTGGACGATTGATTAACGGGAAGGCGTGTAAGAAAAGGGTGTCAATTTAGACGTTTTGAGTCCAAGAAAGCCATGGAGGCGGTGGGAGCTGATTGAAAGCGGGAAGAAAAGCTAGATACATGGGAAATGATGCATTTCCAAGACACCCGCATGACTTGCATTGGTCCGACTAGTCTGTTACCATCAACGACGAGATGCCTAGACCCACTCACTCAACAAAGATAGACTAGCGTCAATCTTCAAAACCGTGCGCTATGTAAACTCCTCTTCACTCAACGCCATATCATACAACAAGCTCGCCATCACTACTCTCAAGCCCATCCAGCAAACCACTCCTCACACACCTAACCCTTCAACCCCCCCTCAATCCCGCCCTTGCCAAACCTATACCCAAAGCTCACACTCACCGCCAAAAACAGCCCCAAGCACAACAAGCTCGGCCCCCATTTATCATGATACGTAACCGCGCGCCGTTCGCGAATCTTCTTAACGCGCCACAGGTACAGCCCGGCGCTGTACATGAGCGCGAGACAAGCGATGATGGTAAACGCCCACGCGGCGGCAAAGGACAAAGTGTCGCCGAAGTTGAGTAGAGTGGCCGCGATGGAGCCGAGGAGGATGCTGAATTCGAGCCAGGAGAGGAATGTGCGCTCGGTGGCGAGTTGGACTTTTGGTTCGACGCGTACGGGGACGTGTATGCCTGGGACGTGTTAGCAAATAGTTCTTGTAAGGGTGTGATGGTTGGACTTACGTTTTCCCTTGGGCGCTTTGAAGCGTTTAACCTCGCCTGATTGTTTCCAGGTGGGTACGCCGAGTGCAAAGCCGCCGTCGCCGACGTCCGTGGGAGTGGGTTTGGGGATGGCCTTGTTGAGTCCGGTCCAGATGGCAGATCCAACTATAGCGGCGTGGTGCTCTGCCCATTTCTTGTAATATGTGAGGCCACCCTTTCGTTTCGCTGCTTCGTAACCATCATCTTCGTCGTCACTATCCGAGTCATAGATGGGGTAGTCGTCGTCGCGATTCCGTCCGGCAGCGACACGCTCTTCAATGTCGAGCGTGTTGGGATCGTTGCCGTTTGTGAGGGTGCCGTAGTCGCGCTGGCGGTCCATCTCGGTCTGCTCCATCGCATCGCGAGCTTCGCGCAGCCTCCTGAGCCGGTCGTCGTCGTCTATCCCGTTCGCCGTGGGCAAAGCGCCAACACCGGCCTCATCGTCGCTGTCATCGTCGAGATTACCACTAGTACTGATGTCGTTGCTGGCGCCTGGCCGCTCAATGCCAAATTTGTGGCTGACAGGCTTGCGAATGTCAACATCCATCTGTGGGTACCAGTAGGGAATCAGCTTGATTCTCTTCGGGTTGAGCGTGGCCGTGCCGTGGATGTATTTGGAGAATTTGGGAACGGCCTCGACAAGGTGGGATGAAGTGAGGTCGCGAATCCACTGCGGTGGTTCTCCTCCAGCCTGCGTCTGCAGCTTGACCTCGAGCACCGCATAGGGAAACAGCTCCTTGTCTTCGGCGGGGAGCTGCTTGAAGGGCCAATCGACGCCAATGTCCATGCGCCGCCAGTTGTCCCCAGCACGCTTCCTGCCATCCAGGTTGTCCTCGCGGGTCATGGTGAGCTCGGTGTCGAGGGATATGCGGACGCGGGCGTCGCCGGGCAGCTGGAACGCGGTGCGGTGGTAGAAGGAGCGCGTGACGGGCACGAGCTTGCGGGTCAGGACGCGGTACTGGATCTCGCGGGCGAGCTGCTCGTCGGACGCAATGTCCTTCTCCGACCTCTTCTGCTCCCTCCGCTCCTTCTCGAAGACCTGCTCGGGCCGCATCTCGCCGCGGAGGTACGAGTTGACGTTCTTCTCCTTGAGCTTGAAGCGGGCCTTGACCGACTCCTCGCCGGTCCAGTCCTCGCGATGCGTCTTGCGCTCGATGAAGATGGTGTCGGTGGACATGCCGCCGTACCACCGCAGCCGGATCGCCTCGGCGCCCTCGGTCTTCTTCAGACGGCCCTGGTACAGCTCCCACGTCTCTGTGTTGTCGAAGTAGATGGACGTGATGGCTGCATCCTCCTCGTTGAACTCCTTGTTAGGGTTGAAGACCAGCACGGGCAGATGCTTCAGGATGATGAGCTTCAGCTCGACGATGTTGTCGGGGTGGACCCAGTACTTTGTCGTCTGGCGCACAAAGTTCTGCTGCTTGCCGCCGGCCGCCGAGTCGCCCTTGATGGGGTTGCCGCGCGTGCGGACGATGTCGTACAGGCGCGACAGCTTGATGACGTACGAGTCGTAGTTGTCCTGGAAGAAGGGCTTGCGCTGCAGGTTGGAGGCGAAGACGGGCTTGAGCCACATGCCCGTGATCTTGTCGTGCTTCTTGATGATCTTCTGGAAGCCCGTGTAGTTGAGCTGCGTGAAGCGCGCGAGGTCGTGCACGTCGGCAATGATGTCGCTCAGGTCCTCCTCGAGCAGGTCAAAGCCCTCCTCGGCCTCCTTGCTCAGCTCGCCCTGGGTCTCCTGCTGCGCACTGGCGACGGCATCGTTGACTTCTTTCTCCGAGGCGGCGATGCGCCGGATAATCTCCTCGGCCTTGACGCGCTGGAAGGTGTAGACCTTGTCCAGCTCCTTGTCCAGCTGGCCGATGTAGGCTTGCTCGGCGTCGTGGTCCCATGCATGGTGCTCGCGGAGGGCGCTCTTCAGCTTCTCGTAGTCGATATAGTAGAAGACCCACTCCTTGTTGAGCGACTGCTTCAGCTGCTGACCGAACCTGCGCTCGCGTTAGTTCCCGTTGACATCATTGGCCTGGCCGGCCATTGGAGGGGGATGCGCGAGGTGCAGCACCGGGGTCACCAACCTCATTGTCCAATTGCGCGCCTACAAGCGGACGAAAGTCTAAGGAAAGAAGTCTAAGAATGATATACAGAGAAGTGAAGCTATGCGCAGGCCCAGCAAACACAAGGACGTGAAGCCGCACGCTGCAAAGCTGGTGAAGCTTGGACTGGCTGTCGATCGTTCACATGGCACCAGCTTCCCGCCCGACACGCTAGCGGCCATTGAGAAAGCCCGACGCGCCCACGTGTTATTGCTGGAGCAGCTGCCATGTTGAGGGACCCGCTCTGCATGGCCGAAAGAAAAGTTTGCGTCTGCTTCCCTGTCACGCACATTGCACATCGTTGCCGAGTGCTGATATCTGAGCCCTTGTCAGCTGTGCCATTGGCGAATCAGCGCTGCCATGACGTCTGGCTGGTGTCCGAACACCAACTCATTGAGCGGGGACTGCACGACGGACCCCTCAGTAATATGTCAAATTGCATGACACATGTCATTATTTCATTGATACTTCGATGCGAGATTACGTTTACAAGTCCAACAAAAAATGTGCCCACGTAAACGTAGGTCGTTCGACTTACTAGCCTCGTCCATGGCCCTAGACCACAATCAACCAGAGCATCCCAAAACTTCTATTAGCCTAGGATTCATATAACATTTCGTATATTTAAAGGTACATGTTCACAGGTAAAATACAAATAGCACTCCTAAGATAAAGCGAAGATTCAACAACATGTTATATTCTATATCAATCGAGAACAGTATAAGACACCCATCCCTAAACTCCTGAACACACCAAACGCTTATGCAACATTCGGTGTAACGATGGAGTGATGGAACGGCGCAGTGCTCAAGAGCTAATGCTCCAAAGCATCGAAGAACTCGTCATCATCCTCATCAAGCGCAGTAGCTTGTGGAAGGTTGACAGCAGAGTCCATACGATGGTGAGAATGAAGAGCATCGCAGTCAGACAACAACGACGACTCAATGTCGTCGTCGGGGACGGAAGAAGGGCCCGCAGAAAACAGCGACGGCAAGTGAGTATCGTCGTCGTCGATTGGGTGGGGCGAGACCAATGTCAAGTCATCGTCCACGTCGATAACGGGAGGACGACAGCCTGACTCGGCCATGGCATCGATATCGATGTCACGGTGAACGACGCTGAGAGCCGGGAGACGCTGTAGAACAGGACCCGAACCTTGACTGAAATGGGTCGAGAAGGCAAAGCGGTTGAGCGCAGGACGAGAAGCGTAAAAGCCAATAGCTTGGGCCTGATAGCTGGAAACCGGTACTCTGTCCGTGACAGGAGGGTCTACGGACGTGCAGAACCCATCGAAGAGAGTCGCATGAACCGACGAATCATCCGCAGATGCGAGCAACTCGTCGCGTATGCTAGAGAAGTCGTCAGCACTGCTACCGGAGAACCAACGAGCAGGATTCCACTTGAAACGGAGATCCTTCACCAAGGGCAACGGCGCAGCAGTAGGAGCAAGAGTGTCAGGATCAACCAGATCCTCAGGGCCCACCGCAAGAAGAGCAGGATCGAATGCTTCGGGGACGTTAAACCCGTCATCCCCAGCACTCGACACCAGATCCTCGCGACGATACGCGAACATGTCGTTGCCCAGCTTGAGCCAGTCAGCAAATTCCTCGATCGCCTTTTCAGGGCGTGAGCGGTACTGACCACAGTACTTCGCCAGCTCGGCCGTACAAATCCTACTGCGGGACGGGAACTGTGCAGCAAAAGCCTGAGCGAAGCGATCGATAGTCGCCGGCCTGAAGCGGTTGCGTTTGTCGAGGCCAAAGATGCGTTTGAAGGTAAGCTCAGCGGTGACCTTGGTAGCAAAGTCAATTTTGAACTTCTCGTCGACACGGCCTGCGCGGAGTAGGGCGTCGTCGAGAACCTCGGGACAGTTGGTGGTCATCAAGAGGAGACGACCTTCTGCTGCGTCCGCGCCGTCGATGACGTTGAGCAACCCGGACAAAGTGACCTTTTTGTTGGGGTTGGGTGGACTGGAGACGACGGGTCCGGGCTTGGTCTGACCCGTAGCTCTATCGTAAAACATATAGTTGTCCACACTTACGCCCAACTCGTCGGATACGATTGACTTGAGCTTGGCCAGCTCGGCTGTGGTTTGGTGTTGAGCAGCTGCTTGTTGGGCCATCAGACGTTGGTACATGGCATCGTGGGATGCGTGGAGTGCAGCAGACTCAAGGGATTCAGCTGGGCCCTTACTTTTGGCTTTGGCTTTGGCGTCGCGGTTTCCAACCTCTGCTCCCACACAGTCGACGTCCTCAAGGAGGACAACACATGCGGAAGGTAAGCGGTTGAAGGCGTCCATGAGATCCTTGTCATCCATACCTCTAAGAGTAACGCCAATCAAGGGTACGTTGAAGTGCGAAGCAAGCGCTACTGACAGCGAGGTCTTGCCCGTGCCTGGCGGACCGTATAGTAGATACCCACGGCGGTATGGTTGCCCAGTGCTCTCGTAGAACTCCCTCGAGTCCTCGCCGAAGAACACCTCAGCATCGTGGGTTATATGTGCCATAAGTGCGGGCTCAAGATCAACTGTAGCCAAGGGTCGTTTGTTACATTGGATAGTTGCATCGGCAACGCCAGCAGCCATCCTAGTGACACCCAACTGCCTACCTTGAACAATTTGCTTGCGTACTTCAGAGAAAAGCTCCAAGACAGGAGCATTGCTATGTCCGAGGCATCGCACGATGACCTTGACATAGCTCTGGTCAGCAGCAGGAGCGTTGTTAGGGTAACGAGGGTCCCGAGGAGCAGCTGCGACGACGGTTGCAGCAGTGCCGTGCTTCTCTAGGATAAAAAGTGTACCATTATGCCGGAACATCTTCTACGAGTTACCTGGCAGACTCTGAGTGACGCCACCAGAGATTTGCTCGTGTTGGCCAGAGAATCTGTACCACGATTTGTCATTCGCGGCAGCCTTCTCACGGGCTAACCGAAGCAAGCCATTGTAAAGCTGAAAGTCGTTATAGCTGACGGTGATGGACGACGAGACGTTGGTCTTGACTTGGTCAAAGACCGTATTTAGGACTGCCGGGACGGTGGAGCGAGCTGTGTTTGCAGCTAAGCAAACAGCGACGGCCATGTGGATATCAAATCCAGTACGAATTTTGACCGTATGGCAGATCTGCCGGCCGAAGTCAGTGTTGACAGCTGCAAGGAGACCCAAATTGCCGGCTGCGGCCATGGCTCCAGAAGCGGCTGAGGTGTTGTCACCTTGGGTATTACGCGAGTGACTCGGCATGATTTGTACCGATGGCTGACACGCAGAGCACATCTACTAAGTGAGAAAAAGGCGTCGCAGTGCTGGTGCGTTGATATCAGGCAAAAGAACGGTTCTCGCCAGGAGACCGCAGATGTCTGACCAGAGAATACCCAAGGTGAGGAGGACTATTGGAAGTTGTTGCTGGAGCTGGAGTAAAGTCAAGCCGAAGACGAATTATATAGCTGAGCAGCGAGCTGTATTGTAGGGTTCTGATCAGCACAATGTCGCTAAGTGATTGACAGTGTCTTACACGGTACTACGCCACACCCACAAAAAACATTGTGAATGCACCATGCGGAGCGTGAGGTAATCTCACACAGCATCGCTTGGGTGGGTCTTGCCAGGATTTGAAGTCTGTCGCATCCTGTCATTGCATCGCGAAAACTTCTCTAGATGTTATGCCGTGGTCAGCAGTCAATTTGGGTTGACCACAGGAAGAAGCTCGGCAAGCTCGCCATTCCGCGTACACAGTGTTCCGATAATTTCAACATAACCGACCTCTGGCCTACTTCCATCAGACCGCGACGGGTTCGCAGATAAGGAGATAGCTCTTGTGAATGTTGAGGTACCTGTTGTCTCGCCCATGGAAGCTCGATCTAGGTAAGCCATGAATTGATTGAAACATGACAGTAAGAGGGCAGGATTGAAGGCAAAGAGAAGGCATGGTTGGCGTGAGAGAGAAAGCATATATGTGCAGACAAATGTGGTGTGGTCGCCAATTGCGGAACCCAAGCATGGAAAGTATGGCTTCACTGTCGGAGCATTGCGAAGGCCAGATGTGCTCTATCGTGTATTCAGATGGCCCTGGGATGATATTTGTTTTAACAGCTCCGAGTTGACATGCATGGTGTTCGAGCAGAAAGAAAGACACGTTCGATAGCATCAGCTGTAATCTTGAACGCTAGTGACTAAGCATGACGCTAACCCGATGAGCTTCTTTCGCCTCAGGCACGGCTGAGGCACAACCGATCGTGCCTCAGACACCACTTGTCTCAAAAGCACATTTACCGGTCCAGAGCATCGAGCCTAGCCAAATTCGCTGCAAATGTCTTCACTTTGCTCTCGGCTACGCTGCAAAGCATGACGATTCTCCTCACACATGGCCGCGATCTCATGCGCCGCACCTCAGGATTTCATCCGGTTATACCGGCAGCATGAAGCTATAATGACCAGTTTCCCAGATTTGCAGACTCTGCCCTGCTGCGCGGGCTGCCTATTCTTGCTTCGCCTTCTTGCAATTTTACCCTCTTTTCGCTTCTAAACTTAATGTACATCGTTGTTGAGCAATGACACCACTATTTTCACCATCACATCTTTCACTTCTCTTCTTGTCATTTTTAATATGGAGCAAAGTTGGCGCGCAGATGATGGGATCGTGGTCCGGTGACCATCGACTCCAAGGGCGTCAAAACGGGCGAAACGGGCAACCGGACACCAGCGCATTCAACATCGTGAACGGAAGAGTCTATACACCTGGGCTTGGGATAATACTAGCAGTACGCTCCACTCAGCGTTCTTCAAACTTGATGAAAATTTAACAAGTTCAGCCACAACCCTTCACACCCATGGGCGGTGACTTCCTACACATCGCTCTCGATGTCTCTGGAGACGGCAAACTCCCTGTCCCACCACGCTCAACCGCCGACCCCCTTACTCAAGTTTTCAACATGACTGTCTTCCTGACGTCCAACCTCCTGCAAAAAAATTTCACCATTTCCAACATCAGCACCACGACCCCGCCCTTCGCGAACATCATGAGCCAGGAACTCGGCCAAACAGTCAAACACATCAACTTCGAATGGCCCGAGTGCCTCGTCGGCGACGGCCAAGACACGCAAGGCACCATGCGCGGCGAGTACAACATCAGCATTCACCAGAATTATCGCCTCAACGGCGTTGAGCGGTATAGTATCTTCAACCTGCCCATCAGCGTCACGAACTCGATATCCAGGTTCCCGGGCGCAGGTCAATTGTCTACGAAGCCGATTCCTGGTCCGTTGAGCGCGAATGGTGGACGTATGTCTTGTGCGAGCATTGAGAATCCGATGATGGAGTTTGATGAGTTGGTGAGGAGCGTGAATAATCCTGAGGGCCAGCCTATGCAGGATATCGCGATTCAGACAAGTGCGAGGACTGATGGTGGGCAGGTTGGTGGGCCAGGACAAGGTGGCGGGAACGGTGGCAATGGAGGTAATGGAGGGAACAACGGTGGAAATGGTGGTGGAAACAATGGCAACAACGGCGGAAATGGAGGTAATGGAGGGAACAACGGTGGAAATGGTGGAGGGAACAACGGCAACAACGGTGGAAATGGTGGTGTGAACAACGGCAACAACGGTGGAAATGGACAAGGTCAGATCTCACCCAACAACCCGAACCCGCAACAGGCTATTGGAGGAGCAGCAGAGGTTCTGAGCATATCGGTGTGGGGCGCAATCATGATTTCGACCACTGTGGTACTGTTTACTGTAATCATTTGGTAGTTGTCTCAGCAAGTCAGCCCTTCAAGTACAATCTTACCATATTCGTGCACTATATGGAAACCCTGATGTATTGAACTTAATGAAGCTTCAGCTTTCAGCACCTGAAGTTCTCTTCCTTCCCATCTCATCATAAACCAGAACAAATCCTTGCTAATCACATTTCACCCACAACTCACTCCAACCACTTCTTCTCAACCCACACCAACCCATCCTTCAACCACCCCTCCTCATCCTCCTTTGTCGCATTATCAAACCCATGATCCCCACCCTCCACCACACTCAACTTAACCTCCCCCTTTACACCTCCCTTCTCCCAAGCATCCACAAACTTCCTGCTATCCCCCACATCCACCGCTAAATCCGCATCACCGTGGATGATCCACGTCGGCGGCATCGCCTCGGCGTCGCCAATTAGTCCAATGGGCCAGAGCTTCGGATCCTCGCCGAAGAACTCGAGATAGCGACCGTATGCGGCGAGACTGTACGAGAGGCCGTTGCGCGCTAGGGGAATAGCGGAGGAGATGACGGCGCCGGGTATTATGGATGCGAGGTGTTGTTGTGCAACTTCGGGGCCGGGGCTAGGTGTGCCGAACCACGTGGGTGCGATGTCAACGTTGAGGTAGTTCGTCATGGGGTATTCGACAAGTGCGGCTTTGATGCTGTCGCGCGGTTGCGTAAGGGCGGACATGAGGGCCATGTATCCGCCTGCTGAGTCGCCTGCGACCAGTACTTTGCTGTAATCTAGATCGAGGCTAGGAGATGGGTGCTGCGAGAAGAGGTAGTTGTCGACATTGCCGGCGTGGAACCAGGCCCAGAAGTCGGAGAGGTCCTGGAGGATATCGGCGCCTGAGTGTTCGGGGATGAGGCGGTAGTTTGGGAGCACGACTATGGAGTTGGTGCGGTGGATGAAGGGGATGAAGAATGCGGCGTTCCAGTCTGGGTAGAGACAGTCTCCTGTGATCTGTAGGGGCATGTTTTAGCTTCGATGCATGTGAAGAAAGGTATGAAAATCGTACCAAGGCGCCACCGTGGAACTTGACCATCAACGGGTGTTTGCCCGGCTGGAGGACCTTGGGCACAAGGATGCCGACTGCTATTTGGTGGTCACCGATTTTCTTGTAGAACGTGCGATGCACGTGGAAGCTATCAAAGCGGGTTGCGGCAGTGGTATCGTCGAGGGGCGCCATGATAGGAGATATTGTTTGTACAAGGTGTGAGGATTTCGATGTGATCCACTCAAATTGACTACGTGGATGGGATAAGCAAAAACTATTGATATAAGGGGTGCACTCTCACGATATACTGCGTCCGAAGTAGCGCTCGTTAGTTGATAACTTGGCAGTGAAGGCGAAAAAGGGCGGTGCCTCACGTAGGTGAGATTCAGTGCGGGGTGCTTTGCAGATAAAGTTACACATGCAGAAGCGAGGTACTGACAACAGTGTTTGTCAGCACGCCTGATGCAATGTAGGTGTCGGGCGTTTGTAGCAGACACACTGCACCGAGTGAGATGCGATCAAAATACCGCGTATCTCTCCACGGCGACGTAAGGAGCGGAGTTGTTGCATCCCACATGAAGAAGATATGCTTTAATCAAACGCTATTGGCTCACTTGAAATCCTTCTCACTCAGCGAATCCTCAGTCTTCTGTATCCTCTCCCAAACCTCGCTCCACTTCTCCCACTCGCCCTCCGGAAGCTTGCCCTTAATAGGCAGCCTGCCGCCCTCCATTGTGCCGAAGCCAGTCACCCTCTTAACAGCCTCCTTGATGCCCACAATGCCGTACTTGCCAATGAACTCTTCCGTTGTGCTCACAGTGTACTGCAGCTCCTTGATCTTCTTCAGGTTCTCATCGCTAATTGGCCGTATCTCGGCAACCTTCATCAGTGTGCACACAGTCTTAGGATAGATGGCTGCGAGACCATCAATGACACCAGCTGCATCGAAGAAGACGATTGGGCCGAGTTGCTGCCCCAGGCCGCTGTAGACCTTGAACTTCTTGTGGTCGATCTTGGGGTCGAGCGAGACTTGGTTGTGCCACGAGACGACCGCATGGGACATCTTGCAGCCGACGATGTTGGGGTGTTGGGCGAGGATGCGGTAGGTTTCGGGCGTGACCATGACGCCGTTGGTGACGCCTGGGTAATTGTAGCTAGTGCGTGGTCAGCCATGCCTCACCATTGTACACCTAATAGAGCACTCACATCAAAACAGGAAGAGGGCTTTTGTCTGCAACAACAGTGTACCACTCCCTGATGCCTTCTTGATTCGCTGCAGCTCCAAAGTAACCCGGCGCAAGCACCAGGCCCCATTGCGCGCCTGCCTTTTTGAAGTCCTCCAACCACTCCAGCGTCTCGTCAATGCTATTGATCAGTGTTCCCGCCATGATTGGGTAATCGGGGAATCCAGCATCGTTCAGGCCTTTGCGCACGCCAGACACGAGGTCGATGCGCTCCTGTCGTGACATGTGGATGGCCTCGCCGGTCGAGCCGAGCAGAACAAGGCCGCGCACGCCATTCTTGGCGAGGAACACGGAGTGCTGAATTTGAGTCTCGACGTCTACGGCGGCCTGGAGGGAGTTGGATGAGGATGCCGGTTTGAAAAAGGTTGGGACGGGCACGAAGACGCCGGTTGGTGGTGATGAGGTCATGTTTGTGGCTCGTGCGTGAACTTCTTGTGGTCGACTTTCTGGTGTAGGAGTCTCGGAAACGTGTCTATCACTATGTTATCACGATGATTCACCTTGGGCAGACTCGCCAGACTTATTGCAATTGCCGCCCATTACGACTCGGCCACAATTACCCCAGATCCGAAACTAAACATCCCACTTGTGGAGTCTCTGACCCCGCGCCGCCATCGGATTACCCTGAACGGAACATTGAGCCCTCCGATTCGCTCGCAAAGACTGCTAGACAGGGGTTTGTGCTCAAGGGATGGCCGATGTTGAATTTTATGATGTGGAAAATGTTGTAATCTGGTATGCTGTTGTGGACACTCGTCGAAGAAACGCACGAGGAACACTGGAACCTAGCCGAGCACAATTGTAGTAATCGAATACGCCTAGAAAGAGATAGCCATGGGCAAAATAGCAACAATTGAGTACTTTCGTGTACCTCCACGATGGCTCTTTGTCAAGATTACGGATGCAGACGGCAACTTCGGTTGGGGTGAAGCATCCCTCGAAGGACACACACAAGCAGTTGAAGGGTGTCTAGATGCATGGGCTGAGCGATACATCGGCTTCGAAGCAGAGTGAGTGTAGCTTTCCAAAGATCAATCCAAATAGATGAGATCGTCTACACTCGTGACCAGTGGCTAACAACTTTGGCACAATCAAGTGAGATCGAGCACATATGGCAGATGTCATGGCGAACCTCCTTCTACCGCGGCGGACCAGTCTTTATGAGTGCACTAGCCGGTATCGACATTGCGCTTTGGGATCTCAAGGCCAGGAAGCTCAATGTGCCAATCTATCAGTTGCTCGGTGGCAAGGTACGAAACAAGCTAAAGGTTTATGCTTGGATTGGAGGAGATCGACCCAGTGATGTAAAGACGCAAGCGTAAGATGGCAAGCGAAGATGCATGATTAGATTGCTGAGGTCTCCACAGAGAAGCACGCAAAGCCCAAGGTTTCACCGCCGTGAAAATGAACGCAACAGAAGATATCGGCTGGCTTGACAGCCCCTCCGCCCTACACTCCGCCGTCGAGCGCTTAAAGACAGTCAAAGACCTAGGCATGGACGCAGGCATGGATTTCCACGGCCGCGTCCACAAACCAATGGCCAAGCAACTCGCCCGCGCCCTCGAACCGCACCACCCCCTCTTCATCGAAGAGCCTCTCTTATCCGAACACATCGCCGGTATCAAAGATCTCGCACAGCAGACATCGTGTCCAATTGCGCTCGGCGAGCGTTTGCATTCCCGCTGGGACGTGCGCCCTTTCCTCGAAGCCGGCTGCGTCGACATCTTGCAACCCGACATTAGCCACATTGGCGGGATTTCCGAGATGAGGCGCATCGCCTCCATGGCCGAAACCTACGATGTGGCCATCGCGCCGCACTGCCCGCTAGGACCTATTGCGCTAGCAGCGTGCTGTCAGGTAGACTGCACGTTGGCGAACTTTTCGATTCAAGAGATGAGTTTGGGGATCCATTACAATGCGGGCAGTGGAGCTGATCTGACGAGCTATGTAAAGGACCCGGCGTGCTGGGATGTAAAGGACGGTTATATTGAGTTGCTGAAGGGACCGGGGCTGGGTATCGAGGTTGATGAGGAGATGGTGAGGGAACTGAGCAAGGATGCGAAGGCGTGGGTTAGTCCAGGTTTTATTGGGCCTGGGGGTGAGGTTAGAGAGTGGTGAGGGGGTTTGGACGATTTCCTTCTGTTGAGTATGTGGATGGGTGCAGTTGGCATTCGAGGTAGGAAATATAGCACAAACAGTTGTATAAAATTACAAGGTGGAAGTCTGAAGGAATGTACGTCTATGGATTGTCATCGACTATTCCCCAAGTTTCGCCCAGGGTCAGATGTGGGATACTGCAGGCCCGATGTTCCCCATCCCGTGCATATGCATGCAAGTTTTGACTTATGCACTTGAAGACTGATAGGTTGCATTAACATGAAGACTGATAGGCTGCATTAACAAAAACGAACTGGTTGCTAGTAGTTAGTATACCAACATTCTGTGGCGCGGTGCTCGGCTTAGCAATGGTCCCCCTCAGTAACCCAAAAAAGCCGGCGAAGAAGGGCCATTTGTACGTTTCTATTTCCAGTCTCTCAACATACCTAGGTATGGTTCACGGTCGCGGGGTTGGTGCGAGAACGTTATAGCATACCCAGGGTTCAGACTATTAGCGTCTCTAGGAGACGCTTGCATAGAGTGTTTTCTGGCTCCGAACACAGTTCAACCAGATTGGAAACATGTGCAATCTTGCTCGATAAGACGCACATGTCCCGATCCACGAAGATCTCGGGATGCTTGTGCAAAATATGGTACGCACTGGACGAGTGGTTTTGGGAACACCACTAGAAGGTTCCATCAACCCTGCAGGAGCCAAACCCTGGGTTTTCCCCAGGGTTTGACCGGTGGGCAGGTGGTTGATTGTTGGGCCTCGTGACCGCCGCCCTTTCCTGGGCGAAACTTGACAAGACTCAAGTCGCAGATAAGCAGATTCAAGCGACTGACCTCAGCTTCCAACTGCCTCTCACAGCAAAAGCGCCTTGTCGATAAGCTTTACCGTTGGGGCTGCGGAGTGACGCTGGTGTCGAGAGCAGTGGACGCCTCATGGTGGCCGCCAGGGAATCACAGCTTGGCGGAGGAAGCAACTGACTATGCTGTGAGGCGATTGGACATTTTCCGGCGTCGACCGATTGAAAAGGCTGGGTTTGGCGGTTCGGATGACGTTGTGCTCTAGATTTTGAGGCACCAAGAGGAGCGTGATCGGGAACTCGGCATCGTTTAGTGCTTTTTCCGCTCGCTGCCAATGCAGTCTAGCCGTTTAGTGTGGCTGGGCGGGGCTTAGGCGAGCGGGATTCTTGGCCAATATCCAACAAAGTCGCCACTTTTTGCCTTTCACCCCTCCAGCTCCAGGCGTCTCCGTGCCCCGCTGTCGTCATGGAACACTTTAAACCAGCAATGCAGAGTGCTAAACACTGCTTCGAGAAGCATGTGTGTCTATCACAGTACCACGAGTGGGGAGGTGTGCCAGCGCTGGGCTCCGCCATGCCCAGGCGCATACTACCATGTCCGCCGAGCACAGTGTCGGACCCTTCTTTGTCGTCTACGGCCGACTGTGACCGAAGGTGACGTCTTTAGTCAACTAAACACCGGACCTAGGATGGTTTCCACCATGCCAAGCGCTCCATATCTCGTGCTTCTTGGCAGCTACCATGCTCTGTCCCGCCTGCAAATCCTGGCCATAAGGTTTAAAGGTCCTCATGCCCCCAGAATCTGGATTTGCTTGTCAACCCAAACTTCTTCTTAGCCTTTGTACGAACAATCATTCGCCATGGGAAAGAAGCAGCCATCTATCGAGGGCCATGTGTCCGGCCAGGCCAATGATCCGATGTCAAAGCCCGCCCACGCCCTTACCTTCCAACAGGTCATCGAGGAGACCCAGTGCAATGCCGACGATGGTCTTACTACTTCGGAAGCGAAGTCAAGACTTGAGAAGCATGGCAGCAACGACCTTGGTAACGATGGAGGTGTATCACCAGCTAAGATTCTGCTACGGCAGGTTGCAAACGCCATGACATTGGTTAGTAGGATCACTCGATGAACACAATCAGTTGCTAACAGGTTCAGATTTTGATCGCTGCCATGGCCGTCAGTTTTGCCATTGCGTCGTGGATTGAGGGTGGTGTAGTAACCGCTATCATTCTGCTCAACGTCGTTATTGGTTTTGTCCAAGAATTCAACGCAGAGAAGACCATGGACTCCCTCCGATCGCTATCATCGCCCACCGCCTCGGCGGTTCGAGACGGAAAGACAGTCACCATACCAACCATTGAAGTTGTACCTGGTGATTTAATCGAGCTGAAGACAGGTGACACTGTCCCGGCTGATATCCGGTAAGCCAAATCCTAGTCAATTTTGCAACCCAAAATGCTAACAACATCTATAGTATCATTGAGGCTCTGAACTTCGAGACAGACGAGGCTCTTCTTACTGGCGAGTCGCTTCCCGTAAATAAGGATGGCGAGGCGGTGTTCGAGGAGGATACTGGCCCTGGTGATCGTCTCAATGTCGCCTACAGCTCCTCTACGGTCACGAAGGGACGCGCGCGAGGTGTTGTCTTCTCGACCGGCATGTACACTGAAATCGGATCCATCGCCATGTCTCTTCGAAAGAAAGATTCTCGCGTTCGCCCAGTCAAGCGCAACGAGAGTGGCAAGGCCAAACCGCATCGCTACGCTCAGGCCTGGAGTTTGACCGCTGCTGATGCCGTTGGCCATTTCCTCGGTATTAACGTCGGTACTCCGCTACAAAAGAAGCTTGCACGTCTAGCTATGCTCCTCTTCGGTGTTGCAGTCATCTGCGCCATCATCGTCCTCGCTGCCAACAGCTTTTCCAACAACCGCGAAGTCATCATTTACGCTGTAGCCACCGGTCTTTCCATGATTCCCGCGTCGCTTACTGTGGTCCTCACCATCACGATGGCTGCAGGCACCAAGCGCATGGTGCAAAGGCACGTCATTGTCCGCAATCTAAAGTCTCTCGAGGCTCTTGGTGGTGTCACCGATATTTGTTCCGACAAGACTGGCACGCTTACACAAGGCAAGATGGTTGCGAAGAAGGCATGGATCCCGGCAAAGGGCACATACTCTGTCGGAACGAGCGACGAAGCGCACAACCCAACCGTTGGTTCTCTCACATTCACCGCCAAGCAACCACGACACATCGACGCCGACATCGACGAGAAGTCTCAGAGCGCAGAAGAACTATCCGCAGACAACCCGCACCTGATTGACTTTCTTAAAGTCGCTTCGTTGGCCAATTTGGCAAATGTTCATCAGACGAATGAAGGTCAATGGAACGCACGTGGTGATCCCACCGAAATCGCTATTCAGGTTTTCGCATCTCGATTCGACTGGAACCGTCTCAAGTACACCACTGGTGATTCGCCCGCATGGAAGCAGATTGCTGAGTTCCCCTTCGACTCTGATGTCAAGAAGATGTCCGTCATTTTCGAGGAAGTCGCCAGCTCCAAGAAATACGTCTTCACCAAGGGTGCCGTCGAGCGTGTCATCTACTCTTGTACTTCTGTCTTCAACGGCGAGACCGACTCTGTCACTGAGTTGGATGATGACTACCGCGAGGAGATTCTTGCCAATATGGAAGCCCTCGCCTCTGGAGGTCTGCGCGTCCTGGCACTTGCTAGCAAAGACTTCGAAGGCGAGCCACCAGCCAAGGGTGAAGAGGTCGACAGGAACTCGCTTGAGAGTGGCCTAACCTTCCGTGGTCTCGTTGGTCTCTACGACCCACCTCGTCCCGAAACCGCTGGATCAGTTCGCCAGTGTCAAAAGGCCGGCATCGAAGTCCACATGTTGACTGGTGACCATCCCGGAACTGCCCGCGCCATCGCTGCCCAGGTTGGTATCCTGCCATCGAACATGGAGACGCTCGCCAAGGAGGTCACCGACGCCATGGTCATGACTGCATCGCAATTCGACAAGCTCTCCGACGATCAAATCGACAATCTTCCTCTACTGCCCCTCGTTATCGCCCGATGCGCCCCCAACACCAAGGTTCGCATGATTGATGCCCTCCATCGACGCAAGGCTTTCGCCGCCATGACTGGTGATGGTGTCAACGACTCGCCTTCTTTGAAGCGCTCAGACGTCGGTATTGGCATGGGTACTGGATCTGATGTTGCCAAGGACGCTTCTGACATTGTTCTCACCGACGACAACTTCGCCTCCATCCTCAACGCTATCGAAGAAGGCCGCCGCATGTTCGACAACATCCAGAAGTTCATTCTCCATTTACTCGCTCAGAACATCGCCCAAGCTTGCGTTTTGCTCATCGGTCTCGCTTTCAAGGATGGCAGTGGCTTCTCCGTCTTCCCCGTCTCTCCGGTCGAAGTCATGTGGATTATCATGATTACCTCCAGTTTGCCTGATATGGGTCTCGGTTTTGAGATTGCTGCGCCCGATATTCTGTCCCGTCCTCCTCAGAGTGTAAGTAATATGAATCATCTTAGTGTGAATTTCACATACTGACTTATCACAGCTTAAGCGTGGTGTATTCACACTCGAAGTCATGATCGACATGCTCTTCTACGGCCTCTGGATCGCCGCCCTCTGTCTTGCGGCATTCTCAATTGTCATGTTCGGTTTCGGCAACGGCGACCTCGGCCACAACTGTAACGAATCCTACAACCCCTCTTGCGACACCGTGTTCCGCGCTCGTGCGACCACCTTTGCTTGCCTCACCTGGTTCTCGCTGTTCCTTGCATGGCAGATGTTGGATATGCGCCGCTCATTCTTCATGATGCAGCCAGGCTCCAACAAATACTTCACACAGTGGGCACGCGATGTATGGAGGAACAAGTTCTTGTTCTTCTCTATCATATTCGGTTTCGTCACCATCTTCCCCGTTCTCTACATTCCCGTCATCAACGACGTTGTCTTCAGGCACAAGGGCATTAGCTGGGAATGGGGCATTGTCTTCGTGGCAACCTTCCTCTTCTTTATCGGTATTGAGGGCTGGAAGTTCGGTAAGCGCGTCTTCTTCAGGAGGCGTGACGCAAAGAATGGTAATGGAAGGCGAGGCTCAGTTGATCTGGAGCAGCGCGTGTTTGAGCGATACCTCAGCACAGCCATCAGCACTGACGGCGATTCCGAGGAGAAGAAGTCGCGATCGTGAGCGCAGGATGAAGTCTTTTAAGACGCGGTTCATGAGATGTCTTTGAGCGTATCCCGATTGGGATTGTTTTCTCGCTGATCAGGGATCACGGAAAAGGGAGTTCCTCGTCTTTGCATTGTTTGCGATACCTAATGCCTTCACGATTGCATCCTGGATAGGAGCTTCAAGGCTTTTCTAGCTAGTTCAAATTTTCATAGTAATCTGGAAACATATTACAACCGTACATCTACCCCACACAAAAAACGTTGCTAAACGTTAGCCGGCGAGAAGTAAGTTTAACAACACTTACACATGTCTTCTACGAACCTTGATATTTACTTCTATCACTATCGAACACCATCAAATCGCACAGTGCATCACTACCTCCTCATTACCCATGATCACCGACTGCATCATCCCAATTCGGCAAACCTACCCCACTAATCAATCACGCGCAGAACACGAAGCTCCACGTGCCTTCAACGCTCGTTGCGACGATCGATCGCTTATATGTCACCCCACGCCCACCCCGCTCCACTCCGCCGCCAATGCTTGGCAGCACTAAAACTCGGCTCTCGGCGCCAAACCTCCTCAGCGAAGGACTAGCGCATCTTCTTTGTACGATTTTTACGTCAGCCAAGAGGACCGTTGATCTTGTCGTTCCATAGGCGCATGGCGTGATGGCTAGCATCGCCGTGCAGGAATGGTTGGCTCAATTGAGGGTGGGTGGACCTCGGCCACGCGAGATCCCGGGCTGTCAACTCACTGAAAGAGGCAGATGGTGATTGGGTGGATGAAGGGTATCTGACAGCCAAGTACCGGTGGCGTGGCTGTGGAGGCGCAGTACCTGGTTGGAGCGGTAATGGACTTGTTTCTGCGGGGAATCTATGGGGAGCTGGAGGATAAGATGGAGGGCAGGGCCGCACTCGCGCACACATTCCATCTCGACATCACAGCCGTGGATATCCCGGAGTCCATATCTATAACATACGACTTTATCCACACGCGACTCGAAGGCCTTGGGAGGATCAGCAGCCGTACAGGACGCATTGCCGAGTCCCGAGTCTCCCGTCAGATAGCGACACACGTCGTATCGATTGCAATCGCGTCGCATTTGGCCCCAGCCCCACCACGATGCCTGCGCTCTCGAGTTACGATGCGTTGATGCAGCTGGAGAGAAGGGAATGGAAGCAGACTGTAGGGCAGAGTGGCATGACGCCGACTGCCTTTGCCTTCCTGATCCCAGTGTTTGTCGTGGTTGTTTTCTGCCCATTGTAAGACGCATCCGTTATCTCCGAAGCAACACCATGGTGAAAGAAGGGTTGCTGACTTGGTTCAATATAGTCTCTGTGTATTCTGTATTCGTAAACGTCAACGCGCAATACCACCTGTAAAACCCGTGAAGAAACCTGCTTTGCGGAGAGCTGAGGCCAGAGAAAGGCTGAGGCAAGTCACCGACGTGTCGGATGTGACGGATGCCAGTAAAGCACCACAACATGAGGGTACAGTCGAAGAAAGAGACCAGGCACAAGTGAATGCAGAAAGTTCGTCGATATTAGAACGTGAATGGTACGGCGCACCGTTTCAAATGATTCGGTCAAGTATGCTCACATTTCACCAGCGCGATATGTCTATCAACCCTCCACGCCCCCTCACCACCCGAGCCCGCCCTCATACAATCACAACCCACCATCGACGAAGCCGCCCTACGCCCACAAACCCCCAGCCCGACATCCACAAACCCCGACCCTTCCGCGCCAGAAGCCATCCTTAAGCTGCAAGCCTGCGGCCACGAATTCCACTCCGAATGTCTCGTCTCGTGGTTCGTGCTCCGCAAGACAACTTGTCCCATCTGCCGCGCCCCATACATAAGCAAAGAAGACATGAAACTGTACGAAGACGAGGAGGCAGCCATCGGTGCCGCGGAAGCCGCACCTGTGGTTGAACCACCACCGACTGGTGCGAGGACAGATGCGAATGGCGTGCCGATTAGTAATTGGAGATATTTCTGGCGGGGAGAGAATTGGCATAGTGGTAGGGCGAGAGATGCACGGAGTATAGCAGGGAACTCAAATGGGGCCAGTGGCAATCCGGTGGGGCAGCCTGACGCGGTTGAGATGGCCCGGTGGACGTACTTTGCACGGACGAGAAGGTGAGGATTGGGATGTGTATAGGGAAACGCGTGTTGTTTGATGGCATGTACGATGAGAATTTGACACCCACGAATGAAAGGATGTTATGACATAGCCGTGGTGGTGTCTAGATGTGGTGACAGAAACAGCTATACACAAACCGTTACGCACGAGGATGAGAGGTACAGCGTTTTGGTAAGTGAGGGCAACGAGACATTATTTTAGACTGTGCTAACATTGTTAATATAATTTAGATGTGAAACGTTTCGACTGATCGAAGTCTCTCTCAACTCATTATAAGGACACATATTAGCGTTACACAGGCAACTCCGAAAGTTGAGTTAGGGCACTATTTCTTTCTACTTCTGAAAACGCTGAATGAGTTTCTGATGTACCCAGATATATTGTAATCCATTCTAGTGAGTATAAGTAAAGGTATTTCACCCATTCTGCCAGGTGTTTCGTTCACCCATTGTTCGAAAATATGACTTTTGCTCGACATTGTGTGGCTACAAGCAGCAACATGCTCGATTCTCTCCCTGCACTTCAAAACCGAGAAAGTTTCTCCCCACTGAACCTTAAACACTTCACAACCTCACATTCATCATAGGAACCTCAACTGCAATTCGAACAGCTTAGTAACATCAGCATCGACTCGACTACACTAGACGATATGTCAGTACCCAACCAAAAGCCGCACGCGACTCTTGAAGGTATGCCCGGTGAGGTCATGGCCATGGTGATCACTGCCCCTGATGCTGATGGCGAACCTATTCCCAGCGCAGAAGACGTTTCCAACCTCCGATTAGCAAGTCGGCGTATGCACGCCACTTCGACTGATGCCTTCTCGCAGCGCTTCCTAGCTTCGCGTAAGCATATGCTATCGCCGCACAGCCTCCAATGCTTAGCAGACATCGCCAAAGATCCAGTCTTTATTTCTTACGTTCGCGAGATCAACATCGGCTCAGAGCGTGTCAACCCAGACTTTGAGGCGTTCTTATACAATGAGGTGCATCCACGGATCGAGGGAGCTTGGTCTCGTGAATTTAAGCTCAAGTGGGACTTTGACGCGGCTCTCTGTGTGGGGCGGGCTTTTTCTAGCGGTGTGGTTTCTTGAGGCTGAGTAAAGTAGGTTGGAGAGACTTTGCGCTCGTGAACCGGGTTTCGATAGATGGGATTGGAGACACTCATCGTGGATGGGGCGTCCGCATTCCCAGTTGAATATTGATATCTGATGATTCGTAAAATTGTAACTGTGTCCCAAAATAATAAAATCCACCCAACCTCTTAGACCAATGTATCATATCATAACCACATGCGCATGAGATTATCAAATCCCAAACCCCACTCCAAACCCCCCATCCTGCATCCCCGCACTATCAAACAGTCCAATGCCCGCCGTGACCAAACTATCAAACTGGCCCCAACTGGTCAAATCCGCCATGATACTGCTATTCGGCAAAAAGCCCGAGCCAAATACCGCAGACTCGGGGGTCGGGATATTCGCATAATACTGACTGTGCGACACACCCTCGTCATCAGCTGTAGGAAACGGCGGCAGGGATTCCGAATTCGGGTCCAAAGTATGCTCCGCAGACGCATCAGCGCTGAAGGGCAACGAAGTAGCGCCCTGCGCCTTGTTGACTTGTCTCAGGGCTTCGAGGCGGAGTTCTTCGAGCACGAGGCAGTACCTGCGCGCTAGACAATCTGTTTCGCTCACGCTTTCCAGCTGGCGCTGGCACTTCTGTCCGGCGCTGAAGTAGCCTTCGCATTCACCTGGCGTGACGATGTGTTGTTGTATGCGGTGTATGTACAGCACGACGACGCTGCAGAAGGCGTAGTACTGCGTGAACCAGAAGGACCGGAAAAGGTTGGATGACGTGAAGACGTCGTCGACGACGCGCACGATTGCCATGGCGGCTTCGAGACAGGTGGATATGTTGCCTGATGTGTCGATGGAAGCGTTGGGTGCGAAGGTCGAGTGGGTGGGCATGTGTGTTAGGGATGCGAAGTTTGAGAGGAGGAAGGGGCGGTGGATGAGTAGCATGGCGTGGTAGTATGCGAGATTTAGGACAGAGCGCTGGCGTTGGTAGATTGGGATCAAGAGGTGTGAGTCGATGCCGCGGCCTTCGTCGTCGTTGAGGAAGCGTGAAAGATTGGAGCGCCAGGCTTGTAGGTCGGATGTGTATTTTGAGGAGAGCTCTGTGCGAAGAGCGAGGCTGGGTGGACGGATGGGGTAGAGGTCGCGGAGGACGAGGGAGACGATGCGGGTTAGCTTGATATGTTCGACCGGAGCCATCATGAGTGAGTATTGTTTCGGAGAGGTGGGTTTGATGTAATGGGGTTGAAGGTCATTGTCGTTCACGATTGTTGGCAATTCCTACAGCGATTGTGATTAGCGAATAAATTAGAAGGTGTTAGATGTCATGTCGTACCTGATCAATGTCTTCGTCTTTGAACGTTCGTGGCCTGCCTAATGCAGCGGCAAGATACTTGTCGAGCGAGTACGCGCACCAGAACAAACGTCTTCGGCTCTCCTGTTCGACATAGTCGACAGTAGTGGAGGGCTCGCATTTTCTCCCACGATGCAAACCAATGGCAAATGCAAGATGTGATAATGTTCCAAACAAGTTCCAGCAATGGTTGATTCGGGACTGTGTCAGGAGGTAGAAGCACTGTAGCAGGCGGGCTTGCACGCTGGCCAACCTGACAGCCCCACGCTCTTTGGAAAGCTGATGCTCAGCAGCAAAGAAGTAGCGAGCGCTAGTATTTGTAAGCAAGAGTATTGTATGAGGGTCGGTGCTACACCATTTCGTGCCCCACCGATATAGCCAATACCATCTCAAGACCTCGTCAAGATAATGGCCTACACCACTCTCGAAGAGAGACGTATCTCATAGAGACACACGAAAGAAACCAACACTTGACGTGGGAGAGAGCTGACTTACCTATTATCCATCGTCGTGCTACCAGGGGGCCTTCAAGCAGGTGTACTCCGTCAGTATCTGTCTCACGCGGACTCAGAACATGGAGATGTGCATACATATACGCCTGAGCCTGTGCGAACACAATAAGCAGCAAGGACGTTTTAGCCGGCGCATCCTCTCTACTGCGCATATCGCCCTGCGTCTCATAGAACTCCTCAACCAATTTCTCGATAGTCGGTCGATGTAAAAATCGGTGGGTTGGCGCGGCGTAGTCGAAATAGCGCTCTACTAATCTTTGTGCATCAGGCTTGGGTGGTAAAACGAAGAAGGAGGGGTCGAACTCTGGTAACGGCGCATCACCGAAAGTGAAGATGGATGAGTCATGCGAAAATGAACTGTTTTGATGAAGGCGCTTCTGTATTCGAAGAAGGAAGGACGCTGCAGATGATGAGCCGATGTAATGGCCTTGGGAGTCAGTTTGGCCACGTGCAGGCTCTGGAGAATTTCGTGACGAAGGGACGCGTTTTTCGGCTCCGTCCGAAATGTTGAGTCTGCCTGCCTGGCCAAAGAGGGTTTGATCTGTGCTGGGAGGGAATATCCGCGGAAACTGAAATCGCTCGGCATTTTGATCTTTGCTTGAATTTCCCTGATTCGAAGTTCGTTCCGCTATTGACAGTCCAGGATGTGATGAAGACATGGCTGATTCATCAACAATGACTGAAGGCAGACGGCCTCTAGTATAAGAGGCAGTAAACTCGCAGGGAAGTTCTGATCTCAGACACAATGTACACGGACATCGTCCAGTGCATCTTGTCTTCTTTCTGCTCGATATCAGTGGAAGCGTGACAAGCGTTGTTACCATGGATGAAGAGGTCAAATTTCCGGCTAGGACATGATTTCGAACTCACTTCTTACACCGATCACACGCACGACTGACCCTCGTCCTCTCCTTCTCCTCCCTTCTCCTCTTCGCAGGCGACGACATCTGCTCTCCAGTGGCCGCTGCATCTCGTGGCGAAGCTACACTTTCCGCATTGGGTGTGATGCCATTCGCAGGCGTCCACGCAGGGGTGTTGCCGGTTTCGACGTCATCCTCCCCGCGGGAAAGTTCAGGTGTGTCCATTGTTGATTGCTGGTGTCGCTAATGGTCTGGGAGATGGAAAAGCGTCGGGTGGATAAGAGGCTCGGAAAATGTGCGGATAAAGACGGTCTTGGGCTTAGTCATGCAACGCGAAAAGAGTCATCAGCAACAGCAGCGCAGATGACACAATTTCAAGGACATGGTCACCATGCATGGCATCTTGTAGTAATAATGCAGTGTTGAAGCCAGAATGGAGCAAGTTTCACCAGCTACAGCTATTAGTACTCGCCATACCGACTCAAAAATCATCACTTCCAACTCAAGATGTGAACTATTATCAATGGAATTCGTTCATGAATAATCTCCGACTGTCAAAACCACCCTTCAAGCCCCATTCTATGGTCCCATCTGGTTGTTGGTGTCTGGATCCGAGACGCTGCTGTTCACGGCGGAAGCCCACGGCGAATTCCAGTCCTTTGCGTCGGCATCCAGTCGATGGCACCTAGCCCCCAGTTCCACGGCTTGCGACTTCCGAGGACCAAGAATCGATGGAACATTAGCAATGATGTTAGCCCACACGAATATGAAAAGGCCGTGGGCAGGTGGAAGGGTATAAGATGGTGAGCTTAGCAGCCGCCACGGAGGGCAAGTACCAGATGGAGCGTTGCACCGCCTTCTAGCTGGTAGTCTGCAGCGCTTTTCTCGTCGGCCCTATGGATGGTGTTAGACCTCATGTTGGCAGGCTCATGCATAGTCAGAGGGCGTACATTTGCTTGCCGCCGTAGATCAAGCGCTGTTGTGCGGGAGGAATGCCCTCCTTCTCTTCGACGCGCTCCTTTATCCTGGAGACCTGTTGTCTCATTAGCCCATGTTCCTATGCCGGTGTTCGTCGGTTGCGCCTTCTTTGCGAGCCACGTTCTGGTGTTCGTAGCGTGGGGCCAGACGGCAATACGGAAGTGGCTGTGAGGTTGTGCCATGCGACTCAGAAAGGCAGAAACGTACCTTGTAGTCGGATTCGATGTCGAGCTCAATCTCCTTTCCAGTGAGGGTTCGTACTCTGTTGCTTTAGTCAGCCTCGCTCATCCATGGCCATGGTCTGACCCATCTTCCAGGCTTCTGCGTATATACGTACTTGATCTGCATCTTGTCTGGTGTTCAAGCTTCAAGCTGCGCTTCAGCGAGTGTGTGGTCACGGGTGGCGCGAAGCTTGGTGAAGCTGGTGTGGCGGGTTTAGATCGGTCGCGAAGATGGTATGGATGTGTGGAGATCGGCGAGCGGGAGTCGGGCGTGATAGTGGCAGTATTTGTTGGTGGTAGAGGGTTTGGGCAGGCAGCAAGGCGGTTGTTTGCTCCGGTGAGTAGCCGCCATCTGTCAGGCTGCACTTACCAATCGATAGCGGTGGGGCACCGAGATTTGGCAGGTGCGCCACGATGGAGCGGGGCATTTGTGGCGCGTGCCTCCACCTTACCTGAGCGTCACTTTCACCTCTCTCTCCATCTCGAGACCCACTGAGCTGAATGATTGCGATCACGAATTATTGCCAAGAACTTAGAGCAAGTCCAGTCGTGTCTTAACCTATTAAACAACAATCTACAACGACTAAACTCAAACGCAAGACGGCCCCCGTATTGGAGATGTAATCTTGCTCTATCTCCACCTCTCCAAATCTCACCGCACCGCATTCCGCACCGCGAACTCTGGTCCCCAAAGCGGTCTGTCTGCGATCTCACCCGCACCCAGCCCGTCGGTAACACACCCAACCCCATTCCAAAGTGAGCCTCGTCTCTGCTGTCGTCAGTTCCATCTCACCCTAACGCATAAAACCCGTATCGGGCACCAATGACTTGCCCTGTCGACACTGTTTGAGCGCCCCTGTCCACTCAAGCGTGTGCGGCGCCGAAAGGCTGAAACGCGAGATATCTCCACAAGTCCGCTTTGGGTCGCGTTTGGGTTTGATGGGCCGAGAATAGTAGGCCGGGGATGGGGTGTTTGATGTTTGATGTTGGCATGTGTGTAGCGGGAAGGATAATCAGACCACATTTGTCTGATTCTGGAGACTAAAAGTCGAGACAAATAATGCAGAAGAAGTCGTAGATGAAAGATTGCGAAGCAGATACGCCAGCCAGGTGCTCGACCCAGCCCGCATCTGCACGCTCTTTTATTGCTAATGGCATGCCCACCTAATACCTATGCACAACACCGGCCGCTCCACCGCAAGCCCCTATCCAAACCGCCAAACCGCAGCGTATATACAAGTGCGAAAGAAGAAGCAAAAACACGAGGTGCCAACACACTCGTTGTGAGACGAAGAGAAAAGATGCCGTCATGCAAGACAGCTTGCCCCATCTGGCAACGAGACAGGGGGTATATGCAAACAGTTTGTAGCCAACAGGAAGCCCAGGGTATTTGTAGTAGGTAAGGTCGAACGACAAAAGA
Source organism: Ophiobolus disseminans (assembly GCA_010093685.1). NCBI lineage: Eukaryota > Fungi > Ascomycota > Dothideomycetes > Pleosporales > Phaeosphaeriaceae > Ophiobolus > Ophiobolus disseminans. Next base: position 693,910 of record MU006236.1, on the reverse strand, counting down.
GACGAAACAGGACGAGAAGATAGGAAACTTGGGATGCGATGGAGGTCGTGAATGGCGCTAATGTCCTGCATGTCGCGGTCTTGATGCTAAGAGATGCGAAACGGTAGTCTTGATATTCCAGATATCTTGAGCGATGCAAAGAGTGCCAGACTGCGAGTTCCAGCTGTTCGGGCGCTGTTGAGTCGCCAGCTTGTGCTGGTGGTAAAGTCGAACGATCGGTTGCAGGTTTGTGCGGACCCAATTGAGTGTGTGTGCCGGTGATGGGGAAGATGTGATCGGTCTATACAACCCGAAAAAAGAAATTCTAACCGAAGCCAAGAGGAAGGGCGTGCTCGGAAGGTAGTTAAATGTCTATTTAGCGGTGTCGACGGTATTGGCTTGCGCCTCGAATGCATTGTTGCAGGTCCCATGATAACAAGCTGAAGTCCAAATATAGGCAGCAGCGCCTTTCTGTTCGATGACATGCAGTTGACGATAGCACGACTAGCTGCGGTGCGGTGTATGCAAGCCGAGCATACGTACTCTTACAGTCCACAATTGCGTATGCACCATGCTCCGATTTGATGCTGGAGTCCAGATGCAACAGCGGCATGTTGTATCTGCGACACCGGTCGCTGACGAGAGCATTTCATCGAGATGTGTGCATCAGTCGATGCAGCCGGAATGAGGTGGGGAGGCGAGAGGCGGCATCAGTACGCCTGACAAGCAACCACCAATCGAACCATCTTGATCCTTCCAAAGCGCAGTCATGCGCCGTTGCCTTAGAAATGCCAGATAAGGCCGTTGTACCCAGACGCCGGTCAAGTTCGGAAATATAAGTCTCAAGATTGAAGAAATTCAGCCGCGAAACCGGAACCGTTCTAGAAAAGGGCAGCTCCTGGGACAATTACGGATGGCCAATTGGGGAGATATGCGCGAAAGCGACTCATCATTGGTTACGTATGCAGCTCTGTGAACCGACATTGCGACGCAATCTCATGAGATGAGAAGGTGTTCCTTGATTATCTGAATGAAGATAGCGGCTCGTGCGCTGGACGTTGAGATGAGGGGAATTTCGTGGTGTGGAGAACCAATTTCGCTTGCAACGGCTGCAAAATCGAGACCGCAGGAAGGAAATTGTGCAGTGGCGTCCATCCACATGACGTGCGATCGATATCCGTCGCTTTCGTGTTCGTGTATCTTTAATTTGCTTATCGATGGCGATGGCCAGATACGCCCGCCGAACCGGATGAGGCCGCAATGCTGAAACCCAGCTCCCAACCTAACGATCCCCAGTTTCCCTTTTGGGCGATGACATATAACCTCGATCCCATTGCTGATGCGAACCGTATTTGGGAGTTTCAGGTTTAGAGGTGGGCGCGTAGGCATGTTGACTTTGCCCTCGGCTGTCAACTTGACGAGGTGAGGTTGCGTACGCCCGATCCAAATGCTGGTGCAGCTTTGCTTCCGAATGTCGAATATCCTCAGGGATGTCGCTCTGCCGCATCATGGCCTCTTGTGCTAACCCAGAGACCGTCCCGCGACGGCTCACAGGAGCGCTGGAAGCTTCTGGTGCTCGTATAGATGCATCAGAACGGCCCCGGGCGTGTCCCCGTCGTCCCGGTGTTGATGCCGATGATGTCGATACATGCGAGAAAGAGGGTGACGTGTGTGACTGTGGCGCTGATGTCGGGGGAGGTGGAGGTGGGTGCGGGCCTTGGGCCTTCCGCTTTTTGGGGGAGCTGGTGTATTCTAGGTCAGACGCATGAGAGGTCGCACGTTGACGGGGCTGGTATATAGGCGAGGCTTTGTATTTACCTGATGGCGTTGCTGGCGGGTTGCCGCTTGAACTCTTCTCCTGGTTTGAGGACGATGGAGGCACCCAGTGGTGAAAGTAAATGGAAGGCGAGGATTGCTCCTGCTGTGCAGATTGCTGTGCGCTCGATGATGCCGTCGGTGGCTGTTGGATGTTCATCTCGTTCGTGGTCAACCTGGGAAGCTGCGATTGAGGCATTGACCGCGGAACCGAAGTGGGCGGACCAAGGATCCCAGACGGTTGTGCAGCTCTGGCCTGCGGTGACATGATCCCACCGTATCCTGGTGGAGCTTGTTGTGCTTGTGTTGGAAGTGGCTGTCCTGGCAGAATAGCGGTAGGCGGTAGAACAGGTTGCGAAATCGGGGTTTGTCCAGCGTACACCGACGATGCTTGTTGGCCGATCATCCGCGTGTCTCTACGCAAGTCTGGAGAAATTTGTGACTGTGACTGGACTTGTGCTTGCTGATGGGCAGCTTGGACAGTTGCTGTGTACTGCTGAATCCACTCCGCGCTGATGTTTGCCAGGTTACCACCACCAATACCTGCGAATATTATCGGTACCAGGTGAGGTGGTACACCGCCTTGCATTGACTCCCGAAGCATTGACTGCTCGATTTTGCGCTGTTCGAGCTTCAAAGTCTCCTGCCGCGTTCGCTCCTCCTCTTGCCGTCGTCTCTCTTCTTCAGCTTTTGCTGCCAGCCAATTTTTCATGCCATCCTCGGCACCCTGCCATTGAGACGGAGCCGGAGGTAGTGAGCCCAATGGTGTTGGCATTGAAGGTGGTCCTCGGCCCGGGTCAGGTAGCGTCATCGCCGAAGGAGGAGGGAGGCCTCGATGAGGTGTGCCCATAGCGAAAGAAGAATAGGATGCTTGAGAGGGCGGCAACCCACTCTGAAGCTTTGGTGAATATCGAGCAACCTTAGACGGTAAGAAAGGCGGAGAGTAGTCATGAGGTTTGTAATCGAAGTCAGGCTTGACTGGATTAGAAAGTGTGAGCAACATCGAGGATGGTGGAGCGAGTGCGGGAGAGGCTGGTAGAGACACTCGGCGGCATTGAAATGAGATGTTGGGAGGCGTCAAAACTTGGAAATTCCAGAAAGAGATGGAATAGCATACATACTTAATCAGAAGTACGTTTCCGGGAGCAACGTCCACTTAAGGCCCAGAGCTCAGCAGCCGTTGCCTTACAGGCCGGGCTTAATGCGTACCAGACACAAGAGCCTCGATATGATTCGCGGTTAAAGTAGGGCCAAAGTGCAAACGGAGTGGTGACATGCGAAGTTGGCTGCACCGAAGATCGAACCCGAGTTTGGAGAGCTCGCGTGGGTCGGCGCTGGCGATCAGGTCCAGGTCGAAAGAATGATCAAGAAGGTAAAAGAAAGTGGGCAATAGTGGGGAAGGAGTGTACGAGAATGGAAGAGGGCCGGCTGGAGTTAGACCAGCCAACGGGGATGATGGCTGTTGAAGATGGAAGGCAGGACGAAACGGCAGGCCGCTGGACGAGGACAGCCGATGTGTGGCGTTTAACCCGGGCGATGGTGCGTGGAAAGCGGCAACGATGTGCAAGGGCAACGTGAGTCCCGTCAGCAAGTGGGAGTTGGAGAACGTCTGCGGTGCGCGTTCTAGCTGACCCGCCATCTGGCTTCCTAGGAGATGGCTTGCGGCCACTGCAAACTCTGGTCAAAGTTCCCACACTGTGGCGCTACATTTGCCGCAGGGCTGCTTCTTCCCGCATGCACAGCCAAGCCTGTTCACTTCAGCTTTGGAGCCAGCAACAGTAGCTTGACACCTCAGGCCCCAAGCTAAGCGTGTCAAGTTGGTATTGCGACCAAATTCTATCCAGCCTTTGAGTGGCGCAAAAGTTAGACTCGCCATAGATCTGTAGGCACGTGAAACATGCGCCGGGAGATCTAATGTTGCGCCTTGCCCCTCATAGTGCAGCATATCTTGTCATTTGTCTACTGTCTTGTGCAATGTGGATGCAGCAAGCATCATGTGCTATGTCACGACGGCACACGGAACAGAGCAGCAGGATTCTGCGTCTGGACTCTGGCCAGTCGGACCTTGTGGCTGATGGCGAGGCTCAACGACCAAAAGTTGGACTTGTTGGCGTGGCCTGAATATCCAGCTTCGTGCTAGCGCAACTGGCAACGTCCGGGAGGAAGCGAGCGCAAGTTTGTGGGAGAGATTACCGCTCCATTGCACGGATGCTCCCCTGGCTCCTTCCACGGCCCATAGCCCATGGCGTATGAGGCTGCCCAGAATGAAATGAAGGGTCAAGGCTATCGCCAGACCTCAGCCGTGCGATGTCCCAAAGCAGATGAGCGAAATGAGACTTGCGTGTCAAGAGAGTCGTGGTGCATCAACACGAAACTGTGAATCTTAGTGAAAATGCAGGTTGCAAGGCTGCACTTGTCTGGAGTGTTATGCCTGAATAGGTAATGCAGATGCCGTCATAGCTCAACGGCTGGGCGCGTTTAGATGAGAAGCACAGGTGGTTGCAAGTAGCAGGGAACCCTGTCGAACCTGTCAGCCTTGAGGAACCCCCTCCGGATCAGCGTAGCGTGACAGAGCGCATGGCCAATCGATAAGAGCAGAGATCGTCAAGCCGACACGCGAGCCCAGCAACGTGTCCTGGAGATGTATGGAGGGATAGCGAGGCCGATGATCGTTGCCCTGCGCGCTGCTCCTCGTAACCGGGTGTTGCACTAAGCATTGTTTGATGATGACCTCCAGCCCTTCCCTCGTGATGGCTAGCGCAGGACGTACATAGCTAATGTGAGCAGCATGCAGGACCAAATTGAGGGACCGTTCGACGCGTTGCGCAATCACCGAGCGCCTGGCTCAGGTGCCAAAGATCCACTAAGCTGTTAAATTTCCGCGCTGGCGCTCAGGCTTTGCCTGATTTGAGCGAATGGCGGATCAACCTGAAACTCATGGCGTCCCGGATCTGTGCAAAGGATCTTTGAGCAAGATTCTGGTGGGCCATCCAACATGTGGCAGCCAATCATCGTCTTCGTGTAGCGACAACTCTCATGACCGTGCAGGAAGAGTTGCTGAATGCAGACAACAGCGTCGCGAGCGGAAAGCTCGTGACTGAAATGAGCTGCCGCTTCGGCTTGATGGTGACGGGATGTGTGCCATGTGAAGAGACCAGGTGAATTACGCTTCAATTTTGGGGGCCAAGTCACAGACGGATGATGATCAATGACCATTTCGAGGCAGACACCTGTGCATTTCTGGATCTGTGAGACTGGCGAGAACGTGGGTGTCTTAGGCCATACGGGAAGGAGCCGATACTGATCCGAGAAGTGGGGAATCTTCTGCTGTACAACTGTAGGTCTCGTTGAGGTTGGAGTGTAAGCTAGCTTCACGCGTGGCTCTCTGCCGCTGACTTCATGCGCTTATGCCCACCAACAGCAAGATCCAATTGTAGAACGATTGATGGAAATACTCTCGCCTCAGCTGTAATAGTACTGCGATGAGCATGGAGGCGTTCTGCCATGTTCCGTCCCTTACTGCTAGACTGCCAAGCGCGACGGCTATGATGGAAATGACGAGGCTTGAAGGAACGGGACGCACCCATGTTGGGATAAAGCCTTCGTGCCTTAGTTTGAATTGCTGTATTGGACAGTCGGTAGAAGACGTTCCGTTGACTTGTTATCCGACATGGCGTGGGTGCCATTGTGGACAAGAGGAGCCGACCGAAGTCCCGTGTCCCACTCGATGCTACCGCAGCAGACTAGACCACGGCAAAGCTGGCCGTTCGCGAATGTGCACTGCGTACAAAGCCCGGTGTTCCAGTTGTCGATCTGCACAGATAGGCTAATGTGTGTGCAGTTGAGAGTAGTCAGACAGGGAACCTCGCTCTCCGTGGTGCAGGTAAGCGACTCCATGTCTTCCTGTCGTCCTAATCAGGGCAGGAATTGCATCCGCAGGAAAGGTACGTATACCTTCGGCCGGACTTACACCTCGCAGTCGCTTGCTCTTACCGTATGTGAAGCAACGTTGTGAAGTCTAGTCGAGCGCTGATCAGTGGTATGATTTCGTCAGGGTGAGGCGAGTGATCAACAACGCTGTCACCATGTGGAGAAGGCATCGCGGGTCCAACGCCCATCTGGCGTCCTTCGGCGTAGCCGAGTGTGACTCAGTCAGTCCATTCGGTCGTCTAGAGTATCAGCGGCAGGATATTGGGAGGCAAAAGTTGACGCGGTGTGGATGCAGTGAAGCGGCGAATTAGGTGTGGAGGAAGGAAGTAGCGAGTGATTCGCCACCATCGACATTCGCGATTGCCGTTTTGGGACGCATGGGTATCCCCTCGCCTAGCACACCCTTGTACAGTGTATGATCATCACCACCACTTTAGTCCATGATCCCGACGGCAGGCAAGAGATTGTCCACGAACGACGTGCGGTTGTGGGGGCGTCATTCCCAGCAATCTGAATCCAACCGTTGCGCCCGCCTCGTCCGACGGGGCGGTTGCCCGCAATCGCATCTACATGGCGATCATATGGAGATCAGGTTCCTCTTTATGCTCTCAACAGGAGCTCGGTTATGCGATTAAACAATTAAATATTATTACTACAATGTAGCTTGACTATAAGATGTGTTCGTATGCTGTGGGACTACATTCATACATGCGATGCACCGTAAAAGCAAAGTGGTATCTTGTGAACTGTCGTTAAACCCACGCACATATGCGCCTAAGCTAGCCGATGCTAGACGTCGCGAAAGCCTCCCAGATCCCGTAAGCCTGGAGACGATCGTCGTCGTCCTTCCTGAAAATGTTGCACTAATGAAGCGAAGGGCTTCTTCTCGATGCTTCTGGTGGTGAGGGTGGTTGAGAGCAATGATTTTCGTACAGTAAAACCTGCCGTCTCCCAAAATGTAATCTGTGTCGCAAATCGCAAAGACAAAACGTGCCAGCCACGTTGTCTGCACGCGACGCCTTCAAGCCACTGATCTCAGGAGATCGACGTTGGCCTGCTAAACCTTCTCGAAGCGGTATGGAAGGGTCGCTTGGAGGCACCAGTGTGACTGGCTGCACCGTCGGCTGACGGCCGAACCGCGCATCCCCGATCGTGCATCCATTTGGTCGGTCGATTCCAAGGCAGCGGAGCGCATGCTAACGTCATACATTGGCTCGCTTCTTCCTCTCCCTGTATTCTGCTTTTGCCACTCGCATCAAGATGTCTTCGTCTTTGATTGGGATCCAGGATGTCAGCACCTTCATGGCATTCTCGAAATCTGAATCCAGCAAGATCGCTCTTGTGGCATGCATTAGCGCCGCAGACGTCGCGTGCAAGACGTCTAGGTCTCCACTGAACTTGGACGATGGTGAGTTGGAGTACGACTTGTCGCCTAGCAGCATGAAGACGTCCCACACACGTAGTTGGGCGGGAAATGGCAGCGAGTAGTTGAACAACGTGAGGTACCATCGAGTCCCATAGGCAGTATTGTCGATGAGTAACTCTTGGAGCTTCCTCGCCACGTCGCCTTTGCGAAGCCAATTCACCTCGAAGTCGTTCAGGGCATCCATGAGACCAGAAAAACCGGCTTCGTAAAGCCGCTCGAGACCTCGCAGCATCCACAGGCGTACCAACATGACAAAGGCTCTGTCTTCTTCGTAGTAGCAGAGAAGAGTTGCAGCCAGTGCAGCCATGCCCTGGACATAGCCAGTGTCTGGCAAATAAAGTGACATGGCGTGCAGAACGCGAAAAAGCAGTCGTTGTCTGGAATTGTTAGTTTCATAAACGTTCAAAAATGGATCACAACTCACCCTCCCCTGTATCGCCGCCGGAACATTATGTGTCTATTAATGGTTCGCGGCACGTCGACATCGATTTGCATGTCCTCCGCAGAGCTTTCGGCTTGAAGCTCGTAAAAGCTCTCGATTAGTTCCTCCTCGGTGGGACTGTCTTTGTCTGCTTTTGCGCTTGCTGCGAGGAATGAGTACCACGCAGTGGCCCTCCAGCGATCGGGAATGCCTTTCCAGGTGCGAGCGATGAGCTTTGGGTCCCTTGTGTCGAATTCAAACAGCATGCCACCTTTGTCAGCTCCTGACTTGACCACTTTGGCCATCTTCCGCCACTTTTCTTCTCGCTGTATCTCTTTGGCTTTCATCGCCTGTGCTGCTCGTCCTCCCTCTTCCTGCTCTGCCACCTCTGCCAGACCTGGTGGTAACCTAAGCATATCGCTGGCTTCATTCAGAATGCGACGTTCTCTGCTGTGAGGAAAGATGATCGTCGCGTGGCGCAGAGGCCCGTGTGTGTTACGCGTATTGGAAGTCTGAGTGGAGAATATGGACCTGGTGGGTTTGGGAGACTTTTGAGAAGGCTGTCGACTTGGTGAGCGCGCTCGAGGATCCGCCGAACGAGAAGACCGCGCTCTGGATCCACTTCGCCCGATCCTTCTCCTCCTCGGTTCTGCAGAGATCAGTTGCAAGGCCGTCGTCACACGTTGTATGCCGATGTGCTCGGGCCCCTCCAGACCATCTTCAGTTGCAGTTTCCCGTGAGCCTGTCTTCTTTGGAATGATGAATCCATACCGATCGACCTCGCCCCCTTCGAGGTTCGACCAGTCCTCTAGTCCACCAGCGCTCTCGTGAGGCTCCTTAGTCAGTGCACTGTCGCGTTTCGAGCTGACCAGGGAGCTGTTGTCCTCGTGGTTGCCATCCACAGTCAATGAGGACGCGTTCGCGGGCGTGTTTACCGCGCTGTTGTCCGCCAGGCTCGTTGACCCGCTGATTCCCTCCTCTTGTGGTGCATCCCAATCGACGGCACTCTCGTTGCCATGCCTGTACATGGTGCGCACCTTCCGCGACAGTGTCATCTCGTCAGATGAGAGGACTCGTAGGCTCGTAGACCGTCCGCGCACGGAGAATCGCGATGGTGTCCGTGGGGACAAGTGGGTGGTGACAGGCGGCGAGTGCTCCTGCTGTTCGGTGGGCTGCTCCTGCCCATCCTGGCGCGGGGGTGTACTCGGCGCAAGCGCACCTTCTGTAAATGGGCCGAGCTGTTTACTGCGCCTGTTGGCCTTCTTACCGCCCAAAAGCATGCTGCCGCGCTTTGAGAAGGATACTTGGGCGTCGGAGGTGAGGTCGTCGAGGCTGCCAGTGGGGATGATTGTGTCCAAAGCCACGAAGGTGCTCCTATTATCTAACGCAATATCCCTGCTTAGTGAACGGGGCGACCCGTGACTCCTGGACCCTGGTGACCGATCATCCTGGACAACGATGGCAGGGAGAGACGGTGTCTTGCGCAGGCTGATGGGCGACGAGGGCTCGTTGCCCGTGTTGCAGTTGGACGATGTTAGAGCAGAGTCCCTACGGTCGTCGTCCTCGCACAGCTGCGTGCGCCGCAGTGCAGACGACTTTGGGCCGGGTGAAGTTCGTGGTCGGCGCACGCTGCTCAGCCATCCGCGCGACGCGGGGCTCGAGGACGCGGTGCTGGTGGCATTCGAGGGCGTGGGCGAGAGGTGAGACTGCTGGGTTGACTCGCCCACGGCATCGTCAGACGCGGCAACAACGTCACCTCTCATGACGGGCGTGAGGCGCAACTTGCCGTCATGAAGTTAGTCTCTGGAGATGATGGGCGGCCCCAGCGCGCGAGAGCGAAATGAAAGGGCGCGGCACGACGGTAGCTGCTGCGCGGGAAAGGGTGCGGTCGGGTCTTGGAGCAGCAGACAGGCTTCACTCGCAAGCAAACAGTGCAATTGGAGAGACGTTTGCCATGCGACCACGATAGAGATGAAGGCAGACCCTGGCGGCGATGTCTAGAAAGGGGCGCCGCATCTGCGCAGGGTCGCGGTCGTCTTCTCCATATTGCTGCACGTCGGAGATTGCCCCAAGCGCGCCGCGCCTGTGTGACGCCTGCTCACTTGACCCGCCGTGCTTGCATACTTGACTTTAACATGGCAATTCTTCGCCGTCTCATCCTGCACCAGACCTCATTCTGGCTATGAGACTCGACGCACTCGGCGGGTCATGTCGCTAAAGGATACCCAGCATGTCTCAGAGACTGCATTCTGCGACAGCTTCGGCGTCGCGTAACGGCTATGGCTGCCGAGGAAACACTGTCGCGCCGACAAACTGGAAAGAGCAGGATAAGAAAGGCAGTCGCTACCAGTGGTTCCTGCCACATGATTGTCACAGATGCGCACAGATGCGGAAGGTGGTTTTCACAGCTTCGCCCTTGCAGCGGGTGCGAGCACGATGGTTACAACATATTAATTGAGCCATGCAAATCAATGATATACCCAGTCATTCTGACCGATGAACGCACGAGCAAGCCAACTTGTCGCAAAGCTGACCCTGCTGCCTACCTACGCCTTATAATGTTCACCAAAGAACTCTCGCATGTCGCCAACCATCTCCTTTGGACATTCCATACACGCAAAATGGCCACCAAAGTCTCGTTCTAGTATTTCGTCAGCCTGTCCCATTCCTTGAAACAGGAGTGTCCTTCCCAAGGTTCACTTTAAATACATCAATCTCAAACATACCTCTGAAAAACTTCAGATTCGTCGTCGTAGTCTCCGCCCCGGCCTTGGGTACCGGGAACGCATCGTATGGAAACGTGCTCACGCCCAGCGGAACTCGAATCAGATTCTCTTCCTTCGCATTGAACTCAGTGTACACCTCGTGTCGAACGTTGTTGTAGTAACACAACATACCTAACGAAGTCAGCAGACCCAACGACAGGCCATCCGACACTTACTCGTCATGATACTCGGCGGCGTAAAAAAGTACAACGACAACGTCGTACAGATATCGTGGTTGAACTGTTCGTTATCCAGCGTCGCAGTCCCGATATTCGGATCCGCAAGCTCATTGTACTTCTCGCCAATGAACATCATGATCCCCACCGGGTTATCATTGAAGGCTACGCCGATTGTTTGCGGACGCGTACGCATCTCAATCGCATAGCCCATATGTCCCTCGTCCAGTTTCTCGCCCATCCACCACTGCGCGCGATCCATGGCTTTTTGTTCCTTCGCTGTCATTCTGTACTCTGGCGGAGGCGCGCCGGGACACATGTTTGTGTGCACTGCTTTGCAGGATGGATATCGACCGGTTCCTAATTCTCGCACTACCCAGTGGCCCCAGTCACCTGCTTGGCAGGCATATGAGTTGTACTGCCGAGTTTGTCAGCACAACTCGGCGTCGGTGAAAGGAGAATACAGACGCCTAAACGTTTCATCAACACATCATATATCCGCGCTGTATTCTGCAACGTCCATCCGCGCGGCGGCCCTTGACTCCAACAAAAGCCCGGTAAACTTGGCACCACCAGATCAAAAGTCGGATGTTTCTCATCTTTCGGGTCCAGGAGCCCATGCATGACATTCTGGAACTCGAAAAACGTGCCTGGCCACCCATGCACGAGCAACAAAGGAATCGCAGACGCCGAACGAGTGCGTGCCTTCTCGTGTATGAAGTGCACCTTCATGTCCTCGATAGACGTCGTGTAATGATGCCATTCTGAGATTTGCTTTTGTGCGGCCGGCCAGGAGAATTTGTGTAGCCAGTGGTTGTAGAGTTTATTGATCCATTCGAGGGATGGGCCTGGTGTGCGTTAGCGAAACGTAAGGACTGGATTTCAATAGGCATATTTGGAAAGTTGAAATGATGTGAGATCTTGGAAGAGGATGTACCATAGTCATCACCCGCATCAGGCACAACAGGTATCTCAGGTAATCTCGTATCAGCGAGTTTGCGGAAGAGGCGATCGACGTCTTCCTGGGGGATCGTGGGGTCGAAGGGTGTGATTTCGGACATCATCACCTTGACTGCAATTTCAAATGTGATGGAACAAAAATCTTAAGATAAGGAGTTACGTTCGCATTCATCGGCTACATAGTTTACATCCCAGCCCCGCTTCCGGTTGACGTCGTGCTGTCTTTGCGCTTCCGACAGGTGGTGTTGATGTATTGCGTCACAGGATGATCATATGCAGGGTCGCGCGGAGAGACTCCGATGCATCATGGTTCCAAATACCTAGGTACACAGTGGATGAAGGAATGGTAGAGTTTGCAAGTGTGTATTGAGAGCTGTTTTTTAAGCTGAGATTTGGCAGACACGATCATGAGGGAAACCCAGACAACATTGACACATTTGCAACACCTTCGGGATGAGATATCACATCTTCCACGGACACTTGGATCGAATCTGCATGCCTCGACTAGGTCGTCACCATCCTCCCACACCGGCAGCGTTTGCAGAGTTGGTGCTTTTACTGAGTAGCATGATCATGTCACAACGCAGTGAGAACTGCTCAGGATCTTGAATGAAGCAGGAAAGAAGTGGCAGGATAACGAAAACAGAGCTTACAGGGCCTGCTTGGTGGTTTATCATTTAGTTCACTGGAACTGCAAGAGAAGAAAGTGTTCATGAAAGAAGGATAGTCGTTGCTGCCCAGACTGTGCAATGCAACTTGCATGAGGCTTAGCACGTCATGTGATTACGCGTTTACCTGTGCACTGGGGGCCCGTACTTTCCTTCTACCACCATCGCCTTCTCAACAACCATCAGAGCTTCTGTCTTTCCTACCGCACAACCATCCCTCACGAAACCAGATTCACTATGGTCAACGCAAAGCGCAAGTCGCTCGACAACACGGAGGTCCCCACAAAGCGAGCGCGTTCCAGCCTCTCATCGTCATCTACGCCTGCTCTGACCGAGGATCAACTCAATGACATGTCGAAACAAGAACTTGTGCTTCACTCGATCCGTCTACAGGAGCAGCTTACATCGGCTCTCAGCGCCGTTCCAAAGCCGAAGTCAATGTCAACCACTGAGCTGGTAGAGAAGTCTATCAAGGCCAGGAACGTGCTCAGTAAAGGCATCGAAAAGCAGATGAAGGTACATCGAACCCATCGCTCAAATTGGAATTGCGTATTGATCTCTGCCAGTGGACTCCCTCCTGCAAGCTGGGCAAGTCACATTTCGTGTACGACGGCCAGGTCACAGATGAGCGCATATTCAAACCCATGCTTGGACTCCCCGCTTCTCACGACAAGAAGGCATTCAAGATGTCAGCCAGTGACTTCGATGACAAAGTGGGTTCGCCACAGGCCAGCGTACGCTATGGTTGGCTTGAATTCAGCGGCAAGACCGTCAACATCCGATGGGACCCCGAGGAGAAGTCTTTCAAGGTATCGGGCACATGGAAAGAGGGAGTGATGACAGAAGGAAACCCTCACGATGAGTTATGTGGCATGGGACAGTATATGCCAAGAACGACACAGCGAGACGAAAACGGATGGACCACCTTTTACATTTTACGAAGTTATGATAACAACGACGAAACATGTGACCCTATAGGTACAACAGGGCAGCTACTATCAATGTATCGCAAAATGATCGAGAGCTCTGAACATCAAGGCCTGTCAGAATTGCTTCAGTATGTAACGATATGTGCGGTGGGTGCCGTATTGCCAATGGTCCCAACACTGTACTTCCCTACTTCCGCCTGAACATCGACCCATCCCAACCATACGCGCGAGTCAGACGTCGACCGTGCCGACGAGCGAGCCAAAGCGGCACTTCTCCACCAGGATGCGGCTCGTGGAACTGAATACCACGGCTCAGTTTAAGCTTCGTGGGCGCGAACTGCCATGCTGAGCCATGTAGTTTCTCAGCCGAAAAGCCCAGTTTAGTAAGTGCGCCTACCACTTCGGCCCACTGCAAATTGCGTGGGAGCTCTCCATCATTGGGCACGTAGAAGAGTAACCTGAAGACTGCGAGAGAGTCTTTGTCGACATGGTAGAGCGTTTTATCCACCCGACGGCTCTTCCCCAGAGATTGTGCGGTAGTCGGCGTACTTATATGCGAAGCATTTCCACGCGTCTTCTCCTTGACTTTGTTGGTAAGAGATAGACGGTCAAAATTGCCCGTTACCGCTTTCGAAGGATCGTGGAAGACCTCGGACAGCGGATGATACACGTACTCTGCATTCGGAGATAGCGGTTTAGGCTGAGATGCATCGCGCCATGGAGCAGTTCGTTGCATCGGGCCACCTTCATCCATGATGCGCCGTACGGTATCGTGCTGTGCACATCCTGTTTGCTTTCGAAAAGCGTTGTCAACATGCTTTCAAAACCGATCCAGGTTGCGCTCAGCGCTACATCTAGCATCTACAACTGACTTCGAATGCGCATCCTCATCGGGGTAGTTGTGTTTGCCGTCTTTTGGATCTCCAAGATTCGGTGCAACGACAGTAGAGAAGTCGATTGGCGTTTTACCAACCCATTTGTAGTATTTCTCCAGGGAGTTCCCTGGCCCCCGCTCATATCGTATGGTGTGGTGATCAAGCCACTCGAAACTAGAACCAAGACTGGCATGGCAAGCTCAAATCCGCAGTTGATGAATGCATTCGACGCAAATGGAGAATGTTGTCAAATAGCTCTCGACCAGGGGCGAAGTTTTCTGTCTGTATATGTTGTCTTTCTGACGCTGCGACTCGAGGAAGTCCAGTAAACTGTGGAGGGTACTGTTCTCCTTGTTTTGCCTAAAAGTCTTGCACAGAAGCAGCAGCAGTGTTCGAACGTGCTAGTCATCTCCTTCTACCGGTACGATGTCGAATCGGCTGCTTCCGAGGATTGTGACTCGCTTAACTACCTACAGTAGATGACGTAGCTGCCGGCTACCTGTTAGCATTACTCCCAACGTCAATGCCATGTTGTCTCTTTCGCAGCGCAGGTGGAAGTACACCGACTCCACCGATGTCTTGTATGCTTCGAGTAGCGTTGTATGAGACTCTAATTCGGGTAGACTGTTTGCGATGTTCTCGAGGGTAGTCATTCTCTGAAGAAGGTTCTCCCACACTACGAGGCCCATGCACGCGCTCTTTACAATTTTGCCCAGGCTGGAAGCAAGGAGTCTGCGTGAGCCAAACGAAGGATGAGTCTGACCTTTCTCGTTGAGTATATTCTCGTGGCGATGGTTCATGAGGGCTTGTAAACAGTCTGCGAAATACGCAAGGTCTTCCCATAATGTCCATGCGTGGTCTTTGGCGGTCTCGAAAACCGTGGAGATGAGATGTCGAAGACGACCGAAGTCTGGCTGGATTCTGGGGCGATATGGAGACAACCTAGCTGCGTCGGCGAAGCCGCTGTACTTGTCTTCTTGGTCCAGCAAATTTGGAGGCTCGGGTAGGATTGGATAGATGCTGCCCAGCAAGGCATTTTCGGGAATCTCGTGCACGATGAACTCACAACATCCGACAAGGAAGTCCAATATAAGGTATTGGCGTGCGAGTATCTCCAGACCTTTGCCAGGGCGACACGCCTTGCCACTCGATTCAACGTTTTGAACCAGTGACCTAGATGGAAACTCCACAACACTTCCATATCCGATATCTTCCTTTCGATGTTCATCCTTGGAGTTCTCAACCAGATACAACAAAGCCTTGCCATGCACCTTGTCTAGAGACGTTGAGATGTCTGTAGCATGGGAGAACTCGAGCTCTGCTGGCGCAAACGTTGTGGGGTGATAGCGCCCTCTTGCGTTGAGAAAAATGAGCAAAGATTTCGAGTCGGCCAAATCTTCAGCATTTATAAATGGGAGCATCTCTGCATGTAAATAAACTTCGGAGTCTTCGGGGCTTGGATAACGACCAGGAGTGCATTTTCACCCTAGCGGCAGCATGTCTGTTCGGTGCATCATTGGAATATCCGGCTCAATGGCGCGAAGCATTTTGAGTCTCTTGGCTGGAGATTTCTTCTTCCATCGGCTGTGGATGGTCGCCTCGTGTTGCAAAAGTATGGCGTTGAGAAATGTCCATTTCGCTATAATACCTCGGCCTTCGGAGGAAGCCACAAGTGGTAGCTCTTGCAACGTCATTGGGTTAGTCTCCTCACCAATTCCTAGGGTTTCGAGATCGAATGTATCGATTTCTGACATAACGTAAAGTACTATGATCTTGGAAGGAAGGTTAAAAGGTTCGCTGGCTGGAGGCGGGCGAAGGTTAAGGTAGGTAGTGATGAGTCGATCCAAGTTCCCCGCGCGACGAGAAGGAGAAGTATTTGGGGAGAGGGGAGATGGTCTGGGTTTAGTCAATGGTGAAACAGCGAAAGGAGCGGGTGCAGGTTACGCGCCGCAAGCTTTCTTTACTCGTTTTCGTCAATAACCCCAGTGAGATCGGTCTATGATGACGCTTCTCCCAATTAAATCCCTCTACAAAGCATTGTGAAATTAGGTGAACTCACGAAATTGATGGCTGTGCACACCCGAAAAGCGCAGAGAAGCGAGTGAAAAGAATAAATACTGCATCGATCTTGAGATCAACTCTAACATTGTGTATGCAAATGTAATGGGGCTATTGTGACAGCATAGAGTCATTCGCTACATTTGCAAATAAGTGTCCGTGATAAACATTCGAAAGACACCGAAAGCGCCCCAATGAATCAATGGGTTAAATAGGCTGTCAAGTACGCGCACGATATCCAAGTCGTTACAAAAGACCAACAGGCCCAAATAGACGATAGTACTCAAGTATAACCCGGTCTCGCTTCGTCATTTTCTACTATATCATCCGGCATCACCAAATGAGCGTCTTCTTAAACAAAGCCAAAAACCCGAACACTCCACCCAATAAATTGATTTCCTCTTACACCTCCTGCTTAAATCCCCTTGAACATACTACCTTCCCATCCATATGCTCGACTAAGCCTACGGCCATGTCTCCTCGCAAGGTCCAGCGGAACCTCATCTGCAGGGTGCGGTGCATGGAAGCCAATGCCGCGTCTCAAGTTCAACTCGGCAACCGGAGCAGCAGCAGGATTGAACTGCCACTGCGAACCGTGCAGGTGCTGAGCGGAGAACCCTATGCTCGTGAGCGCGCTCACAACATCGTTCCAGCGGATGGAAGCGGCTTGTTCTTTTCCTGGCATGTGGAAGAGCGCGCGGAAAGCTTCGAACGAATGCTTGTCGACAGCGAATTCAAGGGGTGACTCGGGTGACGGCTCGCGAGCAGGTTCGGCTTGCTCTTCGGTGGCGTCGGTGCCTCGTGTCTTCTCCTTTCCCTTTTCCACGATGGAAGATCTGTCGAAACTACCCGTGATCTCCTTAGAATTGTCGTGGAAGGTAGTTGAAAGCGGCTGATACTTGAAGTCGAAGGCCTCTTTGAAAGGCACTTGCTTTTCGTCCCTGGTGTGATCTCGCTCGCTCCAAGGGATGGTCCGGTGCATGTCTCCACCCTCGTCAAGCAGACGTTGAAGAACACCTTGCTGGTAATTATCAACAAAAGCATTGAGGTTGGAGTCGACATGATTCCAGAAACGATCTAGATTCGCCTCCACCTTGCACAACATGTCCACCGTCCTCTTTCTGCTTTTCTTGGCCTTGACGTTGTAGAAGAACTGGGTACCGGGCTTGCTGAGGTCGAGCGATGTGATAAATCCAGTGGCAGCTGCTTGCTGAAAGATCTTGTCCCAGGCGGCAGTTGGGTCGGAAACCCGTTCGAGTAGCTTTTTGGCGTCCTGAGGGTTGAAGTAGACTTGGCACACCTTCAGATGCTAAGGTTGTGCAGCGAACTGGTGTTGGACTTCGGTCAAAACCCAAAGTTTTGTGATGGCCTCGTTGACAGGGCTAGAGATGTAATTTCTCGCCTACCTTCTCGCTTTGAACATCTTGGGTTGTCGTAAGAATGTTTCCAGCATTTCTAGGTAGAGTCGTGTGTCGTCAAACGTATGGGTGGGTCTCAACTCTTCCAAGCTGCCACCGCAAATCTGCGTGAGTAACAAGCAGAGAACCTTTTTGACTGGATCTTTTCCATGGCCTTCACTCTTCATGACCGACGAGAAGGACATGCGCATATATTGAGAACGGAGCTCAGGGCTTGCCGCAAACCATTCCACCTCCTGGAAAACCATACCGCGGATCTTTTCGAGCAGAAGATGCAAGCACTAAATTGCTTCGACCAGGTCAGTTGGCTTCAAGGTATTGACAATGATTCCCTGCGGATTGGCTTCGAAGAGTGCCTTTATCCTCTTCAGTAGCGTATGAAGCTGATCCCACAATACTAGCATATAATGTGACCGTGCGACCGCATCTTGAAGCACCAAAGACGTGAACTCGGGAGTGCCGATGATACGATCAGTACGGCCCTTTACGTCAAGAATCTGCGCCTTATCGTGGTCGAGCGTAGTGTTGTATAAGGCTTCCCAGAACCTTGGATCCTCGCGGACGTCCCAGACGCGATCTTGAGCCTCAGCAGATACCAACTGCTCGAGTCGATGGAGCTGCAGTCCTTGCCGAGAGCGGTAAGGTTCCTTGACTGCTACGTCGAACATTGCCAACGAGCTTTCGTCGTAAAGATCGCTGGAAAACACCGGCTCAGGAGGGTCAAGATCTGCGTCGGCACCTTGGAGATTGTCAGGAAGTATCAGCCTGATAACACCAAACAAGAAGCCGAGTAATTTATCCTGCATGTAGAGTACTTGTAGGCCTGCAACAGGGGTGAGACCCTTTCCCTTGCACTCGAAATTGATCGCGTCGTCTTCGGAAGTAAAACCGATTATAGTTCCGTAGTTGTTAGGGTCATCCAGCTGCATCTTGAGCAAAGACGCGCGCGACTTGCCCTGATCGACTGCACCAAGAGGAGAAAATATGAGTTCAGTCCTAGCGAACGTATGGGGTGGGTGACGGCTGCGGGTGTCGAGGAGCATGAGTAAGGTCATCTCATCTCGTGCCAGGTCGTCGACATTCAAGAAAGGCAGCATGAAACAATTGAGTGGTAGCTTGCGAAGGAGTTTCTCGAGCGGCTTGGCGGTGTCTCCAAAGGCTTCTGGGCGATGCAATAGGGGATTTCCTGGCCAGGCCTTGGTGAGTATATTTTCACGCTCCTCAAATGTCAGTTCCCGCCATATAGTGGAAAGCTCGCTCCAATGGGTAACACCATGCAGCGAAACTGCTTGTACTTGGTGTGAACATCTCGCGCAAGCTTCTGCCCATGGCTTTTGATCGCTTCAGTCGGGTGTGACGCTCTAGATTGCGGGTTTCGGAGGTCACGAAAGATGGCCTTGATGTCCATAGTCGGGGTTGGTTCGTCCATTTCGGTGGAGGTACCTGAGAGGGCGACTAGGGCTACACCGGGGGGCAAGTCTTGTAGTCGATCAAGGGAACCGAAGACGTGAGGCTGGTCGTCAAGCCAGAGCCTTATCTCGAGGTTGAAATCAGTGGGCGAGGAGTAAGAAAGGAGTAAATAAACCAGGAGACCAAAATTTGTACCTGGAAAGGGTGCTGTGTGTGCGCTCTAACAGTTTTCATACGTCATTCTATACTCCTTTCTCACTACCCAGAGTGTGGAAAACCACCGACAATGGCTAGGACAGCGCACCCAACAGGGTACGAGTATAGTTTGTGGATAAGTGAGAATAAGTAACGTATTCCACCACCGAGCCGGCCACTTTTTTTACACCAAAACAGGCCCTTTCTTAGCACTACTATCTTAACAACCACTTAATAGAATTCTCTAAAAACTTAACTATAAAGCTGCATCTATATTAGGACTATTATTCTAGAATTACTAAGTTCTAACTTATGTAAGTAAAGAGTTATTAAAGAAATACAAAATTACAGGGGTTTACAACTACTATCTTAAGAACTATTGACGCTAAGACGCTAAGATTCTAGAAAATAAAAGCTTGTATATATAGAATCAACATATTAAGTTTTTAGAGAATTCTATTAAGTGGTTGTTGAGATAGTAGTGCCAAGAAAGAGCCTTTTTCGGTGCAAAAAAAAGTGGCCGGCTCGGTGGGTTGGCCGGCTCGGTGGTGGAATACGTTATACGTTCATAAAATGAATATAGTAGAGTATCCAGGAGGCCGACATGAGGAGACATGATATACTTAGTGTCAGCGGTAAAGTATTGGGTTTGAACAGCATCCCGCGATAGGGGAGCAATATCGACTTAGGTTCTCCTTAAAGGACCACAGAGGGTACCACGTGGCCTCGCGCCGAGTGGAGATGCTTGCTCAAGGAGTGCACGTGAACGCTCGATGTCACTTCAAGGGTTGAGCAAACTCACAAACCATCACGCAATGCAACAAGCAAGCAGTGCTCGGAAGATTGAGCTTGCGCCTATAGAGCTAACCACGTGCGACAAGAGAAAAGAAGGTAGAAAATTGTGAAGTCATGACAAGGATGTTGAGCATGTCCATGAGGTTCGTTGGTGATATGGGAATATGAGGCGAGACATAAATAGGACACGTATATGAGGAGACATGGCGGGCGAGCACGGCATGTGAAGAAGTGAAAGTTTGATGAGAGAAAATTGCCTCTTGACCTAGTATCTATGTGCGTCGGGAGTGTCCAAAGTTTGTGGCTGTGGAAGACGTCCTCGACGCGTGTGAACGTGATAGACAGGCCTGAATCACGACGCGTGTGTTCCAGGAAACGTTACGCGACATATGGGAGCGACGATTTGCCTGGACCAACCACTTCGAGACTCCAAGCACGCAAAGAGGTGAACGCATACGCCAGGAATTTTGCATCAACCTCCTCCAAAAGTGTATGCAGGCTAGTCAGTGCTGACTATCCTCACAGCTCCAGACAGCACCAGGAAATCTAGGCGAGCTCAAAGCTCTCACGGCTCCAGCCAAAGGCTTGATTGAGTCTGCGACCGTAACGCCTAGCCCACGTGAAGGGAAGCTTGTTACCCGGATGAGGTTCATGGAACTGAATGGAGCGCTCAATGTCCAGGTCCTTCGGGGCGAAGTGCCAGGCGGATCTTTGCAGCTTCTCCGCACCAAATCCAGCCTTGACCATGGCATGGAGAAAGTCGGGCCAGACGATTTCTCCAGGCTAGTTAGGTGACTCTCGCGAGTGAAATAAGATGCTGAATATCCTCAGAGCACGTTTGTCGACGGCGATGGTGGATTCGACTGGATCGACAGCCTGAGCGACGTTTGGGTCAATCGCGACCTCGACCTCACCAGTAGGGATTTGACGTGTTTTTTCCTTGTTCTTGACAGCAACGGCAAGCTTGCTAAAGTTACTGGTGATCTGCTTGCTGGCGTCGTGCAAATGCCCCGAAAATGGAGTCAAATCCAGTAACGGCCGATACTGGACAAGAGCAGATGAGGAGTTATTCGCAGGCTCACTCCAGGGAACTGTTCTCTGCACACCACGCTCGCCGACAATGTGGCTGATGAGCGCCATTGGCGTCGTCCCGGTGTGGCGAGTCCAATGAATTTCAGCTGTCTTCCAGAACGTATCTAGCGCAGCCTCTGCGGAGATCATAGCAGTGGTTGTTTCGCGAGTACGACGCTCCTCGGCCGGATAGTAGAACCTGCCATACTTGGAATTGCCGACTCTGAACAGGGGTCGACTATTGAACCAGCTGGTTACTTTGTTTATCTGACCCCATTTTCGGAACAGGTGGTCATACTGTGCCATATATTGGAACTTACGCTGTTGCATTATGCTCTCAACCTTGGATGCCAATGGTTGGTATCGATGTAGCTGCTGAAGACACTCCGATATAATTGAGAGTTGGGAGAGAGTGGTTGCAATATGAGGTGTAATGAGTGCTTTCGCTCGTGGCTCGTCTTGCATGAGTCTTTCAAATTCATCTAGGATGACGTGTAGACTTAACAAATCTCTCCAGCCGTTATCCGACAAGACATGAATGAGACCGAGGACATGGATCAATATTTTGTTATCGACGTCGATGCCCGGTAGTTGCTCGATGTGGAACACGTGCAGGTTGGTATCATTAGGATTTGCGCGGTGATGATAACCTCGTAGAGGTGGGTAAGGAAGAAACTCGGTCTTGACAATGCTGATGAGATCCAGGCTTGCCTGCTCCAAGAAGGAGCGGGTCTCAGCCATGGCGTCTAGGTAACTAGATTGGAGGTCATTGCCCACAGTGATCTGCTGAGCATACTGAGACGATATTTGCCGTAATTTCATGATCCGCGCGTGGATCTCATGCCAGAGGAACACCAAACAATGCGCATCCTGAGTCATCTGTCTCTGCGCCTTGTTGTAGACTGGATAGTCTTTCGCGTGGGGATGTGGCCTGCCCTGTGCATCGAGCAGAAGTTCTGACCAGTGAGCTCGGTAACACTCAGTCACCTCTGCAAAATGACCTGGGTCTTCTCGAAGCGCCATGACGTGATCGACAGCCTGGCTCTTTTGTGCGCTCGCATGGGCTTGAAGTCTAGACAAATCTAGTATGGAGGGTAGCCGATATGGAGCATCTCTCGCAACAACATCAGGAGATGTGATATTGCTTTCGTCTGTGGTAAGAAGCGGCAGCTCTAGTCGCACTCGTAGATCAAAAGAGCAACCACTCTCATCCAGTATCAAGCCTACACACCGACCCAGAAAGGCCCATATACCTTCCTGGATCTCCAGGATCTGGATACCATGATCGATAGGTACTGATAGTTCGGTCTGAATCTGCTCGGTAACAGCTGATGCATATTCCATTCCATGACTTCACCATATGTCTCAGGAGATCGTCGGCCGATAAAAGCCATGGTGACGTTTTCTTGTCGGTTAGCCAGGAATTCTTTCCTCAATTTGAAAATCGGCGCAAGCTCCAGGTCGGAGTACGCGAATTCATCGGGATGGTGGTGTCCTCGCGAATTTACAAAGATAAGCAATGCTTTGGGGCGGAGGAGGTCTTCGAGGTTAATGTAAGGCCATTTGAATTCTGGATACTCCTCCTCCTGGGCTTCCGCAATGGTCAAGTTCGCGTCTCGGCCACTCAGGCGGCGTTCGATGTCTGGTCGATATCGACTGCTCATATTTGGCCAGGCCTTGAGCAAAAGGTTCTGCTTCTGAGCTTTCGACTTCTTTAGCCAATGCTTGCGTATGCGGGCTTCATGGAAGGTAAGTATTGTGTTGATAGCCTTCCAAAGTTTGAAGATTATTCTTGAATACTCCTGTGCTGGCTTGCGACAGCTTTGGACCGATATAATGTCCTCAGGGGGTATTTGGCTCGCGATCTCTTCCATGTCACGGTGGACCCCCGTCTCTGCTTGAAACATATACTGCACCTGCTCATCTTACTTAAGCGCAAGTACCCGAGCTCTCTGGAGATGCGTCTCTGATTGTCCTAATCTCGAAGCCAATTGCTCGAGATCCTTGTGCCTGCCTGCCCTTCGGACTTTCATGGCGACCTCGTAGAGCGCCGCTCTTTCCTCGATTGTATGTTCTGCAAGCACGCGTGCTTGCTCGTCCTCAGATGTTCACTTGTATTTAGCGACCACCGAGGTCTTTGGTGGCGTCATCGTAGCCCTGAACTTGTTAGCACACTACCACCAATTGTGTCTATCTCTAGCTTACCGTTCCTGCCTTCGCGGGTTGAAGTTGTGAGGTGTACGCTCGATGGAGAGCCGTTGAAGGGTTTTTCGACAAACGTGTGGTGGGGACCACGAGGTGAAGGCAACATAGACCACGCGGCGCAAACGCGCGCTCCGCACACCGCAATAATCGTGACAAAAAACTCATAACAAGTCAAGGTGAATGAGAGCTGGATGGATCCGGCGCGTCATCGCCTGTCTTCGGCAGACGAGATCCATGGTGACTTGTGAAGCATGAGGAGAGTATTGAAATATGGACATAAGGAAAGCAAGAAGTGAAAAATAAGAAGATGCTTTGAAGGCGCGAACCGAGTGCCAGCCTTGAGGTTCGATTTCCTCAGATGAAGATGGTATGGTACATGAAGCTGTGATGTCCTCGAAGGTGTTCGAACAATTAAGCTAGGCACATGTCGTGACCTACCCATCGTGTTGTTTTAGGTCAACTCTCGGCCTTCTTTTGGTTTACTGCACGTTACAACATCTCCACAGGAACATGCTTGTCAATCGGCCAAAGTATCGAATGAGACCCTAACGACGATGGACAAGCTGAAAGGAAACAAGGACAGCCATTACCGTTTCGGAATCCTACCGTTCACGCGCACCAACCGTATGGACTGTTGCCCCACCATTTCCTGCTACTCCTCGCGGTGAGTTGCCGGCTCGAGTCGGTGAGAGTTGAGTTGGAGAGTGCATACGACGAGAACAGAAAAAAATTAGGATTGCGGACGGAAACGACGGCCTCGCCAATAGGACACCCTACCGTCACACGCGACGGCCAAAAGAGTCTCTCCCATCGGAACACAGCGCCGCATCGCTTCTATCGATTGCGGTCGCGACGTTGCACGGGGATGTTTCTGCCGCAGCCCTAACGCAAGGGGGATCAATTTCCCCACATCAGGCTGTAAAGTTTGATCCGGGGAATGCGGAACGACCAAAAGCAGTAAACCTTGGAAGGCAAGCCGCTAGCCGCCGGAATCTCAGACGAGACGCCCTGTGTTACGCACGTCGTCGAGACGACCTTGTGAAGCTTCTGCCCTCCATCGCATCCTATTCGGCGGTTTGGTGGAATGACACGATGACAGTGTGGCCTGGGCTTTAAAGTCATTGCGCGATAAGGCTCGTCGGTGCAGACTCCCCCTACGGCATCGACGTCGGACAAAATTCTCGAGGCCTGCAGCCGGGGATGGTGGATGACACGCTGTTGGGCTGACGTGAAGGATGTGAGGCTGCAGAGGACGCGTATTCCAGCACGCTGTTACGTGAGGCTTTTCGCCGCCGATTCGCTTCGTTTGTGGGCGAGCACAACAGCTGCAAGCGTGCGTCGCAACGCAGGGCGGTGGGAGGTCTGAGATGTCACAAATTCTGCCGGCTTTCTGCCGGACGCCATCAGAGAAGATGGTGCGGAACGGCGGGAGGGAGTTGCCCCACGGCAAAGGAGACAAGATGTTGCTACGCCGAGTCGTGGACTGCCTTCCGAAGACGGCAGCCGGCTCGAGCGTCCTTCCACAGCCCTTCTCGAACTTTTATTGCAGGAACATCTCGGCCGGATAAGACGTCCCCTGTGCTAATCCCGCGCAACGTCTTTCCTGCCTATCCAGGAGTTTTATACCCGCTATGCTTGGATACCTTGACTCGGTGCAACCATGCCGACAGCTGTGTTGTTTCGAGATGTGCCAGAGCAACGTCAAGGAAGCTGCACATTTGATGCGCGCTGTTGCTGATCAGTAACGCATTCAGCTGCCAGAGTTCCAGGCGCCTCGATTAAGTGGACGATATCCGGACTGCCGGTTCCCGGGGAAGCATGGAAGGCCCCACTTTCCCCGTCCTATCACTGCAAGCCTTCGCGTGGGATGACTTCTACATTCAAGGAGCGGTCAGAGAATGACCTGCCCGTCGCGATGATGCCTTGCTTGCGAGGCCCAAAAGACACCGTGTTCTCCCACGTCAGTCAGATGCTGCCTCGGTTGGCACCCGCGGACGGCTCCAAGTGTTGGTTTGCTTCTTCATCCCGTTCGCGATAGGCACCCATTCTCAGCGACACTGTCCTGATCGAGGAATGCGTGGGAGGCCGCAGACGGCCAAGCAGGATATTGGCATCCCTAGCCGTGCTTGTCGCATGCAGACTCCGCATATTCGCATGCACGAATCTCCAACAATAATGTTCGATGATGACAGGAGATACCCCGGACGCCATGACCCAGAAGTTTGTGGCGTGGGGTGGAACTTGCTTCAAGGTGCAACAGCGGAGGGAAGCAAGGAGCCGTCCGCTTCCCCGTGGCCGCTACGGCGCTTCTACTCTGATACACTTTTCTTTTTGCTCAAAGCTTCCGGTCCAAATAGCCTAACCATTGCGAGTCAGGAATCGGCGGTGACATGGAGGTACTATAAGAGCATAGACGTACCCCTTGGTATCGTCATAACGCCATATCACCAACGCCCGACTCAGCACTTGGACTCAAGCTTATTACCCTCCCTTACACACACGCCTCTCCCTGCCTACCCTTGTTCGACGTGCTCATAAAGCCTGCGTGTCAGCCTTTCGCCCATCGCCGCAACTTACTCAACTCCCTCACCGGCTCAAGACATTCGCTTCCAGCACGCCGGATAATTCGCACAACACACACAACGCCCCACCCAACCACAACACCCTGCCATATCACGTTGGCAATACCCATACCCACTCGTAAGTAAGCCTCAATGCAGCCCGAATTCCTACCCTTTGCACACGCCAATCCGGGGCTCCGCCATTCCTGTGCCCCCCGAATCCGGCCTGTGCCAACGCACCCGCATTCAGCCCTGTCGCCCATTAACCCTGGATATTAAAATCTGACTCACGACAGGGCCTGCTACGTATATCAGCCTCTTGCGTCGGAAGATAAGAAGCAGCCATACGAACTCTGCCAGCGCCGTAGTTTTGTTGTTGGTGTCCCGAGACAACTCATTGACAATTTCTACTGCGCCTTTCCCCGAGTTTATTCGACATCGAATCCTCTCGGCCCGCCAAACATTCTCTACGGACTTGCCGATACAAATCACCGATTGAGTATTTAATCGACATCTTCTCCACATACCCCATAGTGGAACTTCACCGGTCATCAACCTAAACATCCACTACTACCGGTACCACCACTGCATATCACCCCATAAAACCACCAATAAACCAAACCCCACACACCTCCAAATCAAAATGCCCACCCAACCCTCCCTCAACCCGCGCACGCGTCTCTCTATCCTCACAAACTCGACTCTCGGCCACGACGTCAGCGCCGCCTTCAAAGCCTCCTCCAGCTCCACCTCCTCAACATCATCGCGCAGCTCAAGCGCAAACGAGACACCCGCGCCACCCCCGTCGCCCGTGGATTTTAGCTTTCCGGGTACGCCTGCGGGGAGCAGGAGGGGGAGTGGAGATAGGTCTTAGATTGGGGATGGGGGATGGTTTTGTTTGTGTGCATCTATTAGCGCTTCGGATTTGGGCTGGAGGTGTATTATCAGGTGTTTTGAGTGCGCGTTGATCGCTTTTCCTACATTTGTACTTTTGCTTTTCCTTTTATTTGATTCCCCGCCTTCCTTTACGACGATGGCAAGTTACTTCTTCACTTCACCTTCCTTCCAAGCTTGGATTTTAGATAGCGCGAATCACTTCGACACCGCCTTTAAGCAACTTAGTATCTGGTATCACATATAATGACCGTTATTGCACATCCATGAATCGACTTTGCTGAGAAGTGTGTTATGTGGTGTAGTTGCTGAGTCGGACTTGATGCCTATGCTGTAACTCAAAATGAATATGCCAACAATATCGTCATGTCATGTCATACCATGTCACAACATCTTACACCGCAACTCCCAACCCCAACACCGCATTCTCTCGGTCCGACCACGTCCGTCTGACCTCCGGCTCGCCATGCACACAGCGCGCCGCTCCGTTCCCTGTTCCCGCAGCATAATATGTCAGCCTCTCTACTCATACCTACGCCTAATCACATACCCCATCTTACGGTCACATCTCCGTCCCACGCGCAAGTATTGCATGACTGTATCTGCCATCATCCCCAACGCAGCCACCTTCTAGAAGCGTCGCACAAGAGCGTAAATTCGGGGTTCTAGAACGTCGCACAAGAGGGATTTATCCGGATGATATAGCGTGAAATACCGCGTAATGCGAAGAAAGTACGGGGAAGCTCGAGGGTTCGATGCATATATGTGTGTATATTTAGGCACGAAGTACATGCGTAGGTTGGGCGGATAAAAGCCCTACAGTCCACGTCCCCAAAGCGCGAGTGAATTCATGTCAACACTTCAACACCTATATCCGTCTAGGGTGCACGAGCGCGAGCAAACCAGCACATTGCCTGAAAAGTGCAGCGTGGGTATATATGCGGTACGAAACGACCGCTACGTTGAGACACGCGGGAGTACAGGCATGTGCCTGGAATCCCCATGCATATATTATCAAGTCTTGAAACGCCGTCCTTGGGGGTACGAAACACACCTCGCATCAACGACGCGGCAGAGCTTTCAGACCAGGAACGTGAGCGCGGGGGTAGACAGTGCGATAAAACTCAACAGTGTGCAGCGATAGAAAGACTGCTGTACAGTGATTTGAAAGTACGTGATTCTGATGGTGAGATATAGATACAATGTACATAATCGCTCATACATGATGCTTGCACTTAACCTCGCTTGCCACGCGCAGCAAGGCAAGGCAATGCAATGCAATGCAAGACACGACGCCGCACCCACTGCGCCACCCATCGCATCACAGGCTATTTCGGGGCCTGCGGATAGTGTACATACGAGGAGAAGGGAATTGTACATTGGGAATAATCATGGACTAATGCGGAGTTCATGTCCGGCTTGCTTATGATCCCTTCTCGATTGTGATTTGCTCGACAGGTGGCGAATCGGACGGGAGATGGCCATTTGATTCGTCCTCATGAGCTGGATATTCTTCACGTTGTTGTGTTGCGCTTTGCTTTGGAAGATTTGGCGCTTCGTGGTGGGATTCAAGGCCGACGTAATATCGCAGGGTAGGATTCTTTCCGTATCTCTCGACATCATCTTCAGCTAGCGAATCTTCAACTGGCGCAGTCTTCTTCCGTTCAACGATTTGCGGGCGAGCTTTACGCGTTTCTTTAGGTTCCTGCGGAGGCTGCCCTATTTTTTGAATCTTTAGATCAGTGGCACGATGCTTCGTGATCTTCGCTCTCTTCCATTGGTCGTCCTCCGGGTCGTACCGCATGGCTTTGAACTTCTCCTCTGGTACTTGGGTGCTGACTTTCCGGAAAACGGGCAGATCGATGGCATTGGGGTTGCGAAGAGTTCTGATTCTATCGCGCAAAGAATCCCGCGATCCCATAGTCCCTCTTTTGCTTCTCCGCAGACGGTCGACCAAGGTCTCTTTGAATGGTTTCCCAGCATCAATGGCTTGATTCATCGCGAACTGGAAGCGAGACTCGTATTCCTCAGCGCCGTCCATCATTTCCAGGACTGAAAGCCAGTTCATGAAGCGCAGTTGGTCAAGTGGAATGCCCGTCGAGCTTACCACTGGTTTCACTTGTGAGCCTTCCACTAGGGGCGTGGGTGGCGGCTGGTGCGGGTCGGTTGTCAACTCATCATATACACGGCGTAGAAGCTCCAGAGAGCTAAGTGATGTAGTAGCTGGGTCAAGGTGCATGTGAAAGGGAGACATTTGAAGATCGAGGGACGATCCAGACATGAGGACGGCTTCAATGTTTTTCATCTGCTCCTTCAGACCCTCCATTTCCGTCGTGAGCTCAGCAGGTGTCATGCCCTCGGTGAACTCCTGAGGTGCAACCCTCTCGTCGAAAGTCATTTGCTGTTTCAGATGATTCTCGACACGAGATGTGTTGGTATGTGACAGTTTTGAAAGCTGTTGATGGAAGTATTCTGCGTGACCCGCGCGTCGACATGCTTTGGTGAACGTGATCCAGTCCTCGAAAGCAATCTGAGAGCCCTCGGCATCGGCAGCGGCCACTACGCCGGTCCACAACTGCTCGATGAGCGGCTTGTTCTTCACCAGCCCGGCAGAGGTCAGGGCACTCCTAGTGCCAATAGGACCGAGGTTCATCTTAACAGCACTGATATCCCCGAGGGTTGTTGTGAGGAGATTGGGTACGCGCAATTTTCCAGCAAGCGACATCAAGGCCTCAAAGGGGTGGATCTGTGCGGACAAGCCAGCTTGTAGTAGGCCGGCCAAGATTTCGTGTACGGCAATTACAATGATGTTTCGGTGAGCGGCACGCGTCTCGTGGTAATCTTCACCCGGGGCCAGCTCAGGCAGAAGTTGCTCGAAGCAATGCACAAAGACACCGATGTGTAGGCTCTCGAGTTGACCGCCGGCCTCCTGGTAAGCATACAGAGCATTCGCGGTGGCCCGCAGAATCATGACGCGGTCAGAGAGCGATGAGGTAGCCTGCATGGCAGCTTTCATCTTTGTGAGGAGCGCAGTGACCTGTCCAGGGTTCAGCACTATGCCCGCCCGACAGGCGATGGTGAAGGCCGTGTATGCTTCCGTGATAGGCCGTTCGATCATGAACAGCTCGAAGAAGCGAGGCGGCGTCTGTGTGGGGTAGAGGCGCAGGATGGTGTCCAAGGCTAGGTAGGCCCGCTTCCAGTCGCGTGACAGGAGACGGGCGGTGCACATGCCTTGTAGGAGGAGGGTCGGCACGCCGAGGGTGAGGGTGGGCTGGCTGCGGTCGGGGACGATGGCGTCGGGCGAGAGGTGGTACTCGGCGAAGGTGCCCGGGAAGCGCTTCAGGCCGTCGGCATACAGGTCCTCGAGTTCTGGCAGGGTGGACAGCCCGCCGTAAGCCATGAGCTCGATGGCGGCGCCGTATGCTGCCTGTGACACGTGCCTCTCGTCCTGCTGAACGAGCCATTGCCAGAGCTCGTGGCCCTCCTCGAAGCGCTTGCAGTCTTTGTAGATGCCCAGCAGGTGCACATAGGCATACGGGTGGGGCTCTAGGGCGCCACTACGGACGTCGGTGACGAACTGCTGTATGAAGGGGAAGAGGTCGGATGCCTTTGTGTTGTGGCGGGTGCGCGTGTGCAGGGCCTGGGCGATCTGGCGCGTGTCGTGACGGGACAGTGCCTTTAGATCTCGCAGGTTTGGGTAGATGTCCATCATCTGGTGCACATTTCGCGTGTCGCATGCTTGCCGCAGCTGCTTGAGCAACGACGTCACCTCGTTGTCCTGTGTCTTTTTATATTCCCTGGCGACATGACGCATGCTGCCAGAGCGAATGATGCGCAGCTTCTTCACCGGCTCCCTCTTTTGGGTTTTGGTGGCATAGCATGACTTCTGGAGCGTTGACGGCACACATTGTATTGCATCGATGGCAGTCGGTACGGTGGTGCGAAGAAGCCGAGGTGCAAGAAACGGCGCCGAGGGACACACAATGGCAGCGAGCGACGTCCGCGTTAGCTTGTGCATGTCTCGATTGGTTGGTGTTTTGGTCGCATCAGGCGTGGGTCGCAACTTCTTTTCGGAGAGCGCCAAGGCCGTGCGATGACCTCCGTGATTGGCCGCTTCTCCGCTCAATGTCGTGGACGAGACACCTTTCAAGACCCCACCGCGAAGCTATACACGCCAATTCCACCACCAGCACCATGTCGCGCCCCCTCTCCCTCTTCAGCGTCCAGGCCATCCTCATCCTCGCCATCGACGACGGCTCCCGCATCCTCACAAAGTACTACTCGAACCCGCACCCACCGGCCGGCGTCCACAATGACTTCCCGGGCCAGATCGCATACAAGACGGTGAAGGACCAGAAGGCATTCGAGAAGGGCTTGTTGGGTGTGTAGTGTCAGAAGGGGGGCATCACGAGGTCAATGTCTGACAGTGTACACAGAGAAGACAGCCAAGCAGACTACCGACATCATTCTCTACGACCACAAGGTGGTTGTCTTCAAGATGGAGTCGGATGTCATGCTGTATGTTGTTGGCAGTGCAGAGGAGAATGAGGTGCTTCTATACAGGTATGGTGGCCCCCCAAGGAATCTACAACGTCATTAACAAGAAGTGCAGCGTCGTGCTTGCGCTGAGAGACTCGCTCAACATACTCCTCAAGTGAGTGGCTAGGAAGTGCTCCACAGCTTATCTGACTGTTGCAGGAACTCCGTCGACAAGCGGACGGTCATCGAGAACTACGACCTGGTGGTACGTATAATAATCTGGTGTAGTACATGCTGGCATGCTGACTCCCTAGTCCCTCGCCGTCGACGAGCTTGTCGACGACGGCATCATCCTCGAGACAGACCCCGTCATCGTCGCCTCCCGTGTCAGCAGGCCGCCAGCGCAGGACATGACCTCGATGAAGAACATTGAACTCTCAGAACAAGGCTTCTTGAATGTATGGGAATTTGGAAAGAAGCAGCTCGCCGAGAGGATACGGCAGGGTCTATGAACATTCAGCGTACGGCGTTGGCGGAGTTTTCAAGGCAAACCAGGACCCGCATTTGGCGCATCCATCTATATTCACTTGAGGTAGAAGCGGTAGGCGGTGATTTCAATTGAACCTGATCAAGCATCCCATCTCTCGCTGACTGGGCTCAGAGCTTCTCCAAGTAATGAGGATATACAGGATTAACGGCGAATCGCCTTCCGTCATGGTATGCATGTGCAAACATATGCAACGCAATGTCAGTGATAGATAGCTGAGGGTCCTGGTTACTAAGCTCTCAGGAACGAATCCAATGACCCCTGCACCACTCCGCGCGCCACTTCCGTGTTCAACCATCGTCATCAGCATCCCACCACAACCCCACCAAAGTCTCTGCACGCGACACCAACACGACATCATGAAGCAAAGGTTCTCTAGCTTAGACGTCAAGGTGAGTAACGATAAGGATAAGAAAAGTCGCAATATTAATTCATGCAGGTCATTGCGCACGAGCTCTCCAAGAGCCTGACTTCTCTGCGAGTAACCAATGTTTACGATCTATCATCAGTACATAGCCCCTCAACCTCTAGTCTTACTAGCTGACAAACATCGCAGAGAATATTCCTAATCAAGTTCCATAAACCCGACCATCGCGAACAGCTCCTCATCGACTCCGGCTTCCGCTGCCATCTCACCGAATATGCACGAACCACCGCTGCAGCGCCCTCTGCCTTCGTTGCCAAGCTAAGGAAGTACCTCAAGACGCGAAGAGTGACCTCCGTCGCCCAAATTGGGACCGACCGCATCCTCGAGTTTAAATTTTCCGATGGCCTGTATCGGCTCTACTTGGAGTTTTACGCGGGCGGCAACATCGTCCTCACAGACAACGATTTGAAGATCTTGGCGCTTCTGCGCAATGTGGACGAGGGCGAGGAGCACGAGAAGATGCGCGTGGGTCTGGACTATAACCTGACAATGCGTCAGAATTACGGCGGTGCGCCTGAGCTCTCCAAGGAGAGGATACAACAATCGCTTCAAAAAGCAGTCGATAGACAACAAGCGCAGCCTGCGGCGCCCGGAAAGAAGGCGAGGAAAGCGGGCAAGGACGCACTCAGGAAAGCACTAGCAGTGACCATTACAGAGTGTCCTCCTCTGCTGGTGGATCATGCTCTACATGTTGCAGGCTTTGACTCCACGCTAAAGCCTGAGGAGGTATTGGCCGACGACAATCTCCTCGAGAAGCTTCTTGTTGTCTTGAAAGATGCCAGGAAGATCACGGACGAGATTACGCAGGATGACCAGACCAAAGGTTACATTCTAGCAAAGCCAAACCCGGCCGTATCCGCGACGGACGAGGAGGGCTCTGGAAAGTCCAAGCATCTCTACGATGACTTCCATCCCTACCGCCCGCAACAATTCGAAAACTCAGACTACACGTTCCTTGAGTTCGAGGGTTTCAACAAGGCTGTCGATGAGTTTTTCTCATCCATTGAGGGCCAGAAGCTGGAGTCGCGGCTCACGGAGCGCGAGCAGCAGGCCAAGAAAAAGCTGGACAAGGCCCGCAAGGAACACGAAGACCGCATTGGCGGACTCCAACAGGTGCAAGAACTTAACTTCAGAAAAGCAGAAGCAATCCTTGCAAATGTTCATCGTGTTTCAGAAGCCACAGAGGCTGTCAATGGCCTGATCAGGCAGGGCATGGACTGGGGTGACATTGCTCGTCTGATCGAGCGAGAACAAGGCCAAGGCAACGCGGTCGCTGAACTGATCAAAATGCCGCTGAAGTTGCACGAGAACACAATCACATTACTGCTTGATGGTTCAAGCCTGGACCAAGCACAGGAAGATGATGACGAAGGCAACGAAACTAGTTCCGTTAGTGAAGATTCGGAAGATTCGGATGAAAGCCCGAAAAAGAAGGCTATAGTGTCCAAAGCTCCAACACACGAAAGGCTTGCCATCGACATTGACCTTGCCTTGTCACCGTGGGCAAATTCGACCGAATACTACGACCAAAAAAAGACAGCTGCTAGTAAGGAGGACCGAACCGTGCAAGCCTCTACCAGAGCACTTAAGAGCCACGAGAAGAAGGTCACTGAAGATTTAAAAAAAGGTCTAAAGCAGGAGAAGGATGTGTTGCGTCCAGTGCGCAAACAGCAGTGGTTCGAAAAGTTCATCTACTTCATATCTTCGGACGGTTACCTTGTTCTCGGCGGGAAAGATGCGCAGCAGAACGAGATCATCTACCGACGATATTTCCGAAAAGGCGACGTGTACGTTCACGCAGATCTGAAAGGAGCGGCTCCGATGATCATCAAGAACAAACCTACCACTCCAGACGCTCCGATACCACCATCGACCCTTTCGCAGACGGGTAATCTCTCTGTCTGCTCTTCTGAAGCGTGGGATTCGAAAGCAGTTATGTCTGCCTGGTGGGTTCCGTCAGATCAAGTGAGCAAGACAGGGCAGACCGGCGAGTTTCTCCCACCCGGCATGTTCAACATCAAGGGCAAGAAGGAGTTTTTGCCACCAGCTCAACTTATCGTGGGACTCGCGGTCATGTTCGAGATTAGCGAGGCAAGCAAAGCTCGGCACAACAAGCATCGCGTTCTTGACGGCGTCAACATATCTGCCGTGGAGATGGCACCGGAGCCAGAGGAGCACTCGAAGGTGGAAGACGATGAAAAAGATGCAGATAGTGACGACGATGATGAGTTTCCGGATGCTAAAATAGCGTCCGAGTCGGAAGATGAATTCCCCGATGCAAAGATGGATCACACGGAGGACAGCGACGCCGAGTCGGAAGCCGCAAGACCTTCGAATCCATTGCAGTCGAGAGCCGCAAACACCCAAGATGATAGTGAGGAAGAAGACGAAGCTCAGTCTGCAGGAGAGGATGCAGAGTTTGTGATGTCTGGGGGCAAAAGTGGGGCAGTCGACAAAACTGATGCACACGATGATGTAGGCTCAATGGCTGACTCCGAGCAGACCAGAGGCAGCGGACGGCGTCATTTATCGGCCAAAGAGCGTCGATTACTCAAAAAGGGGCAACTACCAGCATCATCACAGCATCCGCCACAGTCAGCGCCCACGGGTGACAGTGCCGATGGCGACGAAAGCGGCTCCGCCGGAGAAGAAACACAACAGCCCTCAAAAGCTCCCGGCACAGTCACAACCCAAGCATCGAAAGCGACCAATGCACCTCTGCCACGAGGAAAGCGCAGTAAAGCGAAGAAGCTGGCAGCAAAATACGCTGCCCAGGACGAAGACGATCGTGCTCTCGCCATGCGCCTCCTAGGCTCGCAATCCGGTCAAGTCGCAGCCGAAACCGCCGCCCAAGAGAAGCGTCAAAAAGAAGAAGAAGCCGCAGCCAACAAGCAACGCCGCCGCGAACAACATCTCCGGGCCCAAGCCGCAGGCAAAGCCGCCGAAGAAGCCCGCCAAGCCGCCCACGAACAAGACGACGACGACGAGGGCGACGAAGTCCTCAAATCCAACCTCCTCAACCTCGACGCCTTCACGGGCCGCCCCCTCCCCGGCGACGACCTCCTCTCCGCCATCCCCGTCTGCGCCCCCTGGTCCGCGCTCTCAGCCTACAAATACAAAGCCAAGATCCAGCCCGGCTCCACCAAGCGCGGCAAAGCCGTCAAAGAGGTTTTAGCGATTTGGGATCACGCGGGTAAGGACGCGAAGGCTACGGACAAAACAGGCCAGGATGTGGAGCGAATTTGGCCGAGGGAAATGGAGTTGATAAGGAATTGGAAAGAGACGGAGGTTGTGGGTGTGGTGCCGGTGAGTAAGGTTAGGGTAATGATTGCGGGCGGGAGAGCGGGGGCTGCGGCGGCGAAGGGGAAGACGAAGGGGAAGGCGAGGGGGGGGGAGGGGGAGTAAGAAGAAGTAGATGCTGAGTGGGAGTTGGGTGGGTGGTAGGGTTGTATGTAGAGTATTGCTTTGTGTGGGTGTGGAGGGACTCAAAGGTATATTGCATTTCCGAGGAAGCCTGGGTGGAAATCGGTAACCTTCTAGGCCATTTTTACCACTTCATCATCTTCTTTTCTGAGAGTGAGATGTGTGTTCGTCATGCTCGACTATTCTCGAGATCAGATTGACTATCGAGCGCTTCCACAGATGGTACAAGAGCTTTCCGGGAATAGCTATCGTGATGGAAGATTGGAATCACGAATTATTTCTTTTCTGATACGTCTAGTCGCGCATAGAGAAGCTCAGCGCGAGAATTCGAAGGTTGAGCATGGGGGCTGAGTTTGGGTGTTGGTTGTTAAAGTCGAGGTTGCGGTTGAGAGTTGAGTTTACGTGTGGATGTTGAGTCTGGTGTTGAGGTTGAGGTTGAGGTTGAAGTTTGAGTGTTGAAGTTGAGAGTGTCGAGGTTGCGCTCGAGGTAGAATTTGAGTTTTGATGGTGAGTAGTAAGGGTGGAAAAAACAAGTACGCTTTAGGTGGATTGAGAGCTTAGGTTGTAAAGTATCTGCTATCATGTAATTTTCCATTAATTCCTCAACTCGGTTGTTTCGTTCTCGAAAATCTACATGTCACATCGATAGAACACTTACAATCCTCTGCGCTTTGAGTGCGTATGCCTTTTTTCGTTCTAAGCGCTTGCCTACAATAAGTGTGACCCCTGCGATAGAGAAGGGAAACGAGGTTTCTTGTATGCAGAGCTGTTTGCGCTAAGTTTAAGCGGTAGACCGAGCTCCTGGTGTTAGCGGCAGGAGTCTCCGTGGCCTCTTACCACAAATTTCTACTATGAACATTCAACCTTGTCACCCAACGCTTTTGCTCTCTTGCCCGACGTCAAGCTCTCACGGCTATCCACAGTCACTGCTAAGCCTCGCCGCTATGTCCACCGGTGCTTCCGATTTCGAACGCCTGGGCGAGTCCTCACTGACCGCACAACCGAACAAGCACATCGATGTGACCTTGAGTGTTTCGACTACTAGGGAGCTCACGAGCCTAGTCTCCGGTCTCAATGGCTATGTTCAAGAAAATTGTCCCGCCTTCTCGAAGTTTTTAGACTTACCTCTCGAATTCCGGGAGAAGATATACATGCAACACCTTGTTGTCCAGAACTTTCGCTATCTGCCCCATCGCGTAAAACAGACCATGCGCAGCCTGGGTGCTTGGACCTCCACCTACGGCAGCATCCACTACTGGCTCTGCATCATCGTCGACTGCACCTATGATACGAATTTTCCACTCATACTAGCACTTTTCATGCCCGATGTGACGCGGACGTGCCATCGAGTACGCGCTGAGGTATTTCGCGTGATGCTCCGCCACAGCGAAAAGGTTGTTGCACAGGGGCGAGGTGGCGTAGATTACACAACCCGGTTCTTAGATAGTTTCGAAGGTGCCTGGCCTTTCGAGATCATCCACACGCTCCACTTTGCCAAATTCGAGACCTTTGGAGCAGACAAGAACACGGCCCTTGAGTTGCTCGCTCGCTGCCCAAATGTACGCACGCTCATACTCGCTTTCAGCGCCGCATCGCTGTGTCAAACGAAATCAGAGACATGGCCTCCAGAGCTTCGACTACTGGACGATATTCTAGACATTCACGATATCAGACGCATCGGCGATTGTAATGCTCTTCGACGCGTGCGCTTGGAGTTTCTAACAGACTTTGCGGAGATGGAGATGTGGGGTTGGTATCTTCCGATGGATTGGAATGCTTCGGATTACACGAGTACGCTTACGGAGCTAGGACGATGGATCCTAGAGTTCAGTCGGGAGCGCGGGAGTGATGTAAAGGTTGGCACGGCGTACAGAATATGGGGGGAAAAGTGGATCGGAGACATGGGAGAGACGGAGATTGTTTGAGTGCTTCAATAAGGATTGATAGGCGTATGAGATTGAGGTAAATTCAAGAAAAATTGACGCACGCATTCTCTATGCAGGGTCCATACAAGCTTGGTCGCCTCACCTTGTGGTCGCTTTGAAGCGGTAGATTTGAATTGTCCTTGGAA
Organism: Ophiobolus disseminans; assembly: GCA_010093685.1. Lineage (NCBI taxonomy): Eukaryota > Fungi > Ascomycota > Dothideomycetes > Pleosporales > Phaeosphaeriaceae > Ophiobolus > Ophiobolus disseminans. The sequence continues at coordinate 656,412 of MU006236.1, read as the reverse complement.
CTGTGATGATTAGTTGACTCAATGACGAAAGTATCGACCTGATTCGGGCCAATTTCTAACATTCAAATTGTAATAATCTCAAAGTATGGCGGGTAATGTGTGTTGATGATATCGAGTCAAATTTCTTCAGGCGTCAAATATTTTATCGAAGCCAACAGGCTCGAGCATGATTTTCCACTCCAGATACTTGTAACGCTTCGCGCATGACCACACCAGCCTTTGTTCCGTTATTGCTCAATTCCCGACTTCACCCCAAGCGCGTCCGTAGCCAACATCTAACACGTATTTACAGTTATAATAATCCTCCGTTCCGGCACCGGTCCAACCCCCGTACATGCCCGCGTAGTCACGCCTACATCGACGGCTTGCCCTTTCTTTTTAAACTCCTCTTCCATCCACCCACTTAGCTCCGTCAGTACGTCCAAGTCATCCTCATCGAAACGAGCAACTGCGTGATGCTGAATCATTGACCCAGGAATTGCGGTGAAGGTAAATACAGCCCTGCGAATCCCTTCATCCCGCTGCGGTTCATACCCAACAAGGCTTACGCGCCGAAGCGCTGTGCATTGCAGTACGCAAGATAGTCTGTACTCGTCGACTCTTTGTTCGACAGACATGCCGCGTAGACGTACGAGACGAAAGCACAATTCCAATTCCTGTAGATTTCCACAGCGCTTCATGAGCCCCACAATTCGGTTCCCTGCCGCCACTGGCTTCTCTAAATCCTCAAACACTAACCCAAGAACGAGTTCAAACGGCCAATCGTAGTTATCGAAGCTCGAGAGGAAAGACAGAAAGTACGCCACGGCGTGTAGATCCGTGAGGACGATCTTTGTAGCACTGCGAAGCAGGACTCGGGATACTTGGGTGCGCAGTTCGCGGCTTGTTAGAGCTAGGCTAGGGAGCAGCGGGAACTTCGAGGTAACTTTGATGGCGGGCCAGTGGCCGAGGGGAGTCGGCATAGTGTAGCGGGACTCGGTGGCGAGGTAGTGGGTGTATATCAGGTCTTTGAGTTCGAGGGGTAGGGAGAGGAACTTGGGGAAGGTGGATGGTGATGAGGATGATATGGCTGTTGTGTTGGTGGCGCGAGAGTTGTGACTCAAGTCAGTCATGTTTATAAACGGTTGATGGTGAAGTGTTGATCGGGTTGTTGTGGGCTGTTGGGGTTTGGACTTGTGCTAAAATAAACGAAGGAATAAATCAAAGAAGATGAAACTGTTAACCTCCATACAGTTGCCTCCCAATCAACGCTTACTTGCGGTAGATTTCAATGAATGTTAGAATGTAGTTGCTGAGATAAAACCAATGAGGTAAATGCCTCTCAACACCCCACTGTGTTGCTGCCCCATGTGGATACCTAGGTAGGTATTGCCTTCACCTTTCCCGATGAGGTCCTCATCAGCAACAGCTAGCACGTGAGCAGCATAGTTAGCGGGGCGGGGCGCCACAATTTACCCCTCCTAGCTTATAATTTGTCCCCGTCGCTGAACATTCTCACTTCTTCAGTTCCCCTCACACCAAATCGGCGCAACAACGGGATCGCTCTTAAGAAATCTACCTCCTTCAGAGCTAGGCTTTCTCTCTTTGCTGGCACACAACATCACAAGCAGAAATCAATTCCACCACTTCATGATGGCAACCTTTCACAACTTCCTCGATCTCCCCGCTGAACTTCGCGAGTATGTGTACGCCCATTACATCGACCTCGAGTTCTCGTACGGCACCTCCTTCATGAAAGGCCAGTACGCACAAACCAAAAATTGGCCAGACCTCCACATCAACAACGAAACTTGCTCCCTCGACCAGCAGCCCACACTAGCAAGATTCCTGCCAATTGTTGCATTCACCAACCAGCAAGTGCGCAGCGAAGTTGTGCGCGTACTACTCCACAGAACGCAGAAAGTAGCGCTCACGGATCCTGCGCGTGTCGTCTATTTCACCAAGTTTCTAGGGACATTCAACGGATTCTGCCTCATCACCAATCTCTCGTTTCTTGAATACGGCACGGAAGAGGACTTTGCAACTCACAATATCCGATTCCCCAACGACAATGTTGCACTCAGCCTTATCAAGCGGTGTGAGAATATACATACACTAGAGATAGCTTTCCGCGCATCCTTCCGCGCAGTTGGTAACTGTTATGGGTCTTTGTCAATGTGCTCATCAATGTTCTCTCATACCATCATAGAGAAGTTCAATCTGGCCGAATGCTGGACTGCAAGTCTTTGCGGCAGCTTCGTCTTGTCGGGTGCGCACCTGGACCTGGTACCGCCGGTATGGACCATGTGTTGGGCCTGAGAGGCGCTTGGGTGTGGATGAAGAACAAGTTTGCGGTTAAGGGGCAGGATGTCGTGGTGACATTTGTCACGCGGTGCAAATTTCGGGCAATAATGCATTGTCGTCCGAGCGCGCCGGCAGAGTCTGTGCAAGATACCCAGCAGATTTTGTAACTGGTGCGTGGACGGTAGTTGCCAAGCGCGACAATCGGGACAGAGTAGGTATGATGGCTAATACATTGGCGAGGCACACGAGGCGTGATGGATCGCTCGTGTAGGTCTACGATCGACAGGGTTGAAGATCTTCGTGACTTCTTTTCGAGTAATTGTACCTTTTGCTGGATACACAAGAATATCCGACATTTCAATCCTACTTACCCGTTCACTCTCATTCTCTTCCATGTCTCGCCCTCTACAAATTGAAACACCATCAAGTATCTGTGGAGGGTACGGTATGATCATACGGTACCTGCATTAGATAGAAAGTAAGCCTGAGAGTTATCAAAAGTCGCGTAGCCATAGACTAAGTCGGCGACTACATTTCACTATAATCATACTTCCCGACACCTACTACTAATCACACATCATCCAGGCTGAGTTTCATCCCTGAATATCTCCTGTTCGCTGTGTGCAGCAATGACAGCAAAGCCACAGCCCCATATATCACAAACCTCACTACGACCCAATCATTTCACACACTCCAACCTGCAGTGCGATGTAAGCCACGCGCAACAACCTCGCACAACAGACCAAGCCTCGTCCAAATTTGGCTATGCGGGGTAGTATCTTACCGTCGTAGAGACACGAAATTCGCGACTCCGAGATTGCGGTGAGAGAATTAAGGGGTTGTACGTGTGCGAGGACGGGGTGGATATAACAAGTTTTGTGGGAACGGGGGGATTGCGACAAACACATGCAAGCATTAGAAAAATTTCCTTTCCGCAATTCAAATAGCGATAAGAAAGCTTCACACACGATGTTCCGCCTCCCCACCATATGCATGGCGCTGTTCACAGCACTCCTCGTCGAAGCAGCACCCCTCGCCATCCCAACAACCCTTCCACGTCCGCAAATACACAGATTCACACCACCGTCAATTTCCAACGAAACATCCACTTCCACACGCGCCCTCACATACCCTCTCCTCACCTCTTCCCACCACGCCTCCTCATCCGCATGGGCCTACCTTATCGCCAAGCTCCTTGCCGGCCTGGCTGCACTCTGCGCTATCTTTATTCTGATGTTTTGGCTCTGGAGATGGAGGATCCGGGGCAGACGCAGGAGGATTGGGGAGATGATGGGGCTGGGGTTGAAACGGAATGAGTTGTGCGAGGCGGAGATAAGGAGTCGGAAAGGGGTGAGTGGGAAGAAGCGCAGCCCTCTTGGGGATGATGCGGCGAGTCGTTGGAGGAAAGAAGGTGGGTTAGGGTGGGAGAGAAGGAAGGGAAGTGGGTGTGGACGAGAGATGGGTGGCGGTGACGAGGAAGGAAGGACTCTGGTGGCGTGTTTGAGATCGCAGACTTTCTAAGACGCTCGACACCATATCATTCATACACCAACTCCGCTCTTTCACTAAAGAACTTCATCCCACAGCACACCCTCGCACCATGTATACGACCGCGCAGTCACACTCGCACCAACCCGCCGTCCCCTCCGCTCAAACCCCTCCTTCATCCAAATACCCACCTGCCTCACCCCCTCGAGTACTCAACCCCTCGTTTCCACCTCCCACACCATTCAGCCGTACATGCCGCAACGCCCCACATTGCAGCACCCTCTGCAACTTGAACGCATCCACAAACTCCTCAACATACCTCGGCTGCGACGCACCCCACACACAGAAAGCATCTGCATTAAGCGTCAAAGCAAGCGTATGCACACACCCGCACCGCACAAGCAAATCCATGGCGGGATTACTCGTGTCGTACAATGTGCTACGCACGGTCATGTTCCGCAGCAAATACGCATTCGAAAACTTGAGGACTTGCACCTATTTGAACGCCCACCCGTCTTTGCTTAGACTAGCTAGGAAAGCAGAGAAGTACAGCGTCGCGATGGAGTCTTGTAAGACGATGGTGTGTGCGCTGCGCAGCATGACGCACATTACTTCGTCGCGCATTTGGTAGCTCACGAGAGCGAGGCTGGGGATGAATTTAGCGCGGGCGGCGAGCTGGGTCACGTCGTAGGTTTGGTGGTTGAGTGCGATGTTTGGCCAGCCGGAAGAGTTGCGAACAGTGGGGATGGCGAGGTAGTGGGTGTATATTTGCTCGCGCAGTTCGGGTGGGAGGGCGAAAAGGTTGAAAGTTTGAGATGTATTGGACTTGGTTGGCTGGTCGCTTTCGAGTGTTGATAATCGAGCAAAAAGCCTGTAATCAAGGTAAGGTGTGGTTGACATGTTGAGAGAAGTGCTGTTGATGTTTGATGTGGGGGCGAGGGAGATAGAGAAGGGGCTGCGGGAAGGTCGATGATATGTGGCGAGGGCTAAAAGGCTTTGGCACCTAGTATAGAAACTTTGCAATCCCGTATAGTTCCAATCCGTTCCCACGAAGGCAATGTCAAGCACGCCTCAAATTGAACTAAAATGCAAGCCTACTCGCCATCAACCGCACGACAGCAGCATATCATCCCCACCTCCCCCACACCCTCATACCCCTCAACCTCCACCTTCGCCTCAGGATCCAAATGCACATTACACCACGCAATCACCGCCTCGTCATCGTCTCAATCTTCAAGTTGGAAAATCCGCTCCCCCTCTTTAACTTTACTCTCCAAGAACGCCTCCGTTCTTTTCCAGTCGCTGTTGAGTGCGGCGTAAACAATGTAAACGTCTTTTTAAGAAGCTTACGTCTGTGGCGCTCTTCTGAAGATACGCGAGCGAGGGGGGATCTAATGTGCATTAGGCGGATGTCTTTGAGTGCGACGATAGAGGCTGTTATGTTGGTGCTGGATGTGATGGTCCAAGATGCGGTTTATGTGTTGTATGGATCGCGGATCACGTTTGCGTCGGGGTACGTGCTTTTCAGCATGGCCTCTATAGTAGTGGTGTTTGTTGCGTCGATGGCTTGGACTGTGTAGCGATACTCTTTGGGGCGTCTGTTTTGTTTATCATTTGGGTGAGGTTGAGAGACGTTGTAGCGAGTTAAATGTGGGAAAGTTGATGAGAAAGACTGAATATTGAAGAAATGTGAGTGACATGAGCGAAGACGAGAACGTGAAGTACACAAGACAAGACGGAAGGAAAAATGCCGGAAAGCGAGATAGGCTTGAGAAAACCCTAAGCTCCACCGCCCTTCACCACTCGCAAAACACTACCGCAACCTGAGTCATGCCCGGTAGCGTCGCATCTTTTGAACACTGCTTCACCGTCTTTGTCGTTCTCATGTTATCTGAGTTGCACGGATAGCCAACTTCCTTGCCGTCGGGCGCCCGGCACCAAAGCATTCCAGGATTGTCCTTTCCATCGTTCTTGTAATCGCAATCTTCGCCGATGAGGTTCTTCTCCAAGGAAAAGGTGCCAGCGGGCCACGGAGGAATTTCATCTTCGCTCGCAGCAACTTGAGTCTTGAATACCCTGCCTTCGCTTTGCTTTTTGCAGAGTGAAGGCACGCCTACCGGGGTTGGGTAAAAGACCCAATCATATGTGCGACCTATTTCATCGACAGTACGCCGGTAGATGATGGAGATGGCTTTAGTTTTGGGAGCGGGAGCGGGCGCGTTGCCGAGACCATTTGCGCCAGCGTTCTTGTGGTCTTCTTCTGTTGCTCCATTCCAAATGACGTTGATGCCGGGTTTTCTCTCCCAGCTCGATTCTTTCGAGGTAATGAATCTTTTAATCTCTTTGACGCGGTCGATGCTAGTCTTAGAGTCATCCCAAGGCTTTTGATCATAGCTGAGATATGTTGCAATGAGACCGGCGACGTGCGGTGTAGCTGTTGGACCGTGTCAGTAGGTTGATATTTGTTTTTGATGTCGGATCCAAGACAGGAAGCCTTACCAAGTGATGTTCCGCCATTAATAAAATGCCCATCGTCAGTCTTTGACTGCATGGGCGCGTTGGAACCTGGTGCATAGACTGTGAGCTGATCACCGCCTTGCGAGTCCGGTATCCGCGAGCCATCACTCTCAGCTGCTCCTACAACGATGAGTGGAATATCGTCGGACTCAAAGAGCTGAGGCAGCGAGTTGATAACCGTCTGTCCTTCCTCGTTGCCCGCTGCACATACCACAGGAACGCCCAGATTTATAATGTCTTTGTAGAGGTTGCCAAATCTTACTTGGAGATCCCAAGCATCTCTGACCTCCTCAGGAGTATCTCTGCCCCCAAAAAGTGCATCCTTCCATCCTATTGCACTCATGACAATGCTCTTGTGTTGCCGCCCGGGAATGCTGGAGATGTGTTCTTCGATGAGGCCTAACGCTTCGGAAAACTCTTCGTCGCTAACGGTGAACAGTTTCACAGGTATGATTGTTGCCTAAGAAATGGTCAGTAATCGTGGCGGACCATAGGGGAGACTGCCGTCAACCCGATAGTAGGAAACAGGGTACAAGCATTTATTGGATGTTGTCCTGAGGGTACGAAGTTGAGTGGAACTGTATGTGGAAGTGGACAACGTACACGTTTGGCGATCCCATAGACCTTGCCAGCGGCTCTCGAGGCTAGACCTGTGCCATGCGGCAATACGTCTTCGTCATCGTCCTCATAGTATTTATGTCCTTTGTCTTTCGAACGTGCTGTCTGGAGCGCTTCCATCAACAGTGGTTTCTTGTCATCTATGTGGCGAAACTCGAACTCCTCTTTCTGCACGCACAAACAATGATGTCAGCGTTGAGAAAGCATGGCTAACGGCGGTTACGTACGTTTTTGACGTTGAACTGAACTCCTCGGTCCATCAGATAAATATATACACCTTCGCCGGCCCCACGTTTGTAAACAAAATCTGTCAATCTATTGAGATCGGCGCCTCTGACCCACATGCGTTAGCCAAGTCACAAATAACGAAATATTATACTTACGGATATTGACTGATCATCTTCATAACCTTATCATCGGTCGTTTGCTTCACCCAATCCCCAGCTCTTGCCTGAAGGTTCTTGTGCAAGCGACCTCGACCCGTGCTTGGCAGATCAAGTGATGACTCGTCTCGAGACAGACCGCCGCCGTGCACGTCGCGCTGTTCTGGCATGTTGTGACTTTTGAGATGCTTATTACCAAAAGTATATGGAAAGTCCGACACCTCGCCCCCACGCAGCGCTAAATATTGAGTCAATATCTGCTCCCCAACCTTGAAGCCCTCGATGCCTTTGTACTCCGACACGATCTTTTGGGCTTCCGAGTCCAGAGCCAAACTCCAGAAGCCAAAGATCTTGCCACGTCGCTTATGAGTATAGTACTTGCTGCCGCTTTGGATTTTGGATTTCAAGAACTCCTCGACTTCATGAATATCGCTTGTGTTTTTTACAAAGCAGCTGCAAGATTCAATATCTCGAGGGAGTAGATGAGGGTCGCGGGTTTCGATTGTTGGCGTTTTTTCGGGCTCGGATTCGGCCTCGAAGAATGCCCTCTCGTCCAGCTTCACTACTTTGATGTCTTCGTACTTCTCGATTTCTTCCTTGGCCCCAGCGGTTAGGCGCAGTCCGTACCAACCCACGACACGATCTTCTATCGTATAAGGGTAGAACTCGACGCCGCTTTGAACCTTCGTTCTCAAGAATTCCTCGGTTTTCTGAGCGTCGGTGCCATCTTTCGCCATCGCAACGTACGGGTTGAAATCATCACGACGAGTGACTTCGGGACGACTCATCTCCTCGGTCGGGGATTTTGAGGGGCCTTCGTGCTCAATAGCAAGGACGCCGTCCTTAGTATTTGGTGACGACGCAAGGTCGCGCTGCTCTGGCATATTCCTGATACTTCGAGAATCCAACATTCGTTTGTGCGTATCTGAATCAGTGTCACCATTCTCTCCTGCGTCATCTTCAGATCGATCGCTAGAGGGTATGGCATGATAGTCCTCCAGAACTGCTCCTACCCTGATGGATCGGATCCCCTTGAAATTTTTCACTGCCTTGCGAGACTCAGCATCTAGGGCCAGTCGCCACCAGCCTACAACCTTATCGCCATCCTTGAGATAGCGTATTTCGGTTCCACTTTGAATTTTCGACTTCAGGAACTCTTCTGTCGCTTGAACATCTTCGGCGAGGGTTGCTACAGCGCTATAATACTGGATATCTCGACGGGCAAAGCTAGGGTGACTGGCAACGAACCGCGAACGATCTGCTGGAATATCTGGCTGGACAGAATGGACGCCTTCCACCGCCCCGACTGCTGCGAGATCGTCGTTGATGGATATCTTGATAGTCCAGGATTCGATGTGTTTGTCGTCAATTTTCTGGTTGGACCTGACGTTCGCGTCGCCGCACAGCTCCTTCAAGGATGCTTCGGTACGGGCTGTCTCAGCTGCGTGTGTGGAGTCAATGGGAAAGACGGTATAGAATATGACGCTGGAGTCTCTAATCCCAGAGTCAGGGAAGTGACCTAAGCTGATGGCTGAGATGACTGATTGAGTGCATAGTAGGAGTAAAAGGATAAGCCTCATTGTGACTTGTGGTAGTAAGAGAGAAAGAAGGAGAGTGGTATGTGTTGATCAAGTGGCTGTAATACGGCGTTATTCTTATACCTCAGGCTTGCGACGGATTTTTCGTTCTTTCCGGGATGATTGGAGTACCACAGGAACACTGTGCCATCTTCGAATTGTGTCAGATGTTGGGTCGAGCACCCAGTATGACGAGCCATTTGAGGCGAGGCTGATCATCCCGAAGGCATCAAAGATGAACTCCCGTGCCATACGAATATGCAGCTATGTCTCTTTCCAAAACAATCCACAGTGGCGCGGAAGGTCAAGTCCATGATATCAATGGTCGTTCACGCGAAGTAAAGCGCGTAGGGAGACCGGAATTGCGTACAATGGAATCAGAATCAAGGAGTCGGTGACCGGAGAAAATGATAATATTGAGGCGAGAATGGCGCTGAGCAGTGTGAAATGCGGCCAGTACACACAACGAAAAGATACACATACCCATTGGATGAGCTCGCCATGATCCAGACCTCGCCGCAAGGCGGTGTTGGAGAGGCAAAACAAAGCCGTTGGAGCAACAGTCGGGGTGCGGCGCGACGGTAGAAAGGAGGATGTTTGTCGCAGGTTGAGGAGGCTGAGGTTTGTTATGGTTATGGAGCGGGGCTGAAGTGACTTCTGCTTGTGACGTATGCCTTGCTGTGCCGCAATGAATATGTGAGCGCTTAGTAGTCGACAACTACCGCCGAGTCTCTCGCAAGACTAATTTTGCAAGATACAAGCTTCCTGTAATGGGACACGTGCTACGCTCAAGTGGGCAGAATGACGGCTTTGAAGAGTGCCTTCTACAAGCTGTGCCTCGACGCATTGCAATTCCACGTCTCGGTATGGGGCGCAACCCGCTCATCAGTTGCGGCAAAGCAACTTGTTGGCCGTGAATTGCAGCACTGAGATGACGTGAAACTCGGTTAGAACGGTAAGAGATGGGCGTGGTTGAAGGAAAGCGCAGGCAAGGTTGACACTCACCCATCTCGCTTACATGCCAAGCTTTTACCAGCGCTTCGATGTGACAGGCACGGAAGACTACCTTCAGCGAGAATGAGGACGAGAAAGCGGACGCTGTACAATCATGTGATGCTGCGGCAAACGAAGGGGTATCTGGTTTGTTGATTGATTCATCTACAGAAGCAGTTCATGAAATCTACTCGTATGCTCAAAATGCGATCGGGGGTACTCTGGAAACCGTCGCAGTCTACCCAAGCAAGATCCATCGCGCCGGACTACCATCGCATGCTGTGTTGGGTCGCAAAGAAAGGAAACGCTCCGTTCCAGAAGGGTGCCAAACTAAGGCTGTGAGAATCTTGAAGGAAAGAAACAACTGCTCTACTGGGTGGCAGACTTTTTGGGCTGGGAGGGAAGGTCCTGCGCCAGGGAGTCGGCTGCCTCCTTGTTGGCCTCAACGGCGGTTGCAGGGTCGGATTCTTTGTCCTTGGTCGGCGTACTGTCGATCTCCTCGAGAGGTGCACCGTCCGCGTCTGCCGGCTTCTCCTCAGATGGACCTGCGCCAGCGACGGGTTTCGAGTTGACAGCGCCGGTAACGCGTTTGCGGTCTACGGTCTCTGATATCCTCCTAAGTTCAGTGACAAACGACTCGCCCCACCAGGCGCTGCAGTTAATTAATACAGGTCGTGATCAGTAGGGGGAACAAACATACCTGGTGTACTTCCGTACATATTTGGACAGCTTCTGATAGTTCAACGCGCGCTGCTCGTCGCCCATGGTGACGGCGTCATGAATAGCATCTGCTAGCTCCTCGGTATTCCACGGGTTGACAATCAAGCTGCCGTTCAAACTCTGGGCCGCTCCGGTGAACTCCGACAGGATCATGACGCCATGGCGCTTCTCCTGCGTTGCAATGTATTCGTAGGACACCAAGTTCATGCCGTCGCGGGTGGATGAGACCAGGCAGACGTCCGAAACCGAGTACAGAGCAATCAGCTCGTCGAAAGAGACCGACTTGTGCATGAAGTGAATAGGCATGAACTCGATAGTTCCAAACTTGCCGTTGATGCGTCCGACGAGCTCGTTCACAACGGCACGGAGATTCTGGTATTCCTCGACATCCTGTCTTGAGGGGACGGCGACCTGTACAAGCACAACTTTGCCGATCCACTCGGGGTGCTCAGTCAAGAACACCTCGAGGGCGTGCAGCTTCTGCGGTACACCCTTGATGTAGTCCAGACGGTCAACACCAACGATGAGCTTGACGCCCTGGAACTTCTTCTCGAGTGCCGCAATGCGCTCCTGGACCTTGGGCTTCTCGAGACCCTCGTCAAATTTCTCAGGATCGATGCCGATTGGAAATGCGCCGACCGTCACGACCTTGCCCTGGAACTCGACGCCGTTTGGCGTTGTCGCAAGGCCACTAGCTGAGTCAGCCGCTGCTTCTGATTTAATGAGTGGCTACTTACAGGATGCGCGAGCAACTGCTGAGGAAGTGGCGCGCGTAGTCGTATGTGTGGAAGCCGATCAGATCGCAGTGCAAGACGCCGAGTAGGATCTCATTGCGCACGGGAAGGATACGATAGATCTCGGAACTAGGAAAGGGTGTGTGGAGGAAAAAGCCAATCTTGACGTTCTTCTTGGTGTTGCCTATCTCCTCGCGCAGCATGGCTGGCATGAGCATCAGGTGGTAGTCGTGCACCCAGACCATGTCGTTGTCTTGCACGTCCTTTGCAACAGCTTTTGCGAACAGGCGGTTGGCTTCTTCGTATCCTTCCCATGCGGACTCGTCGAAGGTGATCTCGCCGGGGTGGTAATGGAACAGCGGCCACATGATGGCGTCTGCGAGCTCGTGTGTAAGTAGGGGGTGGGTTACTTTCACAGTGGGGTGGTCTCACTTGAGAAGCCGTTGTAGTGGCGGTCCGCCAGCTCGTCGTCGAGCATGATGGGCACCGCATTGTATTCCTCCCTCAACTGTCCCTCGAGCTGCTTCACCTCGTCTTCGGGTACCTCGAGGCCCGGCCAACCGTACCACTGGAAGGTTGTGGTCTTTGACAGGCCGCTCAGGCCGCTGACCAGGCCGCCCGAGGACATGGACATCTCGTACTTTCCCTCATCTGAGCGCTTGATTGTGATGGGCAGGCGATTTGAGACAAGCAGGAGGCGCCCCTCCTCTGCCTTCTTCCGCACGAGCTTCGTTGGCCCGTCGGTCATGTTTGTGGTGTATGAATGGGCGGCGGGAGGTAGGTGGTAGGAGGAATATTCGAGGTGGGGGGGTTGGTGGTGGCTTTTCTGGGGTCAAAGGGTTGCCCGCAGAGGAGCGTTTGTCGTGGTGGAGTGAGGTCGCAAGTTTGGGCTGTCAGCGGGGAGGTAGAGCGTGACTACTTGAGGGGAACGGCGGGGCTTTATGTTAGGCGCCGGTGACGAAAGAATGATAATTGGGGTGAAGAAGACCCGCTCAGGACAGAAGTGGGCTCTCGCAGGTTCTGGGATACGGCAAGCGAAAGTAAGTGTTGCAGGTGCAGAATCTTGGAGGGCGACCCTGCAGCAAGGGGACGAATGGGCTTAGGGCGGGCTAAAGCTAGAGGAGGATGGGGCTGGCGGCTGGTGGCATGCACGTTGGGTGCGCGTGGGTGGGAATTGCTGGCGACGTGAATGCTGGCCGCAAGTTTGCATGGGAATTAGGTGTGACGTCGGTCGCTGGGATTCTGTGCCTCCAGCGAGTCTGAGCGCGGGGAGTGCAACACAGACCGCCTGTCAGCGGGGGGCTACGGGAAATTCCATGGCCAACACGGCTGTCATTTCAGGCTTCGGGCCCAAACAGCGACTGAAGCTGATTGCAGATTGCCATGTTCGGCCTGACTGCAGTCCAAAGTTTTGGGTAGCCGTGCAGATCTTGACGCCGTTGGATGCCATCACGTGCTGCGCTAATGTCGGGTCGTTCCTGCCCTACCATGTAAGCTAGTGGATTGAACTAGGCGATTCCCATTGCAGTGCCTTTCGCGATTCGCGTCGTCAATCAACACTGAGACGCCCAAACATGTCGCATTCTGGTAGAGACGTGCCGTCCGAGGCCGCCATATCGCAAAAGCTGCGCGATGTTGTCATTGCCATCCACAAGTCGGGCAACGCCGACGACCTCACCCTCAAGCGCGTGCGAGTGCGCGCAGAGAAGGAGCTTAGCTTGCCAGACGGGTTCTTCAAGACGGACTCGAAATGGAAGAACCAGAGCAAGGACGTTGTTGGAGATGCTGTGGTACGTTCAATTCTCTGCAACTTCCCGCCATATGCGCTGATACGTCTTAGAACGATTACTGCAAAGACCCGTCGCGCGAGTCTAGTCAGGAACCAGTGCCGACCCCAGCGCCCACACCGAAGAAGGTGGCTAAACCCAAGGCTAAGCCCGTCGAGAAGAAGACCAAGGCGGCAGGCGCCGCTACAAAGGGAGTGAAGCGGAAGGCAGCCGCACCCGTCAAGAAGCCGAAGAAGCGCAGAAAGACAGACTCGGACGATGACGACGACCTCGAGAGCAAATTGTCGGAACCTCTTTCCGACGAGCCTTCCGACGCCGACAGCGAGCCACCGAAGAAGCTGGCGCGACGGGGCAAGAAGGTTGTGGCTGAGGACTCGGACGAGGAGGCGACACCCAAGAAGCCCTCGAAGCCCTCGAAGCTCTCGAAGAAGCCGGTGGTCGACGATGACAGCGACGACGAGCCTGCAGCGACTCCAGTGAAGAAGCAGGCAACGAGCCCACCAGAGACCAAACGCGACCTCTCCGAGAGCGAGCTATCGAGTCTCCTCGACGAGTCGCCCAAAAAGAAGTCACGGCAGAAGAAGGAGCCTGCCGCAAAAGCGAAGAAGGGCACAAAACCCGCAGCGCCAAAAGCGAAGGCAAACCCCAAAGCCGACGACAACCCAGACACAGCAGAGATGAAGCGCCTACAAGGCTGGCTCGTCAAGTGTGGCATCAGGAAGGTCTGGTCTAGGGACCCAGAGCTCTCCCAATGCGACACCAACAAGGAGAAGATTAGTGTCCTGAAAGGCATGCTCAGGGACGTCGGCATGGACGGCAAATACTCAGTCGAGAAGGCCGCCAAGATCAAGGAGCAGCGTGAGTTTGCAAAGGACCTGGCTGCGATACAAGAAGCGGAGGCGCACTGGGGCACCGCTGGAGACAACGCAGGTGGACGACCGAAGCGTCGAGCGGCTGCTGCAGCGGCATCGAAACCGCAGCAGAAGCTCGTTCTCTCTGACGATGACGAGGAGGAAGACGCGGATGGCGGTGCTCAGGACGAGGAGTCGAGCGATGATGATGACGATGTTGACGACGATGATGTCAAGGGCGGATCTGACGACGATCAAAACAACAGCGAGGGCGACGACTCGGAGTAATTCTGACTATCCTCGCATATACGTACAGCGAAGTTTCTTGGTCATGACAACATGTTCACATGTTGCTTTCTCTTTCGACGTTGTGATAATCTACATTCCACATCTTGATACCCTCAAAAAGCAAATAATACAACGCAGTCATCACATCCACAGCATTCTCTCATGTTCTCGAACCATGTCATTTTTCAATATGGTTTCCACGCTTGGACGCGACGCCAGACATGCTATCGTACATCAGAAACTTGGAACAGAGAGAACATGCATAGCGTCGGCGCCACTTTCGAGACAAGACAACGACGGTTTGGGCAAGGATGAAGCTCAAGAGAGGGAGCGAGTTTCATATCACTCTCCCGCGAACTCAAAATGAAGATCATAGGCTCTATGCGGGCATGTTTTGGTTCCGTGTCGGGTCGAGGGCGGAACCAAGACATAGTTTTGGAGTGTCGCCTTTTCGATGTTTACCCGCGAAGAGCGCGAGTCGACCATAAGTTCGGTCCTTATTGTTTTGGAGAGAAGGGAGAACGTACAAACATACAATGCCCCCGCATGCTGTTTGAGAGGACTCTGAGTGTGGAGTGCTTGAAAAGGCAAGTGGATGAGTGTGAGACTCTATACCCACACAATTAGGTCAGTGGGCACAACATTTTTTTGACGGCGACTATCTTTCCATCTGGCCAGAACACCAAAGTCATGAAACCGCCAAATCCTACTTTTTCACATGCTATCATCGCTAGGCTTTTTCGTGCAGTCCTTCATCTCTCGAGGACACGATGCTGGACGTGGCTCAAAATTGGAGTAGTTTTAGAAGCACAGGAAAACGAGTGGCGAACATATACTCGTTCAGCGTATGTTTTAGAAACACCATGCTGGTGTGATGAGGTGTTGAAGGTAAATGGACGGCGGCATTTATACTCAGAAGTGAAATACACGGCTGACCGAACAGACCATAGTGTTGTACCTACAGAGCTTTTGTGTACTCAGAGAGAAGGAGAAGGACATGAGGCGCTCCAAATTTCATTTTCATGACGGGAATGTTTTGTTCTTTTTGGCGGCACAGTCCACATCAGACGTTCCTCGGTGTCCTTTCTGGTTTCTGGACGCAAAAAGCGTGCAACGCTCATGCGAAAGAATTCCTCATCTTTTTGGAAAGCAAATCAAGGTGTTGTTGAGTATGAAAAATGAGGAGAAAAGAGGGAGGTTTAGATACGTTGTTTAGCTCGCGAGTTAATTCAGCACACCGTCATGCGTCGAAAAAGAGAGAAGTTTGATTCATTTGCACTTCGCTGCGCAAAGGGGATGGCGGTCAGGCAGACGGACATTCGACGGATGACATGTTCTTTTGACATCGCTTCATCCACATGATGGATTTTGCTGGCAACTCGAGACGCGAGGAAGCTGAAAGCGCACATATGATATTCACCATGATCTTTGAAGAATAGAGCACAGAAGTGATGGTGAAGAAGCAGAGGGTGTGAGGTGCTCAGCGAATTTATATACCCGCTAGCGCAGTCGCGAGATAGCCGCAGAAAACAGACATACCGGGGTGCTGTTGCCACTTTGATGAACGAGGAGGCAACGGAGACGAGAAGTCATGCATTTGCGCAACCGTTGATTTTGGTGCACAGGGAGTTCCAACATAACAACATCGTGGGCGGGTTTCAGAGCGGCAGAAGCGGATGGCAGCCATGTCTTCGTTCTGCAACGGATTTTGGAGAACATAAATCGAAGGCGTTGATGTAGAGGGAATGTATGGAAGGCGAGAGGGGGTTTTATATCCGCCAGCGCATCTACGAGATGGTCGGAGCAAGAGAACATAGGTATATGTCGATGTAATTTTGATGAAGGAAGGGGCAACGGAGACGAGAGGTCATCGACCTGTGCCGTGGTAGATTTTGGTGCGCGGCGAGTCACAGCATGGCAGTAGACTGTGTCTGTTTTATAACGGCAGAAGTGGACAGCAGCCATATGTCGGCGCGATACTATCTTTGGAGAAAAGGTATCGGAGGGCTTTAATGCGGAAGAAGAAAGTGCGGGAGGCTAAAGGAGCTTTTGTACTCATCATGCCAACGCCTGAAAAGGGAAAGACATGAACTGATGCCGCTGTGATTTTAACAAGAGAAGGGAGCGCGAGAAGACGTTGATGTGTACCAACGCAACTTTCGGCGCGAGACGGACGAGGCTCAGCATGGGTGACTTCTCACTGCCTTTTGGAACAACAGAAGCAGACACCAGGCATGCGTTCTATAGCTACAATTTTGGAGTGCAACTCCTCAACACATTGATGTGGATGATGAAGATCTGAGCGCGCGACGAGGTTTTATACTTCGCGGCACACGCGGGTTGAAGGAAAGACATGTTTCAAGACCTGCGTGATTTGGATTTGTCGGCGGCGCGAATTGGGAAAAGTCATCAATCGTTGCTGATTTAATTTCGCAACCAGCGCACAACACAGACAAGACTCGGTTGTCCGTATGTGCAGTGTGCTTTTCAGTTTTAGACCAGCAGGAGAGGGAGGCACACCATAATCTCTTGGAGTGCAACTTTTTGGAGATCAGAGTGTCGATGTAGAAGACGTCCCATCGCGCGGGGAGAGAATTTATATCCAAGAACACAAGCAAAGCTTGGAGAAAGACATATCTTGATAGTGGCGCGTTTTCGAGAGATGCGCAGTGCAGTCGGGAGAAAGACACGGCGCTGTGCTACTGTAATTTCTTCGGCGTTTTCTCCTGTGTGCCCAACACGCGGGAAGTGTTACTCAACATACTTTAGGGTTCGGTCCGGTTTGAACACACCGTTCGGACCCGAACCCAAATCGGTGAAAGGGATGAAATTCTGTGAGTGAGACCGTAGGAGCCTTATGAATATTTCGCGGCATGAGGTGGGGAAGATGGGGCAACTGCGCCGCATTGTTGTTGGTGCCTCCCGCATTAGCGCGGGAGCGTCATGTGGCTTCCACTCGAAGTTCCGTCCCGAACTAGATGATGGGCCCTAAACTTCACGTCGCGAACTCTTCAACGCCTCTTATATGCTACGCACCTGCAAAACGAATCAAATGTACACGGGTCCTTCAATATAACTGGGTCTCTAGGCTGGCATCACCGAATCGCTTCAGGCTCTACGATGGCCTACCGGTACCAATTTTGTGCAAAGTTATCTCTCTGCAAATGCGCAAGACAGCCCGATTGAGGGTTGGGAGCCTCCAGCAACGAGATGTCCAGGCGCCGAGATCTAAATCCTCACCTCTCCGAGCTTGGTCCCTGTACATTCTCGATGCTGCAGGTTCTTAGCAAGGAACTGTGAGCATTCACGATATAAACAGGGAGATATTGCACCCTACCATTTTCTCATGGCGTCCGCTTTGGTATCGGGCTAGTAGCTGACCGGAGTAAGCATTGCCCATGTAACGCCTTTTGATCCGCTTAGTGCTTACAATCAACATATTCCCATCCACGGTCAAATTCGGGCCGCTCACCTAAACGGAACAGGATGCCAGAACACAATCAAATCAGCATCCTGTCCTTCGCCGAAGGCAATGAGGAAGTAATTAAATCACCACTAGCGGGTACCCGCTGTTGGATGTTTTGCCGTTTGTTTTCCACAGCTGATCGTCCCTTTAGTCATTTTGAGTTCGGATCCAACTGGTAGCCTATTTTTCGGCCCCCTATACGGCTATCCATGCATCCCTTGAACGGTATCGCAACTCCGCTGAGAGTGGAATATCTTCCCACGAAGTTAAGAGCGGAACACTATTACAGTATGATCACAAAGCGCGTCTATATTTGCACCCAGCGAAAAAAAGTGGACACTAATCTCCAGGGCGTCGGAACCCTATTTTCTCCCGCTACAACGTGGGTCCTGGTTACCAGGTCGGTGACACAATCAATTGATTGCTTGAGCTGCATGCAGCCGTAAGCTATCGCCTCCGGTTAATACGCTCGAGCCATTGGCTCGTTTCACAAGATGTTCAGGCATTTAGGGAGCCAGGTTGGACACTCGATTCCGAAGTTGGGCCAGCTCAAGAATTATATGACAAGACGTTGCAGCGCTTCTCCGGCTTCTTCACATTCATTCTGTCTAGGAATGTCGCCGATCACAATGCGGTCATTTTTATTCGTTACTCTGGCTTCTCTGGTTGCTTCGCAAAACTTCGAAGCACCTGACTTTAACGTGACTGAAGCGCTTGTCTCCCAAGGTGTCAATGTCTCGTTACTCTCTTCATTGGGCGCCTCTACGGAACGATCTTCGGGTGTCGCATGTAGCGCAGCTGTCAGTATCAGCGTACGCCCTCCCAGCCTTGAAGCTAATTCTTCTTCATAGTGTCTTTCGCTCAATATTCTTTACGGGGATAGCGCTGTTGAATTCCGAAATGAGAGTGGCTACTCAGCGTTCACTTCAAGCTTTTGGTCTTCAATTAGCCGAGAAGTAAGGCCATATTGTATCTTCAAGCCCTCAACCCCTGAAGCGATTTCTGTGTTGGTACTTCTGTCTCGCTTGTCGCAATGTCCTTTTGCTCTCAAGTCTGGCGGGCATAGTGCTTTCGCAGGTGCAGCATCCATCGAGGGTGGCATCACCGTCTCGTTCGAAAATCTCAAGAGTATCAAGCTATCGGACGACAAGAAGACGGTTGCCGTTCAGCCCGGGAATGTATGGGAAGATGTCCTTGCGAATCTATCCACGACAGGTGTTACGGTTCTAGGTGGCCGAGTTGGCGACATTGGCGTCGGTGGGCTCACGACGGGCGGTGGAATCTCATTCCTCACGAACGAGTATGGTTTTGCTTGTGACAATGTCGCTAGCTTCGATGTAAGTCACAAACCACCATGTGCTGCAATATTTTGTGCCCCATTACCTACGCCTAACAGGAAGCCTGTCTATTCTCATGGTGCTTTCAACACTACGCTAGATACAGGAAAAGACTTTGAGGATAGACAGGACTCTATAAGATGGGACACGAATTGTTACGTTGTAGCTAACTAGAACCAGGTCATCACAGCAAGCGGCACTGTCATCACGGCAAGTCCAACAGATCACAACGATCTTTACTGGGCTCTCCGTGGTGGTGGAAACAATTTCGGAGTCGTTGTCAGCTTCAACTTGCTAACGAAACCGCTTCCGTCCGATCTCATCTGGGGCGGTACTCGAGTTTTTACCGAAGATGTGTTTCCAAAAGTAGTCCAGGCATTTACTGATCTCACGTTCAACTCAGCACAAGACCCAAAGGCCGGGAGCTGGCTTGTTTTTGCTGAAGTCGAAACGAAAATTGCTGTAACCGAACTCTGGTATGGTGCCCCTGATGGCTCCAAGTCGCACCTCATCGCGCCATTCTACAACATCACGGCCGTTTCCGATACCACCAAAACACGAAGTCACGCCGCATACGTCATGGATAACAAGGCAGTCCAAATATTTGGGGTTCGCCAGATATACTACGATCTCACCACAAAGGCCTCGTACGAAATGGCACTACAAGCTGCCGATACCTACTACAACGCTACAAAGTCGCTCTCTGCCGTCGAAGGACTTCTACCGACACTCGTATTCCAGCACGTAACACACGGTTCTCTCAAGGGCGCCACGCGCAATGGCGGCAACGCGATGGGATGGGATACTGACGGCGGCCCACTCCTTCTCATCTTGGTCGCCTGTCAATGGAAAAACGCTGCAGATGACGACAAAGTATATCAGGTCCTTTCTAACCTCATGACCGCTATCAAAGCACTGTCGGTGGATTTGAACGTGCAGAATGATTGGGTATACATGAACTACGCAAGTCAATTCCAGAATGTGATTGCGAGTTATGGTGAGGAGAACAAGAAGAGGTTGAAGACGATTGCAAGCAAATACGACCCCACGAGCGTGTTTCAAACGTTGCAGCCTGGGTACTTCAAGCTGGATCGTGCGCCCTTGCCGGATGCGCGGTACTTTTCACACTGAAGTAGGCAGGAGATATCTTGTTTCTTAAATTACAATAGTAAGCCTGTCCGTCCTCACAGTACTATAATAAAGATACAAGGGTAGCCCAGCTGTAGTGTCACCAAATACGAGCTCCTCCGTATACGCATATTCAACACCACCCTACTTTCACTGCTTGGCATCGAATGAACCAATCTGTATTGAGTCATAATGTCGGATGCGACACCTTGCTACTTACATCTCTCATAATTTGTCTCTCCTTTAACCTTCTCGTCACCAAACCTGCAACCAGAGGAAGGCATATCAACTCTGGATCCTTTCTCGGCGGTTCAATTGCTCAACCAAACATCAATTCTCGACCAGCCCGTCGCCTCCACTCATTATGCTAAGTCAATTTGAACGCCTTATAGACCTTGCGCACAACGAGCTCGAAGATGGAGCACTAGGTAGCGCCTGGTACAACCTCACGGTCAAGCTGCACAAGCTTACAGATAGTGGTCAAAGCATCCAGGAGTATTACGAAGCCTGCAGCCACGATGAAACACCGTTCCGTGAAACAGCTTTAGACAGTATCTTCTCAGAATGTGGGAATACGCCTGCTGAACAGGTCATCGCACTGATACTGGCGGGTCCTGGCTATCCACCTCGGCCACTCAAGCGCGAGGAGGCCATCTACTACGTCAACGATCAAGATACCACCCATAGCGATGATTGGCAGCCAGATGAGCGTTGC
This sequence comes from Ophiobolus disseminans, assembly GCA_010093685.1. Taxonomy (NCBI): domain Eukaryota; kingdom Fungi; phylum Ascomycota; class Dothideomycetes; order Pleosporales; family Phaeosphaeriaceae; genus Ophiobolus; species Ophiobolus disseminans. The sequence goes on along the minus strand of MU006236.1, from coordinate 635,527 downwards.
CCAATCTGTTGGGCGCACTTCACCGAACCTTCTCCAGAGGGTGTTGATTACACAATTAAGGAGACGCCGTGTGGTCATCGCTTCGGCCATGATTGCTTGGTAGCGTCCCTTACGGAGAACAATGATCTCTGCCCCACGTGTCAACGAATTTTGGCTCTTTAAGCAGGAAGTAGGAAGCGGAGCTTATAGCTTGGCCTTCTCTTTCACCGTAGCGTAAAAGACAACAAGTATTGACTAGTAAGTGTCATAAATCTATGTCTTAGAATAAATGCACACGTTTTGTGTTATGACTCTTCCATAACCCAGGTCACTTGTGTAGCCTCCAAATATACTTAGTGAGAACTTTAACTGGTTCAGGCGCACGCACCATGAAACGCTCAATATTTGGCCTTCCTGATGATGAAATCTACAGCTTTTCGTGACGATTCTCCTACTGTTCAACTTGCCTTAACAATATATACATACACACGTGATATAATATAAGAATTAATATGGTAGTGTTAAACTCAAGAATATCGTTGCTGCACATTGTGAAAGCTGCTATGTGTAAACACAACGTAGACATAGTACATTATAAAGCCATGTATATAACTCTGAACACACATAAATTATCCTTTAGCTTGTGCAAACAAACTCAAACTCACTAACTTCAAGTACTCCAAAACACAACACCCTCGATACTTTATAGCGCCCTCAATTACTACATCGATGCCCCACTCAGGAGTATCCTTCACACCAGACGAGCTTGTCACAGTTTGCATGCAGTACGTCTCAAACCCCAATGTCTTCGAAGCCGCAGAGCTACTCATCTCACTACAAGGCCTAGCCGAGGAGTTGCAACTCAATGGCATCGATCCATGGTCTTACATGGGCACGCTCGTTTCCGCCGAAGTGCACGACTCCAACGTTCTCAAGTCCGTATTCTACCCTACATACAATATTTGGGAAGAACACAACGATAAGGAATTCGACGAAGCGTGGGGTCACGATCAATCCGTCTTGCAGGTAGATGACGCGTGGGGAATCTTCCCTGACGTGGAAATTCCTCGCAGCACGGATCGCTCGGCGGAGGAGTTTTACTATGAAAGCGGCGTTGAGTTTTTCAGACTTGTGGCTGTTGCGCATTTCCAATTGATGGAGGGTATAGATGGTCAGGCGTTGGATTGTGTGATCGAAAGGCTGCCGGAGCTACAAACAGACCACACCAACGTGTCTGATTACTTGTATTTCTGGCGTAGTGTGACGCCACCACCTCCAGGGTCGTTTTTTTGAGGTTCCAGGTATTCCACATATTCTACTGCATAGCGAGGGACGGATTCCGGCCGAAATCGAACTGTTGCTTCATGCGCATTGCGACTTTGTGCGTGCTGCGCGAGCTGCTTCGAATTTCACAAAGGAGACGGCGACGACTTTTGTCGAGCTACTGACTACGGTTGAGGTGTCTTCTATTCCCAAAGAGGATCTTCGCTGCCCTCATTGTTGGTGTGACTTTGATGAAGTCTCCTCACCTGATGTTAACCATACTGTCAGGAAAACACCTTGTGGCCATACCTTCGGTCAGGACTGTCTCGTTGAGAGTCTAATTGGCCGCTCTGCCCTATGTGTCGTCAGGACATGATCGCTCTAGCTCAGGTAGCTTGAGTGTAAAGGTAAATGAAGCTGTAAATTCGGCGGTTTCTCCTATCGAATCTTCGCATTTAAGTTATCCAGTAGCTTTGTTCAGACATCTAGAATGTTGACGATTGGCGTTTGGTTCAGAATATACCTCTTGATACTACAAAACACTCCCACTGTTGGTAGGCCTTGTACGATCGTACGGGTGAATAACAACAACGAGGTTCTTCTGGTGACTTGGTATTGGTATTGATCATCTATGAACGTGGGTGCTACGAAGGTATACCTGAGCTCAGCCGCGAGTCGGACCGAAGTAGGATTGAGTCGGCTCGTTGAGCAGCTGACGTCTCTACCGATACTCACAATCCGACACCCACAGTTGATCTCCAATATACCTTCTATTTTCGTGCACTCCTCAAAACCACCGTACTCGCACCCCAAAAATACACCCCCTCCCTCAATAACCTCCCATCCCCAACACCCCCTCGTCAGAGCCGTCACACAAATTAGTCAAAACCCCCATATCCCCTCCCCACACTCCACCCACCGTGCATCCACCCCCAATGATCAGCACGCCAACCCCCCAAACAAGCTCCGGCAAAACACGCCTTGAGCGAGATAAGCCGCGCCTGGGCCAAACCTTGTTTCTGCCCCGGGTGTGAAAGGACCGCACACGCGGCGCTGGCGCATGCGGTGTGATGAGACATTTGGTGTGGATTGGCTGGGAGGATGTGAGGTTTAGCTGGGGTGCAGGTGATGGTGTGGGGAGGGAAGGGGAGGGGGAGGGGTGTAGGGGGAGATGCAGTGGTGTGGAGATGGTTGTGGGTGTAGTGGTGGTTTATCAAGAAATCTGGAGACGGTGTTTGGGAACGATTTGTGTTATCGACAGTGTGATTGAGATATGTTGGCCCGGCGTTGTGGAGTCGATTGACCCTTTGAGCGGGTCGGGTCAAGTACCAGTGCCGTGTCTAAGGGATGAAGTGAAAGTCGCTTTCTTCCCCGTAATCCCGTCTCTCCACCACGACACAGCGTCTCTTGACCCGCCATAATCTTAGCACACAGCTAAAAACGCATGTCAGCTATCAACAAACGACTGAACAACTCCGAGGGTCGAGTTGCTGCATGTGCTGCATACAATCTTCTCTTCGCCGATCATGCGGGCCGGACACAGCTCCATCCCGCCAGCGACATGAGGCTGAATGCCTTTCCCAATTCCATCGAATAAGAAGCCAGAATCCCATTTCACCGCGCACACCGCATTTTTCGGCATTAGGTCTCATGACCATCACGCAGCTCCAGTGCCAGCGGCGTTAATACTCTGCCCCGCTTTGACGTGCAGCGCGTGGGGTAGTTGCAGTAGTTGCAGCATCGGAGAAAAAAAGTGACACAACAGCCAGCCATCCAAGCTTACCAGAACGGTGAGCCTGAAAAACAAGAATCGTAGTCGAGCATCGTCATTTTGTCGCTCTGTTTCGTACGAGATGACACCAAGTGAGGGGTGAAATCTGCCCCGCCATCGAAGCTCGACCGAACATGCGCGGAAGGCCTTGGCTGTGCGAAATCCTGCCTCAAGCGTGAGTTTCTGGGGGCCATTCAACACCGTCTCCGGGCGCACGTTGTTATGCTGATTGCGCATTATTTCTTCCGCATTTCCACACGTGTGCATCTGTTTTGTCAGGAGACTTTCGCACTACGCGCAGATCGTCACAGATGACATGCATTGAGTTCGCGCTTGAGGGTAGCTTCGCAGGCCGACACCGTGGCCCCAATATTTCCAATCTTTCGCTTGCGCAATCTCGACGAGACGGGAGCTTTTTGCGATTCCTGGGGTAAAGAGTGTCGTGTATGCGCCAAGGTGGCTAACGCGCTTGTTGACATGCGCACACGAAGCTATCGCGCTGGTCGCATGGCTTCTGCTGGTTAAGGAGATGGGCTCCTGCCCGTTGCGCAATGTCCAAGCATCTTGGACGAATGTTGACAGCAGGTGGCGCTCTTGTTTGATGGAAGTTTTGCAGCGGAAGCTTGGGAGTGGTGTGAGAATGTGATGGTTGAGCTCGGCGCCATGTCGGACAGAAGGAGTGCGGCCAGCTTCGGGACTCGATAGCCCGTGTAGGAGGATTGACGCGATGGTGGCGGCACGTTTTGATGTGTAACGTCGATAGGGAGCCGCCGGCGCGTTGCGTATGATCAGCGGATTGTCGTTGTTAGTTGCGTGGAGGTTACCGCGTGCCCGTCGCGAATATTCGAGACCTGCGCTGTTAGCTCGCGATGATGTAGGGAGAACACCGAGCGAGAAGGTCAACAGAGAGCGCAAAGTCGTTTTTGAGTTAGTTATCATGCGATTATCATGCGATAAGGAGGAATAGATAGACAGAAAGTGGTGGAGACGTTGAGCAGTATGATGCGGTATATTGTTTCCAGTTCGATTAAGTACGTTAAATGTCGCTAGTACTGTGAGGTGAAAATAAGTCGAAAAAGCAATGCGAACAAATGTCGCTGCAGATATGCACGGAGAGTGAACCCTTGACGCCTTTTTGATCGCTCCTGTAGAAGTTGACAGTGCCGCCTTTTGGTCCTGACAATCTTCGTTATTCAACGCCAGCTAATGCAGCAACAAAGTAAAATGCGTAAATACGTGAATGCGTACAAATGGTCGTTCAACCGTCGTCATTCGCCTAGAATGGCTTGATAGCCTTTCCGACCTTGTTCTCCTGCTTTGGCGGAATGTGGTGGTGCAGGAATTTCTTCGAGGGCCCGAACTTTACGCTCTGGCCCGATTTTGCTGCGTCAAACACAACCTTTGGCTCGTCGTACGTCTCTGGACAGCAGCAGTTTATGTTTCGAATACAAGCCGTTCTCATGACTTCGCGTATCGTAATGCGCTTGTTGGGGATGGGATGTAACATCTTGAGGATGAGGCGCTTAATAGAAGGTGGTTCGATTAAGCTGAAGAGTTTGCCGCATTTGGGGTGACCATCTGGACCATCTGATATTTGGCCGTCAGGATGCTCTGCAAGCCACTCAGTCCAGCCTCTCTTGAACCGGGCATAGTACTCGAACTCTGTCTTTGCGGCTTGCCATGGGCAACCTCCGAACGTTATGGTCAAGTACACGATGGCGCAAGACCAGATGTCGAGCGGGCGAGGGTCGTAGGCGTCGCTCTTCTCAAGGACTTCAGGTGCGATGTATGGGAGACTGCCGCAGATTCCTGGAGCCGACAAACGTATGTCTCCCATGTTCTTGCCACATTCACCGCCTGATGCGCGTAGGCCAGGATGCTCTCCGCTGAAGACCTCTGCAACGCCGAAATCGGAAATCTTTAGATGACCATCCTTGCTAAGGAGCAGGTTCTCAAGCTTGATATCGCGATGGGCGATGCCGTGGCAGTGCAGGTAGTCCACCCCACGAAGCAATTGCTTGAAGAAACATAACCGATCATCTCGGCTGTAGTACCCCTCAACACCACCCGCAAACAGCTTGCGTTCGACCAAAGAGTAAATCTCGCCATAGGAGCAAAACTCCATCACGTGATCCCAGCGGCCTCGGTTGGTGCATAGTCGTACCGTCTCAACAATGTTTGGATGGTGCAGGCTTTTCGCGATGCTATACTCCGACTTGATCTTCATAATATAGTCGTCCTCCGTCTCGGCCTGGTCGCGTTCCCTAAACTCTTTCACGGCCACTAGTTCTTCGTCCCTTGCTGTCGCATGTTTACGAGCCATGATTCGAACTTCGGAAGTAGCGCCCTTGCCCAGGAGCTTTCCCCTCTTGCCAGGCATGAGACTCGAGCTCTTGAACTCCTTGTCGAGGTCGCACCAGTCGATGATGAACTCGTCAGGCAGGTTGAGACTGAGTCGACGTGCCTTCATACCCACACCCTCATTGGCGGGCTTGGAGAAGGTGTTCAACATGCCAGCTGTTGGTTTCTCGTCGTCGTGGGGTATCATACGCGGCACCTGCTCTTGACTGGCCGATCGTCTCCGTGTCCATCCGTGTTTCGTCTTTGGTGGCTTTACGGCACTGCTGCCTGCCCAAGTGATGCCAGGACGGGGTTTGTCCATGCTGGAAAGCGCGATAGACGAGGCGGGCTTCCTTCCAAGGTTCACTCTCCTATCGGCGGAGTCCAACATGCTGGTAGGCGAGCCTGTTATTGGTGGTGAATTTGCTCGGGATGATCTGTCAGATCGTCGTGTCAGTGAGAAGGAGCTGAGTCTTCGACTTTGCTTCGGAATATCCACTGCTGGTGTAGCCACTTCTGCCGGTCCATCTACGCCTGTCTTGACGATGTTGGTAGTTTTGATTGTGTGTGATAGTCTTTGCGACGCCTCCTGACCTGGCCTGGTTGAATTCTCTTGTTGGTTATCCTTGCCCCTTAGTAACCTGCTCCGTACAAACGAACCCACACGCTTTCCCAGTCCAGATTTTTCCGGCGACGATTGATCCCCCTGCGGAGGTGTGTTCTGACGACTCCGAGTGGTGAAGGGCGTAGGTGTTGGTCGAAGCGTATCTTGTGGCAGCGGAGTGGTCAGCATATCGTTCGTGGTGGGTTTCTGCGTCGCAAACACATCGTCGACGTGATCATCGTGGCGAAAGGGATTTGAGAAAGGCATGCTCTCGCTGGTGTGACTCGTTGGCGTAGTCGGTTCTGCAGGCTCGCTTGCGGTACCAATGCTCTCGTCCTCCTCTTCGATTGGGTAGTGATATTCGACCATGCGTTGATCCCGATGTTGCAGGCGATCCGAGAGTGTGGGTAGATGGAAGGATATGGCCAGATCGGGCGCTTGTGATGCAATTTCCGGCATAGTAACGGTGGGCTATCGGTACCAGAATAATCGCGCAAGGTCCAATGTGAAAATACTGCGAATATAGCCAGGAGCATGGAAGGGCCCGAGAATAATGCTGGATACTAAGCTCGCTGGAGGGAATTGGGTTGATGGTACGACGTCTCAAGCGACTTGGGCGAGTGCCTGTGTAAAGTGGGAAGAAGGAGCGGTGGGTAGTGGAAGTGCTGCAACTGTGAAAGAGCCATTCACACAACGAGGTGTCTGGTTATCAACTGGCAAAGAGAGATGTGAACCAAGAGAATTGTTTGAATATGTGCTTGCAACCACGCTATGAGGTTTGGAGGGGTGCAACCTTGGTATAGGGAAGTGCGGGCTGTGACGTCTTATTCGCCCGGGGTTCCTTCGCTTGCGGCTCGAGTCGTGAGGACGGAATAGCAACCCAGACAAAGGGCCAACACGACACTTTTAGTACTGCTAGACCACCGGCCTCCGCCGCTAAACATCCAAAATGCGCAAAAGGTAAGCCGCGGAAAGGCGGGTCGATCCAGGGGGAGCTGGGACGATATATAGGCTCCAAAGTAATGGCAGTGCTGCAGCCCCGACTGGAGCGTCTAATAGTACACTTATTTCACGCCAGCCCCGGCCGTCCCCTGCGCACACACACGCAACCCCCACAGCCTGAGCGCACCTGCAGATCGGATGCAGGTGGTGAGGGCGCCCAGGCCGGCCCTGTGTGCCATACCACACCGAACAGCGTCCCCGGACCTTGTACTGACACAAGGAGTCGCAGAGCATGATGTGCATCGAGGATCGCAATCGCAATCGCAATCGCCAGAAGCTTGGTATCAGGATGGTCTGGATGCGGGTGCCCGTCCATTTGCGCCGTCGCTGGAATGTACCTCTTCACCAGGTGCAACTCCGGCTTGCAACATGGGCGGAAACGTAATATACCGCGAACGACAGTGTCCTCCTTTTAGAAACACGAACCGTCTCTCGTCCGCCGTCTGATGGGTGATGCCGTTCCCGGGAGTGGACGATGCTGACCGTATCCGAACCATTAAATACCGCAGTCGCCTTCTATCACTGCGTAGCCTGCTGCAGGCATCGAGGCTTTCTCGTAACAATTCTGGCCGCAATGCATGCCTCCAAGCTCTGCAACCACGATTCGTTCCGCTGCAATCTTGCGCCTCGGGCTGCGGTTTGGAGCTCGGGCTGCGGTTTGGAGCGCTGACTGACGACGCCAGAGCGTGATGCTGGACGTCGACCCCGGCTTATGGCGTTCTTATCCAAAGCTTGGCCAGACGTTTGCCGCTGCTTGCGACAAGCATCGTGGGGGTCTTCGTAACCCCAGTCGATGAAGACGCCCTCTCCCCGCCTTTGACATGGGGAGTCTTTCCGAACAATCATGTCTCCCAAGTCTGTCGTCACTGGCACACCTTCATATCGACAGTCGCTATCACACGAGGCCCGATTGATTGTCTGCATGTGTTCCGTCGCCGCTGGGCCTGCCCTGGTCGCTCCCCAGAGCTATTGCGGGGTTCGTGTCACCTCATGCACCCTGCAGGTGTCTGCATCTTCGACCACGGACCCTTGGGCTGGAATGGCGATAGAGCAGCAAGTGAGCACTTGTTGGAAGACGCGAATGCCATACTGAAACGAGCGGTGGAGCACGACTCCCCCGAGACGAGGGCGCTCTCTCGGAAGGAAGCATTGCGCCTCTCAGAGTCCAGCGATGTTCGCCTCATTCTCGCCTCCTCTCGTTAAGCCGCAAAACAGGTACGGCGGTGAGTCTCACGTCCAAATCAGACATGCAGTCAAGCGACTGGTTTCCTTTCCCGTCTGTCCCCACAGTCACATACCGCGCACCTGCAGTAGCGAAATGCTTCTTTTCTGGCCCCTCAGCGTTGCACACGTTGTGCTGCGGAAATTGGAGTGGATCGGCTCCTCTTTTGTTTGAGGCTCGTGCTTTGCTTTTGTGGGGTTGCCGACCTCGGAAGGAAGTCACAATGCCACGCTCCTTCCAGAGCTGGGAGCCTCATCAACGTCGACCATCGGTCAAAGACCACGACACACAATTCCCCCTATCATCTGCTGCGTTCCCTCCGTGTTTCACGTCTTCATTTTAGAGTCCGGTCTCAGTCTCTCCCGAACAAGTATGGCGACGGTGAGGACGTCCGCTACCTCATGCTGACCCGTGCCCTCTACTGGTCTTCGACAATATCGGGCCTGCACGCAGCTGATTGAAGCATGTTCTCAGCGACGGCCCCAGACTCCCACCACTTACAGTTCTCGTTCTTCGGGTCTTGTCGCAAGGAAAATGCGCACCAAAACCATCGTCCTTTGCCGTCGGGTCCTGGTCCTATGTTACTCACTATACACACAGTATCACAACATTCAACTTGTCGGTTCCGCAGACTTGGCAATATCTTTGCGAACGACATCCCCATTGCACCACCCTTGGCGCTGCGGGGAGTCTGGGCATCATTTACTGCAATCCTCCGCGCTTGGCGACCAATGACTTGCGTCTAGCATCGTGGGATGGCAATCAAGGGAGATTGAACACCAACGCAGCTGATCACCTAGATGCTATCTTGCGAGTGCCGACGGAACTTGCAGAAGATGAGACATCCATGGCTTGGCGTGGACAACACACTGCGCACACGTACGAACCCTACAAATGACATCCCCTAGCACTGGAGTGTATGCCTCTTCTACGGGTGTCCCCAAAACCAGACATTCTCAAAGCCTCGTCTCGATGTTTCTATCCGTCTTGGACGTGCACCATCCAATCTCAGACGAAACATCGTTCTGCAAGGATGACGCAGTTGACCGGACAAGGAAGCTTCTTCCGACAAGACATCTTGCTTGATGTGATCAAGAACCGCCCGCTGACCTTAGGTTGTGGCACACCCACGGTTTCTGACTCCTGACTCCACGAGAGGACAATCGATCATGGGCGCGCGGGAGTGCCGTGCCAAGAGAGCAGATCATCTTGGCAGTGAAGTGTGTACGACACGCGACCTCATCTGTGCAAGATCGACCCCTTCCGCTGGGGATAAGGTTGCAAGCAAGGTCTTGGCTCAAGAGCTGTGACATCTCGAGGGCGGTATCTAGGCCCGCCGTCGCCCCGACGTAAATGAAACATCAGCATGAGGTCTGAACAAGCGATGATCGACGCCGAAACCACCGGCATGAGGTGTTGCAAGAATTTGTGTCCCGCTACCCAGGTTCCAACAAAGCTCCTGTGTGTCCTCATAACACTTTGGGACTATAATTCATCTATAGAAGAGTTCTGAGGATAGACAAGATCTAGTAAGGCCAGGACACGAATTACTACAACACCAAGTACCGGTGCTTATACGATTACGCGGTGTGGATGTGGCTTTTCGAGGCTCAGCGGGTGGCTTACGACGATGTGCAGATCATTGCAGCGAAGATCCTTGGACCGGACTGCTTTAGATCATACTCGCTCAGCTCCCAGTCGCAGGAGCGTCCTCTAATGCAAACATTGACAGGCCCGGCGGTTAGAAATGCCAGCCATACGTGTCACCGAGCCACCACATTGACGACTTTGTAGGTCAGCATTACTCCCTCATTGACATTGAATGACAGGAGAGAATGCATACAAGATCGAATGTTCTATTCCCGTGTTCGAGTCACGTTACGCTGACAGTACTAAGATAACAATAGAGTGCAGTGTCAAAACAGAAGATATGCTCTATCCTTTACACAGGAATCATTCCTTACAAGACGTCCGCCATCATCACCCAACTGGGCCTTCGCCAGCCTCATTCAGCCTTTTGCAGGATCGACAAAGATCGCGACGTCTACCGGAACCGCGATCTATCCCAGGGGTCTTTGAGCCCACGTGCGCGCATATTTCGAGGGTCTTCGAGCTCACGTGCGCGCATATTCCGAGGGTTATCAAGCTCACGTTCTCGTATATTGGGGAGGTCCTCGAGCTCACGTTCGCGTTTATCCTGGGGGTTATCGAACACACGTTTGCGTATATTCGGGCAGTCATCGGAGACACGCGCGCGTCTATCCCAGGGATCTTCGAGCTCACGTGCGCGCATATTCCGGGCGTCATCGAACACACGTTCGCGTATATAACAGGGGCGTGGATTCTCGAGTTCATCGAGCTCGCGTGCGCGTGTATCCCAGGGGTTGATGCGCTCACGTGCGTGTAAATTCGAGGGGCCAGCGAAAGTATCTAGAAATTGTGGCGCGCTGATCATTCCAAGCTGGGGTTGCAGAATCCCCGATCGAGTAGGACCGGCCTTCCCGGATCGATAGCGACCAATCTCGACCCGCGATCTTAGGGAAGACGGGAGATATGGCGACGTACCCCTCCAATTATCGATTGCGGTATACCGAGTTGTGGTCGTCATGATGGAGCTAGCAGTAGAGCTTCTACGACCATAGTTTCTGTCTGTATATGCCTGATCATCCCGATCTAGCCTCATAGATGGTGGTGTGGCTTCGGCTCGACGGCGTGAAAGTGAGACATCGAAACCATCAGTTGGCATGGTGAGGCGAGAGGCTTTGATTCGCGCTGCGATATATTGCAACTTGAGTTGAGTTCTCGCCCCATCATCTTTACTCAACAGCTCACTGAAGAAGGCGACATAGTCTTCGGACCTCACCTCGCATCCGGGCGCTGATTGTTGAGCTAGATGAACTAAGCTCTGGTATAGACTCTGCTCGGCCAGGTCTCTTTCTCTTTCTCTTTCAGGGGTCTGTTCATCCGCGATGTCCGCCAATGCATAGTGCACGTCTCTGATAGATTCATCCTCCCTACACAAAGCCAACAGAGCACGAATCTTGTCCACGGTGAATTTCGAATCGAGCTGATGAAAATTCAACATCAAGGTTACAAGCGATGATGGCCCGTGAACATTCCGGTCGTTCCTTTCCTGGAGGAGCCTGTACGCCTTGGATTGCTTCCATCGACAGACGTGTTTGGCCATGAGAACCGACGGGCTTCCAAACAGATGGATGAGCTTGTCGCCGTCGACGATATTCAAGCCAGATGTAATCCACCACTGCGCGCCGAGAACCACCTCTTGCACCATCCAGATCCTGGTCCAGTACCTTCTGTTGAGTAAAGCATCAACGAGTGCTGCGTCAGAACGGTCTCCAACGTCTCGATCAACATATATAAAAGCGCGGTTCGAAAAATCCGCCGTTGGACTAAGCCAGCTGAGCACGCATTGCGCGTAGCTGTAGACATGTTTCAGCAGTCGAATTTGGTGCATCTTCTCCTCGCTATTGGCCTGGTTTATACATATGGAATCTATCCAGAACAATTTAGGGAGGTTTCGCATCTCTTGGAGCATTGGGAGAGCCTTGAGTAAGTCAAGCAGATTCAGTCGCACTGCTGCCTCTCCGCCGTCGATGGTGCAGGGCGCAAGTTCCTCTGAAGCTCCCCACTCGTACGAGATAGCGGCAAAGTTACTTGAGGGAGTGCGAATGTTTTTAATGTACACATTTAATGGGGCCGCGAGAGACCAGTGTTGTTGTTTGGTGATGTCGCGCTCGAGTCGCAGGAGGCGGATTTCGCAGGTCGGATCAAAACTCCATTCGCGATCATAGTCATCGTACGCGGATTGTTGCATGGCTTTTATGATGTGCGTAGTGTCAAGAGAGCACTTTCAGGTGTCGAATCCTGCCTGGAAAATGACATTGGAAGTGGTAATATGCATGCTGCTGTGGCCCCTCCAAGGCTGACTTTGAGGATGGTCGGTCACACAACCCGTTGGTGCCTAAACTCGGCCACAACACCGTGTACAAGCCTCAGCACTGTATATTGCAGATCAGCACATGCGAGTGGAATGGGAATGGCTGCAACGAGCAACAAATGTGAGGAAGATCAGAGTGCTGCAATCCGTAACCCGAGTCACCATCATCTCAACGCAAGGGCTGACAGGCTCTCAGGAGCCGTGAGATCATAATTTGAGTAAGAAGTACTTAACGTGGGGTGAAGAGTCCTGTATATCTTCAATGCATCCGAACATGTCATTTATATACCTGTTACGCTACTGGTGCTCTCCAGCCCTTTTTCTCTGTCTTGCCATTGACACATCATGATGCTGCGAGGATATACAGCCTCGCCTCAACACAACACTCCCATCACAGTGTCGCGTTTTTCCCAGCTCCCAAGAAACCAAAGGAATCGCGTAACACAGTCTCAAAGGTAACTTATCCGAACAACAATCAATGTGATAGATAAGGAGGAACAAATACTCGCAAAAACACAGTCATGTCCAAACCCACAAAACAGCCGCGGAACCCCTTCCGCGCACCCCAACCACCTCCAAAGCAGTAACCCGACCCATCCCTCCACACAAAAAACCACCACCTAACCCGCCCATTCAACAATCCGCTTCCCCATGTCCCTTTCCCCAGATCCACACGTCCACTTATCGCTCCACCGTCGCATTATCCACTGGGCGTCCAAGGCTCAACGCTCGCTTGCGCAGTCTTGACGTTGCGTCAAAGGCTTACCGTGCGCGGCTGTGAGTGGCCGGCTGCGGGAATAAAGCCGTTGACGTACGCCTAGGCGAGTGTTGAAAGACGACTTCCCGCGCTGTGTGCCATGTGCAAAAGAACGTGGAACGGTGGTCTGATCGGCGACTGTGATGCTGATCTTGGGATGACGTGTGTGGTGTAGATGCCGGGTAGCGGGTATCGCAGGCAGGGCAGGGAGAAAGATACCCCGTGGGGATGGGATGGGTATATGGGGAGAGGCACCCCGGGGGTGATCTGCGCATTATTTCAGGTTGAATCAGTCGACTTTGTACGACGATCTTTGGTGTTTGGATCTACATTTTTTGCTGGGTTGACATTTGACATCTCTTATTTTTGTTTGAGTCTTTACTGGACATCGCTACCAAACTTGCCTTCCACACCAGGACCATCCCGTAACACCCACCATGGAAGAAAAACCCACAACGAAGCGCAACTCGCGCCACTCCAACCCCTCCACCTCCCGCAGCGCATCACCCACATACCCACCCACCCACTCGCACACCCAAACACGCAAAGTCTCCGTCTCAAGCCATGCCGCGCGGTCCAAAGCCGAGGAAATCGCACGCATCGATGCGCTCGCCACCGCGCCCGGCGTCACAATGGCGTCCTTTGCACACCTGGACGAGAAAAAAATTCTGCGCAAGATGGATTTGCGCTTGATTCCCATGCTCGCATTACTCTACCTGCTCTCGTTTCTGGACCGTGGGAATATCGGAAATGCGAAGATCGAGGGGCTGGTTGAAGATCTGGGTATGAGTGGGGCGCAGTATAATTGGTGCTTGACGGTTTTCTTCTTCACTTACGCCGCCTTCGAAGTTCCCAGTAACCTTCTCCTAAAAAAGCTACGGCCTAGCGTGTGGCTTCCCACGATCATGGTAGCGTGGGGAATCGTAATGACGCTCATGGGTATAGTCCAAGGCTATCATGGTCTCCTGATAGCTCGAATTTTCCTCGGCGTGGCGGAAGCAGGACTTTTCCCTGGCGTGGCGTATTACATCACTATGTGGTACGCAAGGCACGAAGCGCAGTTTAGGCAGGCGTTGTTCTTTAGTGCGGCGAGTGTTGCGGGTGCGTTTTCGGGGCTGTTGGCGTTCGGCATTGCGCATATGGATGGCGTTGGAGGACTTGAGGGGTATGTGACTACTAGCAACATTGATGTGACGGTTCACTAACATATCCTCAAATAGGTGGCGCTGGATTTTCATCTTAGAGGGCATATTGACGGTCATCGTTGCGGTGGTTGCGTATTTCACGCTCTACGACTTCCCCGAGACGGCGTCATTCTTGACGGAGGAAGAACGGGCGTTCGTTGTGTATCGGTTGAAATACCAGGACTTCAAGGATGAGAGAGAAGAGGGCGCGGTTAGGGTTGCGCAAGACGATAGCTTCCAGTGGAAGTTTGTCAAGTCTGCATTTTTGGACTGGCAGATTTGGACGAATATTTGGGTGTATTGGGGTAAGTTGGAACGTCTCTTTCTCTATTACTGTCACTGATAATCAAACCAGGAATCGTCTGTCCCCTCTACGGCATATCGCTCTTCCTGCCCTCCATCATCCGCGGCCTCGGATACACCTCCTCGACAGCACAACTCCTAACTGTCCCAATCTACATCACAGCCTCAGTGCTAGCCGTCGCGGTAGCTTGGTTCAGTGATCGGGTGGGAAAGCGTTATCCGTTTATCCTCGTGTGTTTGTGTATCATGGCGGTTGGCTTCATCATGTGCGTTTCGAGCGCGACCCCCGGCGTCATCTACGCTGGCGTATTTATCGCGACATGTGCGTTGTATCCAGCGTTCCCAGGTTAGTTGTCCTATCACCTCCTGGCTATCCTCGCTAATGTGGTTTTAGGAAATATCACGTGGCTGTCAAATAGTAAGTTTTTGGCTCAGGATGAACGAGATGGGTTATACTGACCTTCTCCTAGATCTTGCGGGCTCAACGAAGAGAGCGACAGGGCAGGCCATTCAAATAGCTGTAGGCAATCTCGCTGGAGGTATGTACTCTGCAATGATGAAGGTGAAAGTGCTGCCCCTATACTAATTTTTTCCAGCCATGGCCTCCAACTTCTACCGCGCAGAAGACGCACCACGTTATATCCTCGGGCACGCCCTTGAGCTCGGCTTCATTGGCGCTGGTATCATCGCGTTGCTGGTGCTCGTTTTCAACTACAAGCGCATTAATGCAAAGCGCGAGAGGCAGATGGCCGAGGGTGCGCATAATGGGTATACGCCCGAGGAGCTGGGCGCGCTAGGCGATCGTGCAATCACATATCGGTATTTCTTGTAGGCTGGGGTTCGTAGATATTGTAGTTGCGTAATGGAAGGTCTGGGAGATTTTCGCGATTTTCGAGTACGAGAAGTGAAGAGGTCACGTGTCGTTGACGATCGCCTCGACATCGCGTGGAGACATTAAAGCGTGAACTAAAACACATTGAGTACATTCAGCCTTCTCAGAACTTCGACCCTTCTACGCTTTTATCCCATCTCCAGACCTTCTATCGCGTATCTCGTCCTTCCATCCCACCCCCCTCAGCACAATCCTACCACATCTCCCACACCCCCGCCGGCAACACCGTCCTCATGATCCTCCAGTGGCTCACCGCTCCCTCCTTATGAAAGCGTTCCAACTCACCAACATCTTTCCTTGCCATCGTCTTCGCACCCTTAGTATACTTATACTTAACCTCCATCTTATCCTTCGGCCACAAGAAATTCTGCCTCGCAATGCTGCCCAAATACTCGCTCTCAGCGGGCTGCCTAAACGTAATTTTACGCTTTTGCTTAACGCAGAAAACAACCATGTTGATGAAGTCTGGGTCGCCAGGCTTGTGGCCCTCTTCGGCGGGCTGGTCGCGGTAAAGGCGGCAGGCGGGGAAAATTGCGTGGATGGTGTTGAGCACGAGTTTCGTGCTGCCGAGGGTAATGTCGCCGGCGTAGTTTATGGCCACAGAGCCGTCCAGGGTGAGCAAGTCGTACAGCCCTTGCATGAATTCGGTGGTGAAGAGGGATACGGGCTCTGCGCCGCCGGTGAAGACGTCGTGGATGATGTAGTGGAAGCTTCCGGGGGCGGATACGGATTTTGCGGCGACGTAGGACACGGCGTCGTCGATGACGGCGGTGTGCAGTGGTGAGAGACCGAAGTATTTGGTCGCGTAGTGGTGGACTACCGGATCGAGTTCGACGATGGTGGTGTTGATGCCGTGTGCGATCATGGCGTTTGGCGCTGTGCCGATGCCCAGTCCAATGTTCAACACAGACTTCTTGCTATCGTCTACAACGGGAGTAGATGGAAGGGGCTCGATGAGTCGTACTGCCTCGAGAAGAACGAATACGGCGAAGATTGATTCACGCTGACGCTGGCCTTTGGCGTAAGCTTCGGGGGTGACGAGCCATTCGCCGCCGAGGAGGGAGTGGTCGCAGCGGAGTAGGCGAAATGCGTTGTCGGCTGAGTTCTCCATGACAGAAATGTAGCCTGTGATTGATTCCTGGCGAGCAAGAAGGGTGTAATTCTGAGTCGCGAGAAGAGTGGAGTTCGCAAGCTGAAAACCATGATCGGATGGGTGGTGTGGATTTGCCCAGAGCGTGTGCAGGATGGCGGGAAAAGCGAAGAGAATGACTCGAGATGGAGTCAAGAATGCAGATGATGATGCAAGTAGCATTTGGAACCCGATGCGAGTAAAGTAGATGGATGTACCAATGTAATTTGGAATAATTGCGCCGCCGATCTTGGCGATGGTCGAGACAGTAAAGTATGATGCTGTCGGAACGGCAACATCGCTAACAGAACTCGGAATATTGAATCGCGACATATCAATGGTCTCCAGAAGGTCGGCTGCAGCGTACATCGAGAGGAAGAGTAAGGGAAAGTAGGTGAGTGATTCGATGATCAACGGGCCGTACTCCACGGTGAGCTGTGCGCTGTATGGGAACAAGAGGAACTGGATAACCGGCGCCCAGTATGCGACCACAGCAATGTACTCGGCCAGATTTGCGGAGACATATCTCTTCAGTCCTTTCCTTGCGATGAGAGCTGTAACGGCTGTGAAGGTCATGGTCCGTTGGTGATGCAGCGAAGCTGGGATGGAACCATAAACGGGGGTCAGGTTGAGTTGCGAGACTGGTGATGCGATTCCTGCAATGAGCAGAACGGCCACGGCACGTCCAACATTCTTTAGGATGTCGTATGCTGGAGGTTGTTGCGCTTGTTTGTCCGCCTTTTTCGCGGCGTCAATCGCAGCCTTGGGCTTCCTCGATGTCTTCTGCCTTGATGACATGATGCCAAAACTATCTCTTAGCCTCTTACGCCTATTCAAAGGTGTCGGAATGAACGCTCCAGGAAACACTGAAGTACACTGCGGTACTTCGAAAGTAGAAGGTTTTCAACAAGACAGATGTCCCAAGACCTTCAAAGCTATCTGGCCGCGGACCGTGGAGCCGACGCAATCAAATCGGCCTGCGAAGTGACGGAAGAAGAACAAGATCGGACAGAGGGTTGAAGGAGTGAATGAAGAAATAAAGTGAACCAAGAAAGCCAGCTGTTCCTGGCAGAATGTTTGATGCATGGATGAAACGGCCGATCATTACGGTGGAGAGGTCCCCTGGCGCGATTAGCGTGTGGCGCGTGCATTGACTGTTGTGGCGTCATTGTCAATCGTGTAGCTCAGCACCGCGCCTCTCATACCACCATTCCACGACGTGCTGCCTTCTCACCTGCACATACTGAGAAGTGCGCAGGGCATGCCGTACCTGACTGGACAAGCAAATATGGCGCCTCTTGTCTTCCGGCCCGCGAATGCGCCCGATGCTACGAACGCGCAACCCGCGACTTCCGCTATATCGAACGGAAACAAGATAACAGCGGTGCCAGAGGACATAGCCATGCAAGGGGATGAAGACATCATATCGACCCTACAGAAGCGCCAGCAAGACGACGAGCGCGCAAGCAGACTCGCCACAAAGAACAGACGGCAGCGCTACCTCGAAGTCACGCCCGAATACTTCTCCGACTCCTCGCTCGAGCTTGCCGACCCCCTCCTATATGATCGCCTGGTCCGGCGCTTTCAAACCGCCGCCGAGCGCGAGGCAGAAGGCAAGCGGAAGGGCTTCTCAGGCCAGATGGCGACCGATCTCTGGCGTGCCGAGGCAAAGAAAGAGGCGCTCTCGCAGCCAAATCCGATGTCGCTATTCATCTACAACCGGGGACCGCAGGGTCAGATAGTCGAGGAGGACAAGGACGACATACCCATGACCAAGGAGGAGGGGCGCGCATGGTGGGTGGACGAAATGACACAACGGTTCCTGAGGGGCGGAGATGACGACTTCGAGTACAAAAAGGTGGACAACAATATCAAATACGATCCTCCAGAGCAGGAGAGAGATCTTCAAGAAGCGTGGTTTGAGAGCATGGAGAGTGACTTTGACTCTGATGGCGAAGGGAAAGAGAAGGTCTTGACTGGCGAAACGGGGATACAAGACTATTGAATTGTGACAGTCGCACCTGGCTATACCCAACGCATGATTGCTCAGCCACCGACCATGAATGTCTTTTCACGATGATCTTAGGACTTCTTGTTGGCGTCTTTCGATGCCCAGTCAATGTTCAGCATGCTCGGACAAGTCTTTGTGCCCGGCTTGCTTAGAAACTTCGCAAATTACTGGGCGTAAAACACGCCTCCGTTATTGAAGCGGTGCTGTTTGTGCGACGAAGCTTCGGTGCTGCAGCTGTGGCTTGCTCATCTTTAGCAGAGGAGACAAATATAGAGAAGACTTGGTGTCGGTACCAGGGCCGTTCGGGGTTTCGTGATGAACACGCCGAGCATGGTCTTGTACACTCCCTCGATGCATGTTATACAGTTTGGATGGCAGTTGAATCTGATCACGTCCGCCATGCTGACAATACCGGACTTACAGTATGTTCAAAGGCGACGACATTCCTCTCATACTAGCCTCGGCAAGACATGCTTTAGAGACCTATGCGCCCAGGGGGAATATCGCACAAACATCGACTGCGTGTTCGACCATCAAAGAATCTCGAGTATCTGCACTGCCCTGTTCCAGCAGACAAACAAGGAAGCCTGCTACAGATGCTATAGCAGCTAGCCGTGAACCCCTCACGTTGGTGGTCATATATGAAAGAGCTCGACATACTCCTTGACGACCTCCAGAAAAGCGTCCCGATGTTGCCTTCGCTAGAGTTACTAAGCCTACAAGGTGGAGATGGTTCAGTGGAATTCGACAACTGGCTTTTCGGCGCCAGTTGACAGTGCAAACTGAGAGTATTCAGCATCTCGAAGAGCAGCTACGCTATTGACACAGTGCAAAAGCTTGTCTAATTATGTAAACTCGACTTACTCTACACGCTTATTATCGAGGAAAGCTTCTGGGACTACGACACCGACTACAGCTATCTGCTAGAAGGACTCATCCATTGTTGCACCAAGCTTGAAGACTTGACTATCGACTTTGAATATCAATCCGGAGAGGATGACCAAGTCGCTGCACCTATTCTAGCTCACAGGTTCGCACAGCTCACAGCTACCAAGCTCTTAAAGCTTCATCGAGACCTTCGCTTTCGACGTTCGGCGTTGTAATCCATTGTACCACCCAACATCGAGACACTGCAGATCACGGGACTGCTCCGAGAAGCCACAAATCTCCTCCTTAAAGAGAGTGACACTCCGCTGTCTATATTATACGGCCCAACATCTTCATGCCTATCACGTATATGTCCTTCCCGTCCAACTATGCGCTGCATCACTCTCTTTTCTATCTTGACTGAAAACCTATACGCGAATACGACGATATATTGCTGCACAAGATTCCTGTGTCTAGTATACCTTAGCAACTCTATTGTCTGTGTCCTGTGTACAGTGTACCTGTAGTGTTGAGAGAACCTAAATAAGGATAAAGTTGCCCCCAACCCTAAAGGGTGAAGAGCCTCAAGGACCTACGAATAATTAAGATGAGTCACTGCGATATATATGCAGCGAATTACTTTTGTATGCGAAGTTAAATATTAGTCTGTTCTGCCAGGCTCCTTAGCGCTTAAGTCCGTGTCGTTGTCTTTGCTGTGCTCGACATCCTTCTGATACTGGCCTTGAATATCTGGGGTTGGTTTACAATATTCTTCGTCGTCACTGTCCGCAGAACGGTCGTCTTATGCGCTTGCGCCTATCGCGTAACTATAAGAGATGTATTGCATCACGTACTATGCCTTTCAAAATTCGCGAAGATTGCCAGGCTGTATTAGGGCGCGTCAGTCATTCACTAAAACACCAATCAACAGAAACAGTCGTATGTGTGGATATCTCAATTCATAATCATGTACAGGCAAGCGAGAGGTATATACAAAGCCGAGGTATTTACAAGACACTCTCTGGCCAGGAGAGGCCCCAGTACAGAATTCCAAACCCCTCCATCGGGTGTCTTTCCACCCATCAAACATCCTCCAGATCTCGGTATCAGACTAATCGCATAGTCTAGTACTTCTCGGTGCGCGAAGCCTCGATATCCTTGGAAGCAAGGATTGAGTCGTTGTCGATAGCACCCTCCTGGAGACCGACGTGGGACTCGGTGTAGGCATCGAGCTCCTTAGCCTTGGAAGTGAAGTTGAGGTAGATGGGGAACGACCATGCGAAGAAGAAGAAGATGAGGGGAATGCACATGGCGTGCCTCGTGCCGATCTTGTCTGCGACGTTTCCGAGGATGACGGGGATGATGGCTCCACCGCAAACGGAGGAGACGAGGAAGGAAGCACCGCGCTTGGTGTGGCGACCGATACCGCGCAGGGATAGCGCAAAGATGATGGGGAAGATGCAGGATTCGAAGAACAGGACCTGAGCATTGTTAGTTCTGAGAACGGTGTTGTTAAGAGTTGGAATTGGCTTACGATCATCAACATAGATAGACCTCCCCAGTTAGGACGTGTCGCACCACCAGTGTTTGTGCCAATAGCTGCAGCAATGAAGATCATGATCATAGTCTGGAAGACCATGAGCACAATACGGGGCTTGCCACCAAAGTACATGAGTCCAGCGGCAGCAAATCGACCCCCAGCAAAGAGACCCTGTGCGATGGCGTAGAAGTTGGCACCCTTCACGTGAGCCTCGGTGACAGTGAGATCAGGACGTGCCTGCGTGAAGTAGTTGATGAAGAAGGCAGCGACACCGACTTGGGCACCGACGTAGGAGAACTGAGCGAAGACACCCCAGAAGAGAGTGTACTGCTGGCGGAGTGGCTTATCGACGTAGCCGGTGGCAGCGGTGGTCATCTCAGCCTGGTCGGCCATATCGGAGTCAGTGATCTCAGGAATGGGGGCGAAGTAGAAGACGACAGCGAGAATTGCGACGAAGCCAGCAATACCGAGGTAGACCCATTGCACGGCCTCGAGGGAACGACCGTCAGTGCCGACGTTCTTGAAGATAACCTGAGCAGCGAGGACGGGAGCGACGACAGAGCCGACAGCCTGGACGGACTGAGAGAGCTCGAGACGGAACTCGGACCACTTGGGAGGACCACACACAGCGATGTATGGGTTGGCAGAAGTCTCGAGAGTAGACAGACCAGATCCAGCAAGGAACATGGCACCGCAGAAGCCACCGAAACTTCGCTTGACAGCGGAGGGCCAGAACATGAGCGCGCCGACGCAGTAGATCGACAGGCCGAGGATGAAGGTGTATCGGTAACCGAACTTGCGAAGGAACCATCCAGAGTATGTGAGAGGACCGATGAAGTAGGCACCGAAGTATGAAGCCTGAAGACCAGATGATTCACCCTGGGTGATGTGAAGAGCAACCTGGAAACGGGAGTTCAGGACATCGAGAAGACCGTAGGCGAAACCCCACATGAAGAAGAGGGTGGTAACGAGTGCCACGGGAACAATGGATTGACGAGCAGTGAGTTGGGATGCACCAGTGACACGGGTGTTGTCAACGCTCTTCCGTCGAGTCTGCTCAGCAACAACCTCGACAGTAGAGGGGCGACGACCTTGCTGGGCGTGAACCTCATCGATAGTAGGCTCCTGGGAGCCGTTAAGGCCAAAGAG
Organism: Ophiobolus disseminans; assembly: GCA_010093685.1. Taxonomy (NCBI): domain Eukaryota; kingdom Fungi; phylum Ascomycota; class Dothideomycetes; order Pleosporales; family Phaeosphaeriaceae; genus Ophiobolus; species Ophiobolus disseminans. Next base: position 613,556 of record MU006236.1, on the reverse strand, counting down.
CTTCACCATGGTGACTGATAGGACTTCAACCGATCAAACGATGGTAGTAAAGATGTGATGAAGGGGGGTAGGATCCCAGTTGAAACTGAAGCTGGTGGACCGAAGAGCTGGATGAGCTGTAAGACGAGGGCATGCAGAGCATATTATATCCATTTCCATGCTGCTGGGCCTCATAGTCGTGATAGCCACATCGACATGGGCTGGTACTGTCCAGGCCAAGATGGACATCGGTAGTGCGTCGGTAGTGCGATGCTGGCGTTGGTTGAGCGCCGACGCGGGTGAACTGGGGTAAGATGGTCAGTGCTCATCACTAATGCGCCGGTCCGCCACACCAATGCTCAAAGCTCCGCAGATTCTGCCGAACACTAGATCTTGATATGCTGGCCCTTCTTCGGTGCTTCTTGAACCCCAGGCGCTGTCGAAAAGTGTTGCCGCCGCTGTCGGATGGTGCATGACAGTCGTCCAATGAGATCTTATGCGCTCACTCTGCTCAGGTTTGTCCCGGCGTTGCTCCACTTAGTTGTTGAGCCTCATGATGGAGCAAGCCTTTTGCAGACAGGGCTCCACAGCAATCTCCATGGTCTCCATAACACGACCCCGTGGAGAGCGCTCGCGTTGAAAATTTGAAGTGCGGAGGGGTGGGCCACGGCGAATAATTTGAAATCTCGAACATCGTCGGGACAAACGTAGATGGCTGAACCCCGCGTTGATCGCTGGAGATCTGCTCGTGTGCCGTTCGTTTAGAGATCGTCTATGGTAAGTAGCTAAAAACTCATACCTAATCGGTGTAGATCAAGCAACTCAAGGCGAGCACTGAGCCAAGGATTTGCAACCCTCACAGCTCAGACGATGGAGCAGCGTCCGCATCCTCCACTAGACTCAATCGAGCTTTACAAGATCTGACCTTTATTACTAGCGTTAGCGTAAACGATGGCAGCAGCCTGCAGCGCCGAGCGCTTCGGTGTGGATGCCAAAAGCACGATGATACGGGTGTTTGTTGAGGCTCTTACTGTAGGCCAGGGCGGTCCTCGCACGGCCTCAACCCTGAGTTGTATAAGCATGGCGATGCTCAGCTCATAGCAACGGATCTCGAATATGGCAAAGGCGTTTGCGGCGTTCCCAACGTCACGGAATATGCTTCTGGTACGAACAGCAGCTACATTGCCAAGTAGATGCTGTCAGTGCCTCGGTTGTGGCTTGTAGATTTTGTCAATCAGCGCAGGCGGAGGCGACCATCGCCAGCTTCATCGACACTGATGGACCAGCTCTCGCCCATAACAGGAGATCCAATTTGGCCCCTTCCGATATAGGTCAGATTTAGCTGGCGGTTCATGATCGCAGACCGAAATCGTGGCGCAAATTCCATTTGGTCGGCAACATTGTCCACTGATGTGATGATCCATCTCTCGCTCATCTCACGATGACGCTTCAGAGCTCTCAGCATAATGCACCACAACGCCTCGGAACTTCCCATTCCAATCGCCGGATGGGTTGTTATACCTGGACTCTGGCGTACTTCCGCATAGGCAGTGAAAACCGAGCCATACGCACACATGCAGCATGCACATTCGACGAGCACCCCAGCAGACGCAATCCATGCTCTTTTACCCCCCCGCGGGGCTCCAGAGCTCTTGCGCCCGCGTGTTGGGGTCAGGAAAGCGACTGGGGCAGCTCAACGAAAACTTCTAGCAGGCTTCTAGCGTGCTTCCATGCAGAAGTGCTCGGTGGTGCAAGAGACGAGGCACGCCATCATCTGACCAGCATGTAATGACGAGTCTCAATGCCTCCGCGCAGTGCTGGGATTGGACAAGGCTAGGGCGTCGGAGGGTTTGTCGGAACGCTCAGGGTATTTTGTCGGCCAAGCCCAGCTGCGTAACTAAAATCCCGCACGTGTTCGGTCTAGGTGGTTCCAAAAGCGGGCTGTGTCGCCGCTTTGCTCTCCATGTGCTGCGAGTCGAGCAGGGCAGGCTGTGGAGTTGAGCTGGGGTCGACAGTCGACAGTTTGAGGAGAAAGGAGGATTGGAGCGGAGATCGGCAAGATGTCGGCAAAGCTCCCTACAAAAGTCGGAAGGCGCACAAACGATGCCCAGGATGGATGCATCCGATGAAAAGCGCGGCAAGAGCACGACATGCAACAACATTACTCGTTTCCCTATATTAGGTGGCTGACGACATGGTTTCCATGCAGTGCCTCCAAGGCAAGCAACACATTGACTCGTGTACCCTTGGAAGTTACCCATATCTCCATCCACCATGCGCGATTCTACAAACCTCCCAACTGATTTCAATGGCCTAAAAGAGGCATCTGAAGTGGCGACGTTTACGACTGACATTCATACAATCACTGACCTCATATTTAGCCAAGGTATTGTTCAAGATGCATGTCAACAAATTCTAAGGTCTTGCGATACACCTAGGCAGGGTACTCGAATTTTGCGCACTCTCATACGATCTCCCTGGCTGTCTCCTCTTCCTCTGAAACGGCTAAGGACTCCATACAAACCCCTCAACAACAATATGGACGCTTTTTGTTCTCTCCAAGCCGTTGACTCTCTATGTTGGTATACAGTACTCCACCAAAGACCGTGGCCAGTGACCGATATCATGTGTCAGCCGACAGGCGATTTCCTCACACCTGGCTATGCGATGAGAAACGTATTCTATGTGTTGTGTAGTAAAAGACACAGCGAGAGCCATCCAGTAAGACACCGCTTGATACTGAGCCAGAAGAGTCCTCCTGCGCAGCTATGGAATGAAGTTTTGCTTACAGACCACTGAGTAGACGAAGCCGATCTTCGAATGAGCTCGCTGCCATTGGAAGCCCGAATGCGGACTTAGTCGACGATTCACTACCTCAGGTTCAAACGATTATGAACAACGTTTTCGGTTCCAGAATTACACTCCTGGATATCTCTGAGGAACGTGTCTGCCCAGTTAGTCACACGCCGATAATCGGCTGGAATGTCATGCTTCCGACACGAGCAGCTCGACACCTTGCGAACGTCATCTGTCAGGACTCCGTTTAGCTCACCAAGAACATCAACTACATTTGCGATGTTGCTAGCTGTACTTTCTCAATATATCGCGAGGTTGTCCCCTAGTCCAGTGTCGTCACGCTGGCCTAGCCTTCAAAGGTTATTCTCATGCCGGCCAGTAAGAAGAACGCCAATGGAGTTCCCCGCACGATATCTCCCTGACTGTGCAAAAAATGCCCTGAGGGTTGTCTGCACGTCAACCTTGCACTTCATCACTCCCGAGGCATCGAAAAGACGTTCTCAATACTCACTTGCTGAACACATTCTGAAGGATGAGCAGCAAAGCTTCACGCCACCGATTCAGACTTTGAAGTCTTTACCCCGCGCCCTCAACAGGACTAGAACTCTCGCCGTATATGATGCCTCTGCACCGTGGTCTCTAAGGGTGCTTCAGATGTCGGACTTAAAAGGGAGTGCTTTGTAACGTGCTATACTCGTCTCATCTCACATCACTATTCTTACCATTTCCGTTCGTAGATTTCACTATGCTTCTACGCATACTCTTATTGGCGTCTTTTGCACCATCCATTGCAGCATGGCCTTGGGTAGCCGGTGTCCCTGGCGTAGATCTGTCAGTCATCCAGGCTATTCCAGAGAACCTTTTAAAGCAGGCCCGCCAGATGGGCCCTGATCCTACTTGCCCATTCAATCCCGACCACCCAGGTGCCGCCCCTTTCGACGTAAGATATCCTTATACCGGGTCGATCGGCGGGCTTCCAGGCACTGGCGTTGGCGGCGTGGAGGTCCCTTCTCCTGGTGACATGGCTCACCAGTTCACACCACCGGGTCCTAACGATATTCGAGGGCCATGTCCTGGCAGTAGGTAGCGAACATGGAAAGTCGTTGCGAAACACATACTGACTCTCGACACCAACGTCTAGTGAACACTGCTGCAAACCACAACGTTCGTGAAGTCCTTCTCATCTCTCTCTCAGTACTAATCAAACCCAGTTTTTATCCCGCGACGGCATAACCAACCTCGCAGAGCTCGTATCCGCTCAACAAAATCTCTACAACATCGCCTACGACCTCGCTGTCTTCATCGCCGTACGTGGCATCGCCTTGGATGGCGATGTTGTAACGACCAAACTCAGTATAGGTTGCGACGCCACGGAGCGCACATCTGTCGATCCAACAGGCACACTCGGCCACGAACCAGATCTAAACGCCCATAACAAGTTCGAAGGCGATTCTTCACTCACACGACGCGACTACTTCCTCAACAACGGCGACGCTTTTACATGTTACGTAGCTCATCCTTACACGCGAGACCAAACCACTGACGTCGATATAGTCCAAGGTGACATGTTCGCAGACATGTATCGTGTCGCTAATGCGACATCATCTGAGCTTTTCGACCGTGACACCATTTCCGTGTACAGAAGCCAGCGCTACAACGCATCTCTCGCTGAAAATCCGAATCTCTACTTCGGACCCAAAGCACTGCTTCTGTACGGCGCAGCAAGTTTTGTGTACGAAGCTTTCCTCGTACTCGGTCCCGAAGGCACACTCGACATCTCCACGATATCAACATTCTTCGGCGCAGTCCCAAATGCGGCTGGCAGCTACGACCACATCCCCGAGCGCATCCCCTCAGGCTGGCGAAACCGACGTGTCGCATACGGCATCCTCGAGGTCGCTGAGGAGATTCGGTACCAATATCCTGCGTTCCCAGAATTATTTGGCGGGAACGTTGGGGCGGGGAACTTCCTCGCTCTCAATACCACATTCGGAATCATTCAGAATGGCACGCTGCCGGATGAGGTTACGGCGAAAGATATCGCGTGCTTGCTGTATCAGTTGGCGACGAATAATGTGCCCGGGGCGATTGGGAATGAGGCGGAATTGCCGTTGGACGTTTTGACGTGGGTGTTGATGCAGCTAAACCCCATTTTTGCTAATACGGGGTGCCCCTTGAGGGTCACGTAACCAGGAACGGGAACTTGAGGGGTATGTAGTGCTCTATACTATCCCAATGCGTGCGGGGAATCTTTTGGTGCTGGGTCGTAAATTGATGTCCCCTGAGGCGTCGGTGGTAGGCCGATATGTGTTTGTGGCCAAGTACATAATTTGCTTGATGAAGTCTCTTCATGGTTCTTTTCTCGCATACTCTTTCAATCGATCCATTTGATCATCACAAGCTGAAGCGGGATGATAGTCTAACCCTTCCAAAGCTAACGTGATCCGCGGAGGAAAGCGTGCCTTCAACGTACTCAATGGTTGGATACAACCCCGTTCAAAGTAATCCGCGGAGCAAACCGTGTGCCGTCAACGTACTCACTTGTTAGATGCAAAGCCACTCAATGGAACCTTGTGGGTGACACCAACAACACACGGCAAGAACGGGTTGTCGGATGGTACCACCTGCCCGTGTTAGCAGCATGACGTCCGTTCCTCTGGTAAGGGTCGAAACCCCCAACATCACTCTCCCAGCGACGACGCCTCAAACCATAAGACAACACAATGGACGAGGACTCTCCCTACCAAGCCTGCGCAAAGTGCCAGACCTTCCTGGTCCGACCAGATGAATCGTTTCGGAACCGATACCAAGCGCGATACAACAGCAGCGAGCTAGCAGCGTCCGCCGATGACGGATGTCCGATATGCTTCTGGATTCTGGAATGGCTGTCAAGCATGCATAAGGATCTCGATGAGTGCGGCGAACGTACTGTTTTAGCAGCGCTCTGGGTCGGAGAGTTTGACATCGAAGAATCATGGTTCGATATGGCATTTCCGCAAGACGCGGATATCCTACGAATCATCGTGAAACAAGAAACAGAAGAGTTAGAGACTCCATCCAAGCCTTTGGTCATACTTCTCCGGCAGCTGGTGGAAGGTCAAGACGGAGCTGAAGTCAAGTTAAAACTAACGAATGACTTGTTCAGCCGAGCGTTGCTGAAAACATGTGCGTAGCCAGTCGCAGAGAGCACTGCCGATGTCTCATGCTGGAAGCTGGTGCAAAAGTGGCTTCATGATTGTGTCAACACGCACACGTTGTGCCGCAAGACATTGCCGACCTCGGATTCCATGGCAAACCTAACTCGCCTAATTGATCTCCAAGAGCCTAGCGCGCCACGCTTGGTCGAGACTACAGAGCTTGCATCGAAGGATCTGGTGTCCTATGCAACCTTGAGCCACAGGTGGCAAGCAGAAAATATGCCAAAGCTCACGAGGTCGAACCTGGACGGACTGAAGCAGTCGATCCAAGTAAGGATCTTCCCTCACGCTTTCAGCGATGCTCTAGACGTATGTAGACGGCTTAAAGTCCGCTACATTTGGATAAACGCGCTGTGCACCATTCAAGATGACTTGGCAGACTGGGAAACGGAGTCAGCTTTGATGGGCCAGGTATATCACAATGCGTTCTGCAGCATAGGAGCCTCTGCAGCGGCCAACCATCCAGTGGGGCTCTTCATTCATCGAGACTCTCGCCAAGTTCAACTCTGCCCGCTGCGGATACGGCGCAAAGAGTTTGACCGCATATATGGCGGTCGCGTTGAGTCGAGACCGGGAAAGTCGAGAAGTACATTACTAAGGCGAGGATGGGCTCTCCAAGAGCGCATGCTGAGCAAGCGTTCCATCTATTTTGATGTAAGATTACGCTGGGAGTGCTTTGAGCTCAGTACTTGTGAGATGTTTCCTACGGGGGCTCCGATCGTCAACACATTTACACCTCGGGGTGATGAAGGATCTCCGTTCCGAACGGTCAATTTATTGTTCGATGATCACAGGTATCGGGGTACGGACATTGTGTACCGATTCCGCACGGTGGACACAGTACATTCTTCGTCACCCAAGGAATTATAGCGCAAATGGCTGTAAATCGTGGAGTGCTTCTCTTGTTGTCAGCTAACCTACGAAGAGAACCGCTTCCCTGCTTTAGCTGGACTTGTGAAATTCTAGCATCACATCCTGGACGAAGACAAATATGTTGCTGGTGTGTGGATGAAGGACCTGCTGAACGGTATGATGTGGCATCTCCCTAGACCTCGATCTACTCGTATTGTTAGTACTCGGGTCTGCTACAGAGGTGTGTGCGTAATGCAACAAATACATTCTCAGAGACTCTGCTAATACTTTCGTAAGCCCCATCGTGGTCTTGGGCCTCCGCTTGTGGATAAGTGGAATTCCCTGGTATTCATGTCCCTACAAGCTCGCAGTTTGAGGAAACCTGGACAGCTAACATTGTAGAAGTAGCAGTAACGCAACATGGATCGAATCCGTTCGGTCAAACTACAGGTGGAAGTGTTCGTGTTAGCGCACCGGTCAGAGAATTAGTACACGACCCCTGCACAATGCGAGGGAGCATGCAGTGTGAATATCTGGACCGGTACGACGAAGCAAAAAGGTCGGAAGATAGCACACAGAATCAGCGACTTGTCTACCTGCTTCTCATGTATAGAGTTCGGTCATTTCGCGGCGATGAGCGCAAGGAAATCCGCTATACGGGCCTTATACTTCAGCAATCATCTACTACAGAAATCCTCACAAGGGTAGGGTTTTTCCGTCACGGCTGGACGCAAGGTGGGATACCGTCAAGTTTCTCGTCGCCTTTCTTTAGCTAAGACCCCATAATTTGTTTTCGAGAAACTGTAACTATCATGTAGATGCATTAGCATGTACCTCATCTAAGCAATATCAGCTTTGTATTATGACTTTAAGCTACTTTCGGGCCCTACTACTGCGCATTCCGGCAGTGTCGATGCTCGCATAGTGGGCATCTACCTTGGTGCATCTCAGTGTCCCGCGAGTCAATACCTCCCTTCGTACACATGCAACAAATACCGAATGCTAAAGAAGAAGTATCCGCTAACACTGTAGGGGTGTCATCTCGAGAAACAGCATCCTCGACTTTTACAGGGCACGTGGCCTTCTCCGTTCGATTACCGTTGCTCTTAGTCAGCATCAGAGGCTTGTTCGTCACAGTCCTGATTCCTCTATCTTCTACATGCGATGCAGCCTCAGCATCTCGGTTACCGCCACTTGCACCCGAAAAACTCTCAACCATTCCAGCACTAGCACTAACACACCCCTTCCCCTCCCCATCCGCTCCCAACCTACTCTTGCCATCTTCACGCGCATCGCCCTCCTCATTACCCTCAACTATAGTCTCCATCGTGAAGGAAGAACGCATCATTCATACACAACAAGACGAAGAAAAGCTCTTGTGCAGCAAGGTATGTTTGTTAAGCGGGAGTCCACATCGAACCCATAAGATAAATACGATGCGAACAAGATGACTCCTGGATACGTTCGACTCATATCGGCAAGTCACTTATATATGTGTTGAGTTGGTGACTACCACCAGACTCACTCAAAGTTGACTCAACGTGACTATTATGTGTAGTTGTAAATATACGTGCACGTCTACCAACATTACAGTTCTTCACTTCGCAGTCATTCACGTCGCAGTTACTCACGTTGCAGTCATTTACTTCGTATTCATTCACGTCGCAGTCACGTACCTCGAAGTCATTTACATCGCGCAGTCATCCACGACTCACGTACACCAAACATTAACGTATGAGTTTGATGATGCAAAGCAACCTGCACACGCTTCGAGACTCACGTACCATCAGTCTACGCGACGCACGATCGCGACATGTACCAACAGCGAAGACTCATGAATGCGCACGACGCATCTTCACGACCATCTCAAATATCAATCCCGAAATCCCACCTCACACATGCAAGACTCACCCAACAAAACAGTCACGCACGATGCCACTCACCCCCTTATTACCCCTCTACCTCCGCGTAAAAAAGCCTCCAGGAGACTATCAACTCACTTTCACTCCTACAGAAATTAGTGTTAAGTCATCAACTCCCTGCCCGCACACGCAAGACACCTTTAACATTACGCTAATATATGTGCGTAGACTTACACAAAAAGCCAAAAAGAATGTGTACACAGCGCGACAGACTCGAAAGTGTAAACATCCCGCACAAGATGAAATGCAACACGGAAAAATAATACCATTCAACGCGCGTCCAAGCGCATTCAAGACGAGTCGAAATAGCCCCATCCATCCGATGCGCCTCCTACGAAAACGCCTAACAACATAGCCACGTATAAATAATTCCATCCATCCATCCCATATAACCACAGCTAAATACCCCAAGCTCATTCCTTCTGCCCCTCATTAAGCACCAACTCAACCACAACCTGACACCTCTCCTGCGCGGGATGTTGCAAACTCAACTTAATCGTGCGATTATGACTCGACCCACCACTAAGCCCATCATCCAAGCACTTAACGTCCCTACCGGCGATAACCTGCCTCAAGCGGCCATTCTGCGCATTGCGAATCTCCACGAAATCCGGGTCAAAGAGGAGGACATACGGCCCGTACATAGCAGCCGACTTAGCCTTCCCTACAAACTCCATGATGACGGAGCGCGAAATGTCGCCGTTCTTATTGATGTACACGGCGCATTCTTCGTAGCAGAGCAGGAATTCCTGGTCGCTGAGGCGGAACATGCCGAGGGGGTTTTGGGTCGCGAGGCGCGCGGCGATGGTGGCGACGTGGGATTGTTTGAGGTCGGGGACGGACCAGGGTTGTTTCTTGTCGAGGGTGAGGACTTCGAAGCCCTTTGCGGTGGACACGGCGAGGGATGAGTGAAAGAGGTTGATGGTGTAGCAGTCGGCTGGGATGTAGAATTCGTCGTATTCGCGGAAGAACTCGGTGCGGCCCGATTTCCAGATTCGAGACTTCTTCTCGGTGGACTTTTGGAAGACGGGCTCGAGCACTTTGAATGTCGAGGATATGCCGTCCTTTTTCTTGTAGAAGACGAGGGTGCGGTCCTTCATCACGCCGGTGGCGAAGAAGCCGATGTCGCGTGCTCCGGAAAGCTTTTGTGGTGCTCGTCGAGCAGAGTCGTTGGAGGGCGGGGCGCCTCCGACGGGGCAGACGGCGTCGAGGTGGTATGCGATGAGTGACTTGTCGGAGATGAGAAGCATCAAGCTGAACTGCTCGAGTACAGCGATCTGGGTCACCCGAGGTACTTGCACGGCCTAGACAGTTAGCGAAAGTTAAGTCGAGGCGTCGATTGACACACCTTTGTCCAACCCCGAGGGTTGTTGAACTCTGAAACATAGACACCAATGTCTGTGCCAACGGCGATCATGTGCTTGCCATAAGGCTGGTTGAAGGCTGTGGCACAGTTGACTCGTGCGCGGCAGATGGGTACTGGACGTCCTTGTTGCAAGAACAGCTTCTCCACCTCCTCGACAGCCCGGTCCAGAGGTGTTCCCTTGATGGTTATGGCCTTTTGAGACGGCATCGCACTGTCGTACGCGAATGCAGCATCAGCCATGACGCGTAACCGGAACGGCTCTGCATTCTGAGCGAAGAGCGCAGCTGCATGCTTTGTCTTTGCGATGATGAGCTTGTCGCACCACTCAGCTCTGTTGTTCGCAGATGTAGCATACAACGTGTATGTTTCCTTGCCCAAATGCTTCACCCTGAAGGGGTACAGGATCTTGTCGTCTTTGTTGTTCTCAAGGCCACCGTTGTTGACTGCAGTCTTTCCAGAAGAGCCAGTGTTGGCCGAGTCGAACGAGGTTGTGGTTTTGGTGTGTACAAGCATTCCGGGACCTGGGCTGTTGCCAGAGCGTCCAAGTCCTGAGCTCTTGACCTTCTCGGTGGCTGGGTTGACAGTAGCTATGCCCTTCATGGTTGAGCGCACGACAGGATCGTCATCCTCACTTTCTAGCACCAGGAGATCCATGGGGATAGGTAGTCGAGATACATCGAATCTGTCCGACTTGATCACACCATCCGCTTCTCGGTATTGACTAGTCTTTGCAAGAACCAGGTAATGATCGAAAAGCAGCGCGTGAGTCTCTACCCAGTTGAAGCGAGTGCCTCCCATCCTTTGTAGTTCACCTCGGTGAATGAGTTCTCGCCCTAAATGATCCAAGTTCAACTCCACGCGCTGCATGCCCGGGCGCAAGATCAACTTGGTTTGTAGTTCGGCAAGAGCGACCTTTCGGCCCATCTCGCCGACACGAGCGTCACACTCGAGGGCCACGACCTTGATTTCCTCTTTCGCGATGATGAGATTGCGTTTCTCTTCATTGTCGACGATGGAATTCTTAATCACCGTGTCGATGAGGAGGCCATAACGCTGCAGCCTGTCAATAGGTCCTTTGAGGTATGTGTTCCAGTCGAGTCTGTTGGAGCGCTGATCTGCTTGTGTTTCGCTTAAGAACTGGCGGAAAAGCATGTTCTTCGAGTCTTCTTGACGCATAAGGAAGGTCGCATAAGGGAAAGCCGCAGCGTATTCGATGTACGCCTGCCTAGCTTTTCGAATCCACTCCCGGAAAATGTCGCTGAAACCAACAATCCAAGGACCCTGTTCCTGTTGCCGGTACTTGATCTGCGGGCGCAGATGATCCTCGTTTGCTTTTCGGACTGCGTCCACTTTACTGAAGACTTCTTGGATAAATTTGTCAAGCTTCTTTGGAGGAATGATGGGAGGCTGAGCTGCGACGAGGCGGTCACGGTACAGCGAACGCAAAACGTCGAGACGCTGGATGTAGTTGTCCTCTCCTTGGACGATCTCATGAAGGATGTTTTGACGCTCGATCTCTTTCTTGTGCACTTTCTCAATATCCTCCTTCTTCAGCTTGTGGAAGGTGGCCCAGTCCTCTTCCTTTGCTGCCGCTGCTGGGGAATGGAGGTCGATCTTTTTGAGCGTCCTCTGGCAGTGGTGCGAGTAGCATCGTCCTGGAGCGGTGTATGTGTGAAGCATAGGCGCGTAACATCCAGCGCCTGTGAGCTGGAAGATGACACCAGTCATGCTTGTTGACGAGAACTTCAGCCACTCTTCTTCATGGACAAGCGTACCCGACTTCAGCATGTCGGCTACCACTCGGCTACTCAATGTCTCAGCATCCGCAATATTCATGGTCGGAACTTTGTGTGTGAATAAGGCAATGAGACCATCCTGGATTGGCCCCTCCTTGAGATCGTTCTCGCCCTCTGTCATCGTCTTCAGCCAGGCGATGATGGAGCTGAGTGCCCAAGGCTCTGCGCATTTCCTGAAGTCGTGGCTCGATAATTTTGCAGGATTGAAACGCTTGCCAGCTGGTATGGTGGGCAGGTCAATGGCTACGGCATCTGTTGCACTACCCGGAGTCATTGTGTTCCCATCGCTGTCAATTGCACCTCCATAGAAGGTGTTTCGATTTCCAGCTTGACGCGCTCGGTGGCTTTGTTCCGCATCTGTCTTCGACCGCGGGAGTGGGGCAGCGTGAGGGGCATTGCTCTGATGCAGGAGAGAAATGGAACGAGGCACAGTCGCACCAGTGGGTGATGTCATGCCCAGGGCATTTGGATGAGCAGGGTAGGTTTGGTGCGTCGAGGGAGCGTTCCGCCAGTACTCGTATGAACCGGTGGAGCTGTTACTCTGGTGATTCAGTCGCCCTCTGTTATTGTTCGCGGGCGGAGGTGGTAGTGGGCGGTTTGAAGCGCCCGGATGGAAGAACAGATCTGGCGGCTCGCCTGGCATGATGGTTGACTGGCTTGCTAGCGTCGAACCAGACATTACAGACGCACTGTCCATCAGAGTCATTTCATCGCCCTCGTCGTAACTCCGCCGCCGTGCACTCGGCTCCTCTAGACCTCCAGTGCCGAATGTGTCGACACGCACTGGGGTGCCAAAAGAAGGGAACGGATGAATGGGGTCGTAATCGCCGCTGGCAGGTTCTGACCTTCGCTGCGAGCCCGAGGTTGTAGTTGGGTGACTACCACTCGATGTCAACTGATTTGGACTGCCTCCATAGCCAAACGAAGGCATGCCGCCAAACATGCTGACATCTACACCTGCACCCACATAGTCACTGTCGCTCCCACTCTGCTCGTGGTGCCGGTGAGGATCCGTGGGGAGCTGGGGAGACTGAATCGTCGTGTAACTGCTGAAGAGGGTAGAACCGCCGCTACGCCTCCGCGCCTCGTCCTCGGCTTCTTGTGCCTCGGCCATGCGCAGCGCAGCCAGGCCAGCAGCTGCCTCAACGTCGCTTTCGTCGCTGGTGTACGTGTCTCGCGGAGGATAGCCCGGAGAGAGATGGCCGCCATTTATGTGCTCGCCATTCCGACCTGACGGGTTGGTGTAGTATTGGCCGCCATTCGCCTGCTGCACCTGAATCGATGGTTGAGCACCACTGCTTGTCGTCATGCCCAGGATGTCGTTGAACAGGGCATCCTGGTTGTTGTACGAGGAGCCGTTTTGCTGGGCAAAGTATTCGTCGCTGTCCGACTCGTGCGGGGGCGCGGGGAGTGGTCGTGACGAGACGGTACCGGTTCGCTGTGGTGAGCCATGTGGAGGCACCTCTGGGGTGGGTGGGAGTGGGTTGGAATGGTGGCTCGAGACCGAGGAGTAGCGATCCACGCGCTGCGAGCCGTAGCCGTTGTCGTAGGTCGGGAGGGAGGGGAGCGGCGCGTGGGAGGTGCCCGTGTAGTAGCTCTGCGTTGAGGCACTCGAGGGCTGGCGGACGGGGTAGTTGCTCCAGTCTTCCGACGGCAATGGCGCGCTCCCGGGGGGCACTGGCAGGGGCGGCGGGGCAGGCGCTGTGTAGCCAGACGCTCTGCCAGCCACGGATGACGCCCGGGCAAACGACGACGACTGCTGGTACTGCGTGGGCGAGGGGTATCCGACGCTCGGCGAGGTGGGCGAGAAGCCGTAGGGGTGGCTCACGGTGCTGTTCCGCTGCAGACTGCTGTCAGCATAGGCGGCTGGGTTGTACGGTTGGGGCGCCGTCGACGCAGGAGCAGCAAATGTCCTGTTGACGCCGCCGTAGTGCGAGGGGTTGGGCAATGCCACAGCCGATCCGTAGTTCTGCGGATTATATTGCTGCTGCTGTTGCGGCGGGTAGCCGTAGCCCGCGTTGAATGCGCCGGCCGTGGGCGACGCCTGTCCCTGGGCGGCCTGCGGGGAGCTGGACCCTCCTATAAACAGCTCGTCGGTCGGGCGTGTCGCATAGCTGTCGCGCCGCGTGGGAGGGGGGTAGCCGTAGCCCGCGGCTCCCCCATTCGTGTCCCCGTTGTCGTTAGTTGGCGTACCACGATTGTACGGGTCCTGGTACTGGCCGGGCCCGCCATTGCTCGTCTGGCTGTTCGAGTGGGGTATGCTGGGGTTGTAGTAGTTCTGCCCGTTCCCGTAGTACGACATGGTGCCGTGTGTGCGCGCAGAGCGTTGGGAAGGCGCGATCGGTGGTGGGTGCGGCGTCGGGGTCGTCCTTCACGAGGCTACCAGGTGAGGTTGCGGTTGCGCTCGCAGCATGACCGGGGCGGCTGAGCTGGGCTGGGGGGCTTTCGCGACTTGGCCCGGCGCAAAACTATGCAGCCAAAAGGAGGAGCTGCACGATGGTGAGAGTTGGTGTTGTGCGCTCGAATGCGCCAGCGAGCCCGGGTATGTGGTGGCTAGCTGTGCTGAGGGCTCTAGACGGCTGCTCTGGCGGCCTCGAAGCGAATCGTCAAAAGTGTTTGGGGTATCTGTGGCGCAGGGTGGGGCTCCCAGGGCCGTGATGCGCTGCAATGGCCGAGAGAGAGTGCTGGTAAGATGTCGATGCACCGAAGCCGTGCAGTGAGGGGTATGGCCGCCGTCGGTTTGCGCGTAAACCGCTGTATTGTCAGTGTCAATGATGAGCAGTCGGCGTCCAGCTGTTGCATGCTGAGCCAAGAGCAGCGGCTTCGGAAGCGCATCACGGCGAGCAGGGCTGACATGGCCCATCTTCAGCCCCCAAAAGTGCACCCAACACTTCGCCTACCATCATGCAATTGACGGTACACAGGGGCAATTGCACTTCATGAGACGGTATGCCTTGCGACTGCCTTCCGGGCTGTGCACCTCGCGACATCCGGCTGTCTAAACTTCAGCCTCTTCACATCACGAAGTCTCGAATCAACATCCTTCTTAGCATCACACCCAGCCACACTTCAGATTCATGTACTTCACCGTCACGACCAGGTATAAAGCCTGCTGCAGGGCCACGAGTCTGTGTAACAGCTGCATTAGGACGTCATCCAGGTCCCAGTCTGACAAGATCCTACTGGGGCATTTGCGGCGCAGCATACTGAAGAACTTCTCACGTCGCAGTGGCTTGAGATCGTCTACCTATGCAGCATTGACACCTCATAGCGCTGTGGTGTACACTTGGTGCACAGGCTTACCCCGCATTCACTGACACTCAGGGTCAACTGGGATGCTTTGAGATGTCCGTGTCCGCTGTTACATCCACCTCCGAGGCCTCCAGCTGTGATGAAATGTACCACACCACGTGCACCATTTATGCTTGCCCAGCTGTTCTCTTGCATATTGCCAATTGGTATCTTCTGTTCCATTCAAGTTTCAGTCCCAGCTCTGAATCTCTTGAAGCCGTAGAAACCCAACTACATGATGATACCATCAAGACGGACATGTAGTTTGCACCGGTCCTCAAGGTCCCCCCATGAGGGTTCAGTAAGAGATGGAGAAGGTAGCCGTATCAAGAAATCGTATTCTTGTCTATGAACTGTATGCCTTCTTTGCAAGCTGAGAAAGTGTATGAGTCGATGGTACACCGTACTTCTGTTCACCTTTGTCCCAATTTTGTAGTCTCTTTCTTTGCTGCATTCCTGGTGTTTTGAGCGTGACGTCGCATACTGATTTATCATTGATTCAACTCGATTTACCTAGAGCACTTGGATGAGTGTAAACGTGATGCCCACGCCCAGATATCGAGTCTTGTCGTGGTTGCGAACGAGTGGGCGGATTCCAATATTGCTAGGAGAACAGCGAGGTGAAATGCACTGCTCTCCTACCTTGCAAATGCTAGTTCTCCTACTGTTCACTTCGGACTTAGATACAGTTTTGTCCGTAGCTCCTTCCTTAGTCTGTGGGTTGACTCATCGGGGCGCTAGTAAACTTGCTCACTCGGTTGGATTGACCCACCATTCTCAACCATCTTCATACATGTCCACATATGGCTCCTTTTTGAAGCCGGATTCGATATCCGCCTCTCTCCCTTTCGATTGTGGTGGATTGGCCTTCGCACTTTTTTAGTCGCCATCGAGCGCCTTTTAGGTTATATTGTGTTTACTGAGGTGAGGCACCAGGACATGGCTCAGAGGGCGACCATAACTGCGTGTCTTCCGGCATCGCCCCCAGTAGCTGCTTCCTTGCTGTTGCTTGACAAGATGCGATGAGCACTTCGGTATCTTCTCTTCACTTCATCCAACTCAACGCAGTCTGACAAGATTTGAGAAAGCGTACCGGCATATACCTACCGAAGGTTTGTTCTCCCTTATTGCGAACTGTGTCGGCGATACACGCAACACCAAAGATACCCTTTCGTCCACAAATCTGCAAATCAGACCGAAGATCTGGTTGCAGCCAGACAGGTGCGCTGGCGGTTAGCAGGTAATGTAGGGAGCATGCTGGCAACAAGAAGACGAGAGGCTACAGCTGGTTGCTCTTCCCCTCGCATGTCCAACAACAACACGTATCGATGTCTGAGAAGCGCTTCGCCAATTGCCTGCTCTTGTTCGAAAATAAGGAAATAACTATAAGGAGAGAGAGATGTCCGTTCACACAACCGCCACAAACCTCCACCAGCATACCTTTTCGGCATATGAATGTCACTACCGTGGTATGGCTAGACGATAGACAATGGGAAGGCTTTCACCTTTCAGGTCTCCCCAATCGTTGCGATGAATAGACATGACCAAATGTCTCTTAAATAGGTAAGTCTCGTTGTTCAACATCTCGAGTTGTTAGATTGAGTAGCCTGGCATTCCTTGCTGAGAGTCCAGCTCGACACGCCACACAACATCGAGCGAGGCCGTCGGTCTGGTTCGTAGTTGCTAATACCCACCCGCCTATACTTTCAGTATGACTACTACTTCACCTCATCCTGTCGACGTTGCTGGTTCCGGTCGTCGACCTCGCGACGGAACAACGAAAGTACGGCTAGGCTGTTGCGAGAAAGAGCCTGGGAAGGCCGATATTGATATCGTTACCAACATACGCTACTGTCCGCCACTGCTCATTTAGTGAAGTGGACAGCCTTGCTCATATGGGTGGAACCGGCACCTCATGCTTTCGATTCACGATTGGGTATAGCTCCATGCAGACATGGTTACACGCTGGAATCTTGAAGGATCACTGGGATGTTATGCCGATAGGCTGGTACTCGCCCAGACGAATCGAGCGTGAGCAAGGGCCACCTTCGATGGATCCATCGCCCGGGCCAAGCTGATAACGACACCTGTGTCAGGCATTGGGCATGTCGCAACCAAGTGGCCTGGATGGAACCTTTGAGCGCCATCACCTCGGTTCAATAGCAGGATGATCCTTGGCTTACACGCATGCATGTACGTTCGGTGTTCCTTCGAGAGATATTCTAGCGCCATGGTGGTCCGTAGCACGAGGCGGAGGCTTTGGCAAGAGAAGCAGACATGTCGACAGCTGTCGAGACTAATGCTAATTTCTCTCGACCACAGACTAGGCGCTACGGCTTCCATGCCGTTTCGTCAGTTCATTGTCCGCGGTTAGTAACAAAGCACACGACAACCCCACGGATTCGGGGTTGACGAAGTTTGCTGGCGTGAGCGGCGGTGGTGGCGATGACTTTGGCCGGCTGTGATTCGGCGGCCGTTGGGCTAACCGACTTTAAGCAATATGGAGGCAAGCGCAGCCGTCAGCCAGCTAAGCATGGGCGGGGCAACCGTTCCCACGTCGCACACGCTTCGACAGCTTGGCTTGACATTTTTATAGTTACGATGCGGCCAATTCAGCCTGGTCCTGCAAGCTCAGCCTCACTCGCAGGGCAGAATCCCACAACTGTCGCCATGGATGTCGGCAGCGCAACAGCGGCGAATGTCATTCGCTTTTCGTCGGCCTTTTGCATGGTGGAATAAGCTCTTATCTGTCTGGCCAAGCGGCCCTCTTTCCACGATGACCATTGCCAAGCGCAAACAGCAGGGCAGTTTGGCCGGAGACCTCTAGCGTGGCCCAAGTGGGAAGGTCAGATTGTAACTCTCATTGCGGGGAGCTCACGCGCAGGTGATTTACCGTGTGTTGGACCAGGCGATTGGCGCCCTAGATGTGTTTACGGAGCGCCCAGCTCGCTCCATTCACTGCGAGTCTGTGAATATCACTCTCTTGGCCGTCTTGGGTTACCACACCACCCTCGTAGCGCCTTTTTTCAAGCCTTCCTGATAGCTTGTGTTATCAGCACAGCTTGTGGGACCTTTTTGCGCCCTCGCCGCAGCCCTGTCCGTATAACAACCGGTCACCGTGTCCTTCGGTGCCCCAAGGCTTTCTCGTTGCCAAAGCCTTTTCAGCTCCAGCCTACTTAGAGGGACCTTTCCTCGACAACGTCGTGTCACTCTGTCAATCTGAGGTTCCCGCTTCACATCGGTGTCGCGCCCCGCAAACTTCGCCTAAGCCAGCGGCCCGGCTGAACGCAAACGCGCTCAATAATACTCAGCCATCTGAAAGTTTCGACCCTCACTTTTACTAAAAATGGCGCCTTGGAGCAGAACTAAGCGGGCTTCGTCGTCCACGGACAGCGGCAGCCCTCATGCGTCGGATGCTGAGAAGGTGGACTACAAGGCCGGTGTTGTCGGAACTGGCGAGACTCCGTTCTTCAACACGGACAACAATGGCGTCGCTATCCACGAGGATCACCAGCATCTGCACCGTGGTCTCAAGTCGCGTCACATCACTATGATTGCGCTTGGTGGTGCGATTGGAACTGGTCTCATCATCGGTACTGGAAAAGCTCTTGCGCAATCTGGGTACGCTCCACCGCAAAATTTTGGTGCGCAAGTCACGACTAACAGGACACAGCCCTGCTTCAATTCTTATCGCATACACAGCGGTCGGTCTCCTTGTCTACGTTGTCATGACTGCTCTCGGAGAAATGGCTGCTTGGATTCCTCATTCAGCTGGTTTTGCCGGTTACGCTACCCGATTTTGCGACCCTGCTCTCGGTTTTGCTCTGGGTTGGACTTATTGGTGCAAATACATTATCACGACACCGAACCAGCTGACAGCCACTGCCCTGATTATTCAGGAATGGAAAACTGCGGAACAAGTCAATCCAGGTGTCTGGGTGGCTGTCTTCCTCTTTGTAATTTGCTGCATTAACTACTTTGGTATCAAGTTCTTCGGCGAGCTCGAGTTTTGGCTGAGTACCATCAAGGTCGTCACGATTGTAAGGTGCCCGCTACTCGTACGCAGAATCACGTCTAACGATTGCTTCAGGTTGGTGTCATCATCCTCTCCTTCCTCCTCGCTGTTGGTGCTGGTCCGGGCCCTGCCACTGGCTTCAAGTATTGGAAGAATCCCGGCGCTTTCAAGCCTTATATTGCCACAGGCGATGCTGGCAAGTTCTACGGGTTTTGGGCATCCTTGGTCAACGCCGTTTTCGCCTATCTTGGTACTGAGCTGATCGGTGTGACCGTCGGCGAGGCTCAGAATCCGCGCAAGACCATCCCCCGCGCCATCAAGCTCACCTTTTATCGGATCCTGTTCTTCTACTGCTTGGCTGTATTCTTCCTAGGAATGCTTGTTCCCTACGACTCCAAGCAGCTTGCCTTCGCCAACGGTCAGACTGCCCGAGCGTCCGCCTCGCCATTCGTTCTCGCGATCCGACTTGCAGGCATCAAGCACCTGCCTGGTATACTCAATGCCTGCATCCTGCTCTTCACCTTCAGTGCCTCGAACACTGATTTGTACATTGCTTCACGTACCATTTATGGTCTCGCCGAGCAAGGCCATGCCCCCAAGATTTTCCGTTGGACTGACAAGCGCGGTGTTCCCGTTCCCGCTCTTGCCATCTCGGCACTCTTTTGCTGTACCGCCTTCATGAACGCTGCCAGGGACTCCCAGGTCGTCTTCGGATACTTCGTCAACTTGACCACCATCTTTGGTCTGTTGTCTTGGATCTCGCTTTTGGTCTCCCACATCTACTTCGTGCGCGCACGCAGAGCTCAAGGCATCACCAACGACCAGCTGGCATACGTTGCTCCTTTCGGCCTGATAGGATCATACATTGCCCTCTTCTTCTGCGTCTTGATTGCCTTGACAAAGAACTTCCCGGTTTTCACCAAGGGCAAGTGGGGTAACTTCGACACCAAGAATTTCGTCACTGGTTACCTTGTAAGTTCACTCACCACTATTGACAACGTAATTATGACTAACCAACATCTCAGGGTATTCCGATTTACCTGATCTGCATCTTTGGCTACAAGTGGCGCATGAAGTCCAAGGGGGTCAAGCCTCACGAGGCCGACTTCTACTCCGGCAAGGACGTCATTGACCGCGAAGAGGAGGCGTTCTTGGCCCACGCCGCTGAGAAGAAGGCGGCTGGCGGCGACAAAGGTGGTTGGTTCTACAAGACCTTTATTGCCTGGCTTTTCTAGATGGCAATTGCGTTCATTCGTTCATTTGGTGCATAAAGTCGACAACTCTCGCTGCATCCTGTGGCTGAGAGACCTCTATCGAGTGCTGGCTCAATGACATCATTCATCAATTATTTGGAACAATCCTCAATCCTGCCATTATCATTTTCTTAATTGGTGTGATTCAAACAACGCGCGACGGTGCCGTCATGCGCATGCCTATGTGAACTCACAATTACCATCTAGACATCACTTCCTGTGCCACTCCCCTACACACGTGGCGACGCCCTTAACAGTGCCAGTACATGCCTTCGCCACGCGCTCCAAACCACGTTTATGCCATTGTAACGGTTACAGCACGTCATTTTAGCGCACGACGATCACAAAATGCCATGGACCCGCATGAGAAACGCCAAGAACCCGCGATGGCGCCGAAAGATATTTTGAACTTATGTGCTGTATGTTCAACCGACGTTGCGACAACCTTTCTACTAAGCTAAAAGACCCAGCGCTGGGTCTCTTGAGTAATTTCTTGACGACAAGCCAAAATATCAAGCAATGTGGTGAGGCTCGGTATGGTGCCGTTCTTGCCGTGGTAGCTTGGGATTGGTAGGAGCTGCCGCACGCTTGAATAAGGAAAGTGCGGTCGTGCACGGTCAGCTCTCCAGCTACCCACTCCACTTCCTCCAGCAACTCTTCCTTCATTCTCGACATTCAACAGCGCCCCGACGTCACCTAAATCTACGGAAGCCCCGGCGTCGTTCACAGTATTACTGACATATAGCTACACACCGCTCCCAACACTAGCAGTGCTAGCACAGGTCCTCCATGGGTCACAGGGGGCTTTATGCACGACGTCTTTGTCCATAGGCGTCATCACGATGAGCCTCGCCTTATAGCTCGGAACGGCCGTTTGGCAAGTGATGCGCTTACTACATATCAAGACGCCCTCTTCTTGCCTTCTTTGCACTGCTTGCTAGCCCCATCTCATCGGTGCGCTCCGTTATCCGGTCAGCCTCAGAAATTAGGCAACGCACTGTAAATGGTCCGATCACGGTCCGAACGCCCTTTCACACGCGCGCTTCATGACGCCCGTCTGAGCGTGACAGACTTGAGAGGATATGTATTGGTCAATCTTCCGACGGACCGAACTATGATGGCACTGCGCTATGGAACCTTCGATCTTGCTATCGCCATTGTGCTGCCACCAAAGAGCTGGGAGATCTACAGGCACGTGGCATTCGAGAAGAGATCAACATTGACTGCTGCGCTTGTTCTAGATACAATCAGCGGGGGTTGTGACCTTGCCACACCTTCGACGAGCATCAGTTTCCGATCTCAGCACCAATGCAGCACGTGGCATCGGAGTATACAGCCGTCTCGAATGCAGTGCACACCGCCTTACCAGATGGTGGCTGAGATGGAGCCATTCGGACAAATGAAGCTGGGCCACATCTCCCGCAGCGCCGTTGGAATTAGAATCTCACCTCGCGTAGGGCTACCTCCCCATGCTCGGCTGCAGACGAAGCCTTATCCGGCATCGTCACATGCACCTCACGATACTACGTATCCCAGAATCCCAGAATCCCATGATGACTCTACGCTATTGCCGGGTCCTTCTTCACAATCCATGGCATTGTAGCGCCTCTCGGTATGAAGCAGCCAGTGTCGCCACTGCTACGATCTGCACCTGCAAACAGCTTCAGGGTGACCGCGATGAGGGGACTCACGATAGTTTCGGAGGGCAAGTATCAGGTGTGCCCCTTCGCAAGTGAGTTAATCGCAATATTAGGGCACGATGCTAGGGGTTTGATGCTACTCATCGTCCTCCTGTCGCTTCATTCCAACACAACATTAGTATAAATTTCCAGCTGTTTGTCAATTCAGTGCAATTCATCAACAGATCCATCACAATCACAATCAACAATATTCCCTCATCACACATATCTTTCCCACCCGCTTCTCCGACTCCCCAAATCCCGCCAAGATCTCGAGTCTTCGGAAAGTCGTTTGAGCCGTTGCAGCTTAAAATCACAGCAATTGGTTCATCATCGTCCAGACAGTATAAAACCGACATCGATCAGCCATGGATACACCTCCGGTACCGACTGGCATATGGGTCTGTGGCGTATGCAATGCATCGCACGTCATCAACAATGCCCCAGACCGTTGCCCAGAATGCGAACACGAGCGAGACTATGAGATCGGCTGCTGCTCGAACCCCGGCGATCCTTCGCCGGCTACCAGCTTCTTCCCCGGAAACCCACACATGCAATATGGAAGTCATCCTGTTTCGCAACACGCAAGTCATTGGACTAGTCACGTATCGAGTCCGGGTTACCATCAGCACGACAACATGAATCCGTTAACCACGACGCCTGACTTTGGTGACCACTGGCATTGCAACGAGTGCAACGCCGACAACCTCGACTGGTATGCAGATCGATGCCCTGTCTGCGGATGCTACAGGCCAACTCCCTCGGAACTTGATGGTCTCCAAGCTTGTACATCCTTGTCAGCTGGTGCTGGAACCCCCTGGGGAGAATAAGAGCTGATCAGTCGTCTTGTTGCTTCGGTCATGGCGTTTGGCGCACTGCTACTTCTGTATGACTATCACGACCGACTATTTCCTTCGTGTTACTTTATGCTTGGCGGTACTTGCCGCTATCTCATTTTAGTTCAAGTGTTGGGTGGTGGTGCTTTCCTTCTTTTCCTTCTCGAGTACATGTTTGAGTCTGATTCTTTGTAGCTCGTTTGCCCCGTTCCTTCCTTTTGCTATTACCTTTACTGCTTTCCTTGCGTTCACTATCACGATACCCCCTTCCTATTGCATCCCCTTGGCGTTGGTGGAGTCTGGGGATACGTTTCATCTTTACCGGCCTTCTTGTATATCTTGTATCTGGTAGTACATGGATTGAAAGATGTCTCTCAACCTGGGTCCTGGCATGGCGGCAGAGGCATCGTAAGAGTAGGAGTAGATAGTCTTAGATACATTCGTAGCCCAAGTATATTGGAAAGGCTGAATGTATACAGATCGTTATCAACTATCGCATCCTGCCTTCTCATAGCGTTGCGAAGATCGCCAATGATGCATTACATTCGCCCTTCTCGTTCTTCCAAATTGTAAATACCTCCAGCCTTCACTGTACAATATCACTTAAGCCTGGGTTACATGTTCAATTCACAACATCCGCCGTTACACCATATCCACCCAACACATACTCCATCTCCTCCTCCATCATACACTACATCTCCTCCCACTACACCAAACCCTCACAACCCCCTCCCAACAACATCCCCACCCCCTCCTCCAAAAACTCCCCCACCGTCCCCGCCGCAATCCGCAATAACTCCTCGGACGGCACACCCTTGGTATCAATATCCGTCCTCCCCGCCGCCGTCGAAAACACAAAGCCCACCACAAGCGGCAAATTCTTCTGCTGCGCCGCCCAGCGCTTCAAAAACTCCGCGCCCGTCACCTCGTCGAACGCGTCTTTGAGCCGCTGCAGCAGGGTCCAGCACTGCGCGTGCAGACCGAAGTAGTTGAACGTGATGTCTGGGATTTCGGATTGGATTGTTGCGGCGAGGTAAGGTATGATGCTGTGTGAGGAAGGGGGAGGGGAGGTGTGGTGCAAACGATGCGCGACTCCGGCGTCGATTATGGACAAGATGTTTGAGCCGGATATGGGGCGTTCGTCGCCTTTAGTTTAGATGCATGATGCGATCCAGCGGAACGTGGGGCCTTTGAGCGTCATCAGTCTTTCATTGGCTTTATTCGTCTTCACGGCTTTGCTGCGTTTATTCGGCGCCCAGTTAGTCACCGATGTACCCATCGTCAAGGAGTAGTTGCGGAAGTAAGCTTCGAGAGTGGTGGGCGGATCGCCGACGAAGTAGGCTGCGTTGCCTTGCATGTTCCAGACGGTTTGCAGGTCGGGCCATTCCTGAGCGTGGAGGTTTTCGGTGCGGAGAGCGTGGTAGAGTTGGGTTGTGTACATTACGCCGGCGGGGATGGCGGCGTGGGTGACGGCGTGTGTGTGGAAGAGTGTGCGGGCGTAGTGGTTCCAGAGACCGCAGTACATGGGGTTGCGGCGAAAGAGAGTGTACTGAGGTAGAAGAGGGTTGTGATCGAAGCGAGCAAGACTCATGTTAGCGAGTGGATCCGCAGATTCCCATTTATCGGTGTAATGTTTCAGCATTGCTTTTAATTCTGGGCAGGAGTGTGGGTATTCTTTAACGTAGCGTCCTAGGGTCGCTGCGGTGCGTCGCATCTCTGACCAACCCGCGCCGATCTGAGAGTATGTTAATGTTAGCGTATTGAAAGAGGATGGCACTGACATACCTGTACAGAGTATAGAGTGTCGAGGTAGAGTTGTGCTGCGAATGAAAGCCAAATTGGAGCAGCCGGCGCATCGCGCTCGTTATCTGTCGTAATCGACTTCGCCTTTTGTGTCTGACGGGGACCGCGTTGGAACGCGTCTTCGATCGGTCCTCCACAAAATCGTACGAGGACAAGATCTTGCAAAACTTCCTGCAGTGTGGTTTTGTCCCGGGAATATTTCTCGCGATTCGAGAGAGGTGCACCGACAGAGCGCTCATCGAACCATCCCCATTTGTCATTCTAGTCCGGAACAGCGTCTCGGAGACCTACGTTGGCAGTGAAGACGTAGACGCCATTGCGTTCATTCAGGAAGAGCGCATCCGCAATGTCGTAAGCCGCATAGTTGTAGTCATCGCTGAGCACCTGTTTGACCAGCCCGTCGATTCTTACGGCCTGACACAAGCCAACAAAGAATGACTGGTGGAAGAGAGTGATCCCGCCTCGCGCATCAACGAGGGGTCGTATCTAGTCTCCATAGTACGTGACGTGGAAGTTCGATCGCGGTGTTGGTCGCGACGGAGACTGCTGCAAGGTCCATAGTTCCAGCGCTGTACTTGGCCAATAGCTGAGCGATTTCTGCTCTCATGCGTGACAGATCGCTCATCAGCATTGTCATTGCGAACAGCGCCTCTTGATCCCACTCTTCCACGTCAATCTCAACGGGCATTCCAGCTCTTCTGGTTTGAGTGGGGCGACATCAGGCGCTCGCAGGAATCTGGAAGACGGCTCATATACGTCGAGAACCTCGAAGAGGTTGCGCAACGGAGTAGCGTAGGCGCAGTCGTTGTTCAGATGGTCCTTGGGAACGCTGTTCTTGAAAGCCGTGAAGTCGAAGACGCTGGCCTCTAACAATGGCTTCAGGGAATCCTTGACTCTCTCCAGAACCGTGACGAAGAACGAATGGCTTGCATCCGAACGCTCGTCGAGACGATGCCCGGCGGCAGCTAGCTTTTTCGAAAATTGGCCGCGTACACATATCACCCGCTCCAGAGCTTCGTAAAGTAATTTGGCATCTCTATTGAGACGTCTTTAAGTCCAGCGATGTGCTTCGCGAGTGGCACAAAGTCCTTGATGGCCAGTGTGTATTTCGGTTTTGGTTGAGAGCTTACATTTGCCGGTTTCGCTACAGCTGCGGTTGCTTCTTTGGCTTGCTTTCTGGCTTTTCCCCTGAGTCGTCCCTGTGGTTTTATGTCTGGATTTTTGTAGTCGCGCCGATCAGGGGGAAGCTCCCATGTCGGGCTAGGGCCTCAACGCCATCGTTCCATAACTGTCTGAAGGTTCACTTTTGCTGACAGCGGATGCGATCCGGCTATCCACTGTGTTCCTATTGGTTATCTGGCTGTCACCTTGACAGAATCGGGCCTGTGCAGTTGTGCCTTCTACCGGTACAGGTCGGTTTGCTTCGGAAAGCGCCCTTGCCCATCCCGCTCTAGTTTAATCGCGTACCGTATCCGGCATCGTCATCAGCAACTCTCCGTGGCAACTTCTCACCCACCAGTTTTCATCAACTCCAGATCCGACACAGGGGTTGCCTATCCACGCGTAAAGATGGTCGGTATGTGCCCTACGTTTAAGCGCTTACTTGCGCCGGTTGCTTTCGATCTAAAGCGTGAATTGCGCTGACGTAACCTTAGTCAAATCTTCCCAGTCACTTGGTGACTTGCCAACTGAATTAATAGATCAAATCATGTCTTGCATTGATCTGTATCGGAACGAAAGAATCCTTGGCCATATTCCTGATGATCCACCACCGAACTCGCCAGATACCTACCTGCTTACGGACTTTCTCGTGTGCAGCCGGGCTTTGTACAGCCTTGCATTGACAAACAGACGCTTCCGTGACATTGCTCAGAAGTATCTGTTTGCAGCGCCAGTCATTGGAGGTTATGCAGTCCGAGTTTCGGGGACTTCATGTAGCTCACGAATAGCTTTTCTCTTACGCACGCTATTCTCACGGTCTGATTTACGACGACATGTACGGAAGATTCGTCTCTGTTTCTTAGAGGGCCGTCCTCCTACTTCGGGAAACCCATTTGATTTGGACCAAGGAAATGAACTCGGCCTGACATCCAAGCCTCTCAACTTTGCAACCATTGTGCACCAGACTCGTGGCATTGTTATGTCATCGAACCTACCGGAAACTTTGAAGAGGACTTGGTGTGCACAGTTGATCATGGATTTTAGATACTCCACGATCGGGATACTTGTGGCACTCTTGCCACGACTCGAGACCTTGTCTATATCTGAACAAAATTTGGAACCCATCGACGACATCGACGACTACACTGCTAACATGATCGGGATTCGGCGTCTCCATACAGCAGATCCAACGGGAGTAGATTTGCAGGGCATTCAATGTCTACCTGCCGCGCATTCGCTCCGAACATTGAAGATCTCCAGTATGTTCCCGCTGCGATTCGATGGACTGGACAAATTCCCAAATTTAGACACGCTAGACCTTGGCTTGAAGTTGGCCAGTGTAGACTACTACATGGTTGAAGAGCTCGAAGAGCTCTTCGCTACACCTGAAGTTACGACAAACTTCGATCGCATAAGACATCTTCGACTTGATTGTCAAGTCAAAACAGTTGGGATCTGGGACTTCGCCGCTCGTCAAGGGATAGCACACGTTCTCCGGGCCTTTAGTAGCCTAGTCAGCCTTGACTTTTACGCTGAACCTTCTCACGAGAAAAATCCTTTTCGCAGCGTGCGCGCATTCCCACATTACCAAGCAAACATCCAGACTTACCCGGATGAGCCTTCTCCAAGAGATCGAGATGCTACGCAAGACATTTTCTGGGACGAGAGAGTTTACGAAGCGCGTACTGAATGGACGAACCATCAATACTTGGTCGATTCTTTGATCCGCATAAGGCCATCTTTGCAGAGTCTAAAATTGCCAGGCGGATTCTGGACTCTCCCTGGCGCCATGCGCAAGCCGCTTCCTAGCTTTACGTCATTCCCTAGTCTGCAACGGTTGGATCTACCGCAGGCAGCAATGCTCTCAATCAAGCTCGACAACATGCGCTTTCTGGAGACAGAGCATGGCGACTTTAGACTTCTTCCGACAACCGTCCTACCACCAACATTGCAGGAATTGCGAATATTCGATGCTGATGCCAATCTACTGCATTCAGAGTGGTTACGTCAGCTGTTTAATGAGCATGCGACCCGGAAGACGTGGCCAGACTTGCAGAAATTGGAGATCATTTTTGGCCCTACATTCAACAACGTGGAGCTTGCAGATTTGCTGGCGAGGAGGGCATGTGAGCAGTTTCGGATGCTATCTGATAAAGCCGCCTTCCAAGTGCTACTGCGTCGGGATGAGGAGGTGCCCTCGATCTGCTTGTAGCATGGTTGGCATGATACCTGTCCTACTGCATGCTTGGGCTCCGAACGACGGCCTTCGCTGAACGGTGCAGATGAGGACTCATACGCACTGCAATTCCGCAAAGTTCAGCGTGACTGCAAGTATGTTTGACTTGCTGCACGAACATGCCGCTTTGGGCGATTAGTGCACAAATGGCCTCATATGCTGCCTGCTCATGGCACACAAGCTCGTGCGCCTCTGGATGGGAGCGCCGCTGTATCACCACTCTTTTCACCACCTCCTATAAATTGCATCCTTTAAATTTACTCCGCATCGACAAGCCGCCGAACAGGTAGTGGCTCAATGGCGATGGGATTTCAAGGCAACTATTCGCGCTGCGTGGTACGTGTGGCAACGTGTTGAGTCTAGCTTGGTTGCACAACGCCGCGACTGCAGGCGACAACGCTCGACACCAAGTCTTTGTTGTCCTTTGCATATTCATCGCTTTCACGTATGAATAGCTCCTTGCCTGCTGGCTATTAACACAGTCGCCGAACATCAATCATGGCGCCTAGACTGATCTCGCAGTCAGATCCAATACTCTATATTTCCTTGGATTCCCTTTCCAACGAACTTCTGCTTCTCGTTGCAGAACACCTCCTTGGTGATGTGCAGGTTCACTCCCACGACGAACAGCACCTGCCACTTCCACCATCTCCTCCTCCTCCTCCTCGACATCTGTGGACACAACCCGCTGGCCTTTCTCTCTTTCGTTCCCCTCATCATAACGAACGAGTCCATTGTGATACCCCGTCAGTCCAGTACACGTTGCAAGCCGGTTTGAGTGGGCTGAGTGCATTGTCGTCAACAAGTCGCAAGTATACAGCCATTGCGCAATCCATACTATTCAAAGCACCGACTCTTAGCATCGGACGAGACAGACGCTGGAACGTGGAGTCGCCCATCTACCTATTTGCTCGAGCATTGCTTGAGCGACCGGACTTGTCCAGGTGGACAACTAGCCTGCGCATTGACTTGCCCAATTGCTGGGACCAAAGCATGGAAGCGAGCATGTCGGAACCGTTGGAACGACATCGCATGGCTGTAGCAGTCAGTGACCTGATTGACTCCATTGATTGGATGGACCACAAAGCCAAAGATGGATGGAAGTGGCAGCTTCAGCATCTTCGACCCCTGCCATTCTGTGCTGCGATTCTCTGCTTGCTGCCGAAACTCAAGCAGCTGGATGTGGTGGCGGCGCCGAACGGGGTTCGTAGCCTATTCCCTGATATCTTCTGGATGACGTCAGATCATGCTATGAGTAAGGTAGGACTCAAGTGCGCTCTTCGCTCGCTGGCGAGATGCCCTGGGCTTATCAATCTCAAACACATTAGGACGTCTTTATGGAACACACCCTTCCAAACCCCACTTGCTGACCTTGCGTTCCTGACCTCATTGGATATCACACTTAAGATCTGCTTTAGAGATAAAGCATCGGGTTACCGAACACTAAATGGGATCAAATGTTTACGTGTAGGAAGCAGTGCTAGCGAGCTTCCTTCTCCGAACACAGGCTGCTGGTTCGAAGAGTTCCTCCATCGATTGAAAATGGTGCTCACCCTGCTGCCAAATCTGGAAACACTCGAAGTGTACGCTTTGGAACACCACGATGATCATATGAGCCAGGCTGCAATCGCCAGAAATGTCTACTCGATGCTCACAGAATGTTGTCTCGAGGTCGCAGCTACATTGCACACCCTGAAGTTACCACGCGGGTGGTGGACATGGCACGTTGCGCGACGGCTAAACAATGTGGAAATATGGCACAATAACAGACCACAACCTGGCGCATACACAGGCTCGATCACTGATCTGCGCGCTTTCATAGCACTTAATACACTTGTCATGCATTCGACGGCCATTATGGCAAAAGACCTGTATGACACCGAAATCGCAGACCCAACTGAAACGCTTCCGGCTTCGATCAAGCACATCACGGTGTATGGCGCGCACGATGGGATGTGGTCGTGGATTGGAAACGTGTTAGAATGTCGCGGTACGCACTTACCTTGCCTCCAAGAGATCACGTTGTTGAAGGAGGAGCCGGTACATGAAGCGCTGAGATTGTCGAGTCTTGCGGAGCTGAGCAAGAGTGATAAGACTCTGTGGGAGAAGATATCCGCGAGTACGCTGGTATTGAACGGTGATGTTTGAGTAGCTGTGGATGGGTGAGGGAACGTGGTTGCTGTTCACGCTGGTGCGGGTGGAGCATGTCATTACAATGTCGACGACTGATGATTATATTGAATGCAATGCTTCAATGAAATGAGCGAACCTACAGATTAGCTCGAATTTGGTATTTCACCGGTGTTAATGCGATAAATTATGTACTAGCACACAGCAACCTGTCTACGCTTGTATCTTTATTAACTTTCCTTCAAGTCTTTGTAATATGGTGAGAATAGACACGCTTCCTGTTTAAAATATAAGCAATAGAATGTAAGACTTAGTAGTGCAATGAAAGAATACAGCACTTTGTGCGGCACATCACAAAATACGAGCTCCGTTGTATGTAAACACTGGCTCCGCCTCTCATTTGTCTGAGAAATCATGCACATCCAGAGATTCTACTAGTCAAAAGACGTGAGAGTGGTGAATGTAATACACTAAGCACGCCCATAGAGCGTGAAACGTTCAGATGACAACTCTTAGAAGGTGAGGAGAGGTGAAAGAGAATCGTGACTGCAACAACTACCTATGCACACTTGCAACATGCGGGAAACGCGACGTTGGTTTCTCCAGATTACCGCGCAGTGGCGGACGTCAGACTCACCACACATAAGAAAATCTCGTGCAAGTGAAAGTCCCACGCACCCAACGCGTCTGCCTCAGCGCCGACACCTCACAACACCACATCATACAGCACCTTTACCCAGCCCTTTACCCTCCCCAATATATCCCTCCTAATTCCTCTCTCTTCCATTAAATCCACCGTGCCTAATAAACTCGCTGGTCGAAGTAGAACTTGGCTCTGTTCTGAGCCATCAGTCGCGTCCGGGGCACAAGTTCGAATCCGTGATAAAACACTTAATCCTCAAGTTAGGAAGTTTTCAGCAGCTGCCCATTACAAGAAGTCCCTCTAATGTGAGCAGGGGGCAAGTAAGGCTGTTCTTTTGCTGTATTTTGTTGTATTTTGGGGGTTGGTAAGGAAGGAGAGCGGGTAGAGTGGGGGAAGAGGAGGAGCAAGAGTGGGCATGTTGCGAGGGAGTAAAGAAATATCTTTTTTTGCACGTATAGAGAGAGAGAGAGAGAGAGATTTTTTGCACTTAGAGCCGTCCTCTAGCTATATGGTACAGTTGCACATGTGAAGCACGCTTATGTTGTCAGGGAGAGAGAGATGTTGTTCTTTTGCACATAAAGAGGAGGAGGTGAGATTTCAACAATCTTGTTTCTAAGTGTAAGAAAGAGACCTTAGACAAGCTGTGCACGAGAGAAGAACGAACAGAAGGACATTATTAAGATGCTTGAATAGGCGGCTACGTGGGCGCTCGTAAAATTCGGCAAGGCCGCAAAAGGGAATGCAGGACGGGAAGTACATCACTCAGGCCACGAGAGATGCTCGCAATCAACGCCCACCCGCAAACCTGCCAAAACAGGAAATTCTTCGGCACCTCGCCGGCAGTTTGAGAGTGAGAGTGGGGCAGATGCTTGGCGACTGCGATCAACGACTGACAGCGAACCTGCCCGATGGGGAAGGATCGCGAGAAGACTTGCAAAAGATTTAGGAATATTGGTTTGATAGGGTAGGGAAGGTGTCTGGATAGGAAATATCGTGCCGTCGCTTTCACGACTCTACATGCCAGACCCAGCTTGTCGCGCCGCACCAAAACGCGCCATGTTTCTCACACTAAAAGCACTTCGCACCAACTCCACAGTGGACACTACTCCACCCTATTCCCGTCACCGTACACAAAACAACCCCATTTTTCCAAGAACTCAATGAAACATATCCGCGACACGTCCCCTTTGCCGAATAATGGGGATCCGCTGTCTCTGCTTACCGAAACAAGACAAGGCAAGACAAGTCAGGAACACCCATCGTGCATCTTAGTGTATTTATTGTTCGAGGTATTTCCAGCGCGGCGCGGTGCGGCGCAGCGTGGAAACATGGGCGTTGTCTTACGTATTTCAAGATACGCTCGATGCGAGACTCACGTGAAGGCTGTGTACACGAGACGCTCAGTTCAGGTCTTCGCATTTGGAGTGTATTTTACAATACCGTACGACGCTCTTAAGCGAGATGCGAGAGACTCGAGCGATCGGTGTGTTCGTGTACATGTGGCTTGCGTTTGCAGCGCAAGAAGTTACCTGGGTAGCCTATCAAACCTAGCGGACGAGAAAGTTTGGTGCTGTCGGAGGATGTGGAACCGTGACTGGATGAGGTTAGGTAGACGTGTGGTTGGTACTCGCCTTATGCGGTGAGAAAAAGCAAAAACCTGGAGCTGAGGTCACTGTGCATGTTGCGCCCAACGAAGGGAGAGAAGATGTGTTTTGCTGAAGAAAGGTGCTGTGATTGTTCGGCGGTGTATAGGAGCGTACTAGCAGACTAGCTGTGTTTCCACTCTCCTACGACACCGAGTACTACGTTCCCAAAATCCTCCTCTAGCATAAAAAGAAGGAAAGACCAAACGCTACGTCGTCATCGTGTCCAACATGCCATTCATAATCATTCGCTCGCTGCCAACGCATCAAACCAACTCGCTCGCTTCCATCAACAAAAAAAGAAACTAACATAACCAGCTTGCCAAATGGGTATTAGATCCACCAAGCATTTCGAAAAGAAGGCCCCCGGTGTTATGGCCGAGAGCAGGTATAGTGCAATGAGGAAAAAAGGGTAGAAGATGCTCGAAGAGTAGATCGCTCAAAAGTCGAACAAGGGAAAGAAAGCGTACAATCTGGTTCCATCCAACAGGTTCCATCTCCCACGCATACAGTGTTGGTTGGTGTGCGTGAGCGTTCCATGTCTAGCAAGCAATAACAATGTGACCTGCACTGTGCGAGGAACGCAGCAAACAAACAAACAAAACGCAAATGGGGAATCGAGCCAGGACATCCAGAGTCGGAAGAGCCAACCCAAACTTTTCGGTGCAGCGGAGCTGGTGGTGAAACCAACAGTGCTAGTGTGAAGCTTTTGGACATAGATCCGCCCAAAGAGGAAGCAAAATGGAAAGAAAAGTACGCAAAGAAGATTGAAAAATGAAGCAAACTCAGAATGACAAGTGTCGAAAAATGATCAGAAAGAAGCAGTGAACTTTGACATCGGTGGTACTAGTGTTGAGAGTTCGAGAGCGCCTCAATGATAAGTGGTTTTGCGAGCGCGTCGCAAAACGTGGTCTCGATCATCGCGTCGCTCCAGAATCTCATCATGTTCGCGCCTGCTGCGTCCAGTGCGCAAGCTTCGTTCTGAAACATCTTCGTTCTCTCGCCTTGATGGTGGGCCCATGATCGATCTCCTGTTGGGGTTGCCGGCGCCTCGTCTACTGCTGCTTTCGCTAGGGTTGTAGACAGTCTCACCGCCACGCGCGTTGCCAATGACGAGGTCGGTCATGCCATTTTCAGCAGGGAGGAGTTGCAAAGTGCGACCCTCCATGTCGCCGGATAATTGAAGGTTGATGGCTTGCCCGGATTCAAGGCGCAGCCGAACTTCGTTGTTGGTATTGCTCGTCATGGTGGTGCGATTGGACTGGCTTGCTCGGCCGCTTCCGCCGCTGCGGGAAGAGCCTGAATCAGAATGCAAGGCGGGCATGCGCGATCCCCTCTTTGCAGCCTTGTTGATCGAGTCGGCGTACGGGTCGCGACTGCCACGAGTCGACATGATGTACTCCTCTGCAGCGCTCACTTCCCTTATGTTCTTGGGCTCAGGGCCTCGGTCCTTCCCCTTGCGTCTCTCGTCAGCATCAGTCTTCCTGCGAGCGCGCAGAGCAGCCGGGGGCTCCTCTTCTTCCGACTCAGACTCCTCATCGTCTTCGTCATCGAATTGACCAGGAACGTGGCGCCTTTCCTGTTGAACGTAGACCTTGGATGCGCGTCTCTGACGTTTCTGCTCCTCCTTGTAGCGTTCCTCGAGCGCGATAGCTTGCTGTTCTCTGGCGTACTCCATCTGAGCCTTCTCGTATGCTTGGTACGATTGACGACGGTTGGACCGGCTGTTGTTCACCTCGATGCGTGCCTGAGGAGTGACGTATTCAGACTGCGTCTGGCGATGAGGACGAGGTCGACTGACCGAGGGGCGGCGCATTGGATCAGTGGTGGTTCGTTGGGCACGTTCGCGCTCGCGCTGCTCCCTCTGCGGCTCTCGGGCGGGAAGAGGGTCGTTCACAACAATAGACTTGCGACGGTCTGCGCGACGCTCGACTCGCTCTACAGCTGGGGCTGTCTTGGAATGAGCTAGTGGAGGTCGTCGCTGGCTCTGAGCGCGGACGAGCTTGGGGGGTGGCATAAGGGCGCGTAGGCGACGCTGCTCCTCACGGGCGTCATATTCATCGTAGACAGGCTCATCTTCCTCTTCTTCTTCCTCGGAAGATGCTTCTTCAGAACTTTGTTCGTCTTCGTACCTTGGTTCTCCATACTGGAGAAGCTTAGGCGGAGGGTGGTGGCTGAGCCTCTTCTGGGGCTGGTGGTGTTGCTCGACAGGAGTGGGCGGCTGGCGTCCATACCTTGCCGAGTACTGGTTCGGTTCGTTGCCGCCATCTTGTGTGATGATGGGTGCCGGGAAGCTGCGGCCGAAGCTTGATGAGCCGCGGGCAGACATGTCTGGCCTCGTCGGTTGAGCAGGTACATGAGGCGGATACTGGTAACCAGGCTGCTGGACAGGGTGCATGTAAGGCGGCGGCATGCCTGGGTACTGCATGTTGGGCATGTTGGGCATGTTTGCCATGTGCTGCATGTTGTTGTAGAAGGCTTGGGGAGGGCCACCACGCGACTGCGGTTCCTGAGGCGGACTGGGATACCCGTAGAAGTCTCTGGGATCGCCAGCAAAGCTCTGGGGTCGAGGGCGGGTACCTGCGGCAGACGGGCGACGTGTCCGCGCCGTCTGGACGATGGCTGGCCCCTGCGCACTGTAGGGGGCGGGCTGCCGGGTGTACGTCGGCGAGGGGGGCGAGTAAGGGTTGGGGTCCGAGTGCTGCGACAACTGGTCCGAGGGGTAGTTGTCACGGATGCTGCGAGACGACATGGAGGGCGGCGGCATCTCAGGGCGGCGACGAGGCGGCATCTCGCGCTCAGCGTTGGGTCCGCACGTGAGCCAATTGGGGTCCGGCAGTTTGCGATCGTCGGTGACGGTCGGGCGGCGCTGGCTAGCAGCAGGGCGTTGCTTCGACGAAACAGAGGCGGTGCGCGAGGGCTTCTGGCGCGGGCTGCTCTCGTTGCTGTGCTGTCTCGAGTCACCTCCGGTAGGCCTCCTGGGCTTGGGTGCAGGGCTCTGCGGGACGGCGGGTGCAGTGACGGGTGGAGGGATTGGGGGGTGTCGCGTCGTGCTTGGAGCCGAATCAGCGCTGCTCTTGGACGCGGCCGTGTAGCTAGAATACCCTGAGTCGCTGCGACCGTCGATGTTGGCGGGCACCGTCTTCTCAGGCGTCGACGCCTTGTCGGACTTCAAATCCTTGGAGCGCCGCTGGCTGACATTGGCTTGCGCAGAGGGCGACTTGTTGCGGGGGACAGAGCGCTCGGTCACGTGGGCGCTGTCGTCGGAGTGGTAGTCCTCGACCTGCGCCTGGTAGTTGTTGTCGAGGGTCGCCATTGCGGGCAGCGTTGGTGGGGAGATGGCCTGGGGCGCGCGCGAGGACGGCGGCTGTGGCCAAAACTCTAGCGTACCAGGTGCTATCGATAACCTGACGGGCGATCAACGTCAATTCGGCGGCGGGCAAGTGGTGGCAGTAGTAGTGAAAATGTGCGTGCTATCATCTCAGGTGGTTTGCGATGCAAGAGCGAGGGGCGGAGGGCAGAAGAAGAGCGAGAGCCAGGGCTGACGGGACGACGTGGTATGACAGGGCGAATGTGTGCGGCGGCAGCCCAATGCTGCGGCGGGGGGCGGGAGACTTTTTTTCAAAACGCGCTGCTCCTCGTCTACTCTAATATAAGGCCAGCTAGGTCGCAGCACACTCATGCACTGCGTCTAACGTCTCGTTGGGCGCCCGCACCACTCCGCCTGCTGCCCGGTCGCGACTGCTCGCATCGCACCTGCGCTGCCTCGCTCCTTCCGTCCCCCGGCGCTCTTCTCTCGATCGCTCATGTCACCATTGCTGTTGGTGACGCACCTCACTGCCCGCTGCCGCGCCTGCATGCCTCTGCTGCGACCACGCCGTCTCCCTGCCCTGTCTCGCCCAGCGACATTCACCCCATCTCGATCCACATTAGCCGGCTCCCCAGAGTGCCTCGTATGCACCTGATAGCCACCTCTCCGACCGTCCGCGGTCGCTGTCAATTCTCACAATGCGAAACCCTGCTGATGATCGCCTTCCCTCGACCTCGCCAAATTTAGCCCTCATCCGCACCAGTGTCTGCGATTGGCTCTCGCACCCGTCAGAGTCATCAAGAGCCGTGGAAGCCTCACTGGCTCCAGGGTGCCGCCGTCAAACGAGTGAAACGGTCTGAACCGGGATCGTCCGCCCCTCCTCATGCGGCCTACTATCCCTTATTCGACTCTCTGCGTCGAACTGAACTATGCGGCTTCTCACCGCCTCTCAAAATTAACATCTGACGGCCACACGCAGACATCCACAGCTAAGTGCTATACAGAGCAGACTACGCTTTCTACGCGGGGCCATACCTGCCTGGGGGCACGCGCCGCTGTCTCCTCCCGCTTGTAGTCAGCTCCCGGTGTAACTCATGTGTAACCATCGCGACTCCATATTTTCCCACGATCCACACTCTAAACGGCTGCAGGGCCAGTGTTTCCTAGCTTCACTTTACTCCTTTCCTAGTCTCCCATTCTCGACGTCATCATCGTGCTGCACTGTGCACTGCGTTGTGCCAGCTAGTCTGTCGATTTCCTGCAGCTGCCACGTCAGGTCTGCAGGAACAGCACAGCACCCTCGGCCGGCGCAACACTTCATTAATGTCGCAAAGACGCGACAAGTCTGTTCGTTGCCACCGAGACCTGCTCGCTGCGTCTGACTGGCAACCGCCTTTTTGGACCAAGCAAATCATCGTCTTCCAGAACGGTGCTGCCCCACCTTACAGCACGACATCCAACAGCATGCGGACAGCTGTATCCGGTGTAACCCATCTGCCTCGCTCATCACGCGGGCCGACCAAGCTGCTTACTCGTCGAGTCGTCAGTACCCACCCAAGCTTCCGGTGAAGAGACGCAAGCCACCGGTCGACGTTTACCCCCTCAACAAGTCGGCCGCATTAGCACGGAGATGATCTGTAGATTTGAACAAGTTTAAAGGTTACGGGGTTCACGGGAAACACTTTGCTCAGATTGTATTACCGCCGAGACCCGTTATCGTGTCTCGAGGCCTCAGTCGCACCAGTTTTCGAACTTGCTCCCTATTCTATGAAAACGCAGTGGCGACTCAACAGGATATTGTCTATTCATCCTGATCTGGCCACCGACATCTTGCTCGGAAGTCAGGAAAAGTTGAAACGGATATTACTTGCTGGGCGACCCAGTTGTGGAACAGAAGCAGGGCAGGGCAGTGTCGTCTGCCGTTCAGAATCGTGCACTGACATCCAATGCTCCCCCACCACCACCTTGACGCCGATCTTTTTGTGCGATCCTGACTTCGGTCTTCTCGTCACAAGTCTCAACTTACTTGCATCAGGAATGCAGTCTTGGTCGCACTTGCGTGGGTCCCACCTGAGTCAGACTCGTTTCCGCGTTGCGATACTCGAATTCATACACCAGCGACCAGGTCGTGGCAGCAGTCGTCGCACACGTTGAATGTTGGGGTTACTCACACTCGGCTCTGCGACTTTCGAGCGGGGTAAAGCCAGATTTGCATTTGCGCTCGCTCGGAAGGCTTCAACAAAAAATCAATTGACTATTATTGCTGACGTCTGAATAGACTCTTGCGTAACCGCAAATCGGCAGCCTGAACGCCCCCGGCACATCAACGTACCCTGCAGAAACAAGATCGATGGCTTGAAACAAGGCGCTATCGTTGTGCTCCCATCACACAAGTGGTGCGATATCGGCAGCCATTGTGCGACACAAGCATAGAAAAAAAGAGATGGTTGCTTGTATCCGCCCGACCTCCTCAGCGGCGAGCGACATACGAACAGTGTTCATGCAGATATAAGTCTAACGCGATCTGTCAAACGCACATACTTGCTAGGTCTTGCTCCTTCATAAAAAAATGTCTATTCCTTCCTGCTTTCAAAACATGGTCAATGTTTGCTTTGCGCGAAGTCTTTCCTTGGTTCGAGATATATCGCTGTAAACAGTCTTTCATGGAGACGGATTTCAAGTCTTTGTAATGCCCGTTTCCTTGCGGCTTTTTCAATCATCCTCGGCCGGTTGGCATTGCGGTCACATCCGCAACTACACTTGGCTAGCGCGAAGAAAGAACATGTGGGACACGTACTCAGCCCTAAAAGCTGTGCGGAGACGTCATGCCAGGTCCGCATTATCCTCCATTGCACTTTCATTCTGTCCATTATTACACGCGCACTATCCAGCTTTTGCAATCCTCTCTACCCGCTACTCGCTCCGCTCCTATCAGCATGTGTGAGTCACTGTCCACCAAGACCACGCTGGATGAGTATGGCGGCCCGAACGAACCCTGATTGGGTTCCACATACACGGAATTCACATTTTTGCGGCTCGCATGGCGGCCCAGTGGACCCACTTTTGGCGTTGGCGCCGGGTTTTGCAGCGCAGGATGCCCAAAGAAGACCCACTCGGCGGCTATTCTGGGCTCATTCAGAGCCTCAACACCACGCTGTGCTTAAATTTATTGCTTGGAGATGTGCCACGTACATGAGGAAGAAAACATGGGAAAACTCGGGCCGTGAGACTCGTGGATTGGTGTCTCCAGCTCAGGATCAATATTTCGGCTGCCCGACTTCTAAACGCCCACTCGTCATGCTGGCTCGAGCAATTCTCACTTGCATATTACGGATGCGAAAGGTTGAGACCGTGCCTGCGTAATTTGACGTACGTCTATGCAAAGGTTTTGTTCTCGAAACCCATTTTCGCACGTTGACATGCGAACGATGTGGCCTTGGCATGTACCTACTAAGCGAGGCCTGATGAGGTTGGCCTCAGGCTTGAGTGTGACGGGTCTCGAAAGAGGTCCGCGCCAGTATGAACGCGAGGGGTGTTCCATCTCTTCGCTGTGGGCTCATGACTCATTAATTCCAAGGTGGAGTACCTTGGTCAAGCTCTACGCGCACAGTCGTGTTTGCCTTCACCTTCCCCACACGGTTCAGTAATGCGTCCACGTAGCCCCATCGCACTGTTTGGCACGAGCAGGACCATGCTTCATCTCCCAGACATTTTTCAATGCTTGTAGGCCTCAATATCTCTCGCCGTCTGCAAAGAACTGTGCGTCTGGACCTTGGCGCAAAACGGAGGAGTGGAAGCGCGAGAGGTAGGCGAACACACAAACAATAACGACGAATCGTCGGGAGCTTCTTCAGCCAGGTTAAGCTATATCATTCTACATTATCATAAATTGTCCACGTCCAAACCTTGCCTGCTCAACTCAATTGTAGCAGTAAGGACAGCAACAGCACGGCCAAAGTTCTCAACATATACTGGTCCTCCACGCTTTCGTTCTCCCCCATCCTCACAAACATCTCTGTCATCGTTCTCAACCTTTCATGCTACTCCATGGCATCAATCCCCAAGCATTCCTACCAACACCCTTCTCAAAACAATCGCCTACTCCTCCTCCCTCTGCAGCCTCTCCACCCTCTCATCCGCACCCTCTCCACTCTCCGACCTCAGCGCCTTCTTCGCCAACACAACCTTCAGCCCACTCAGCGCAAACAGCAACACCGCCACCACAAACAGCGGAATCACCAAATGCCTTCCT
Source organism: Ophiobolus disseminans (assembly GCA_010093685.1). Taxonomy (NCBI): domain Eukaryota; kingdom Fungi; phylum Ascomycota; class Dothideomycetes; order Pleosporales; family Phaeosphaeriaceae; genus Ophiobolus; species Ophiobolus disseminans. The sequence goes on along the minus strand of MU006236.1, from coordinate 573,396 downwards.
GTCTGCGTCTCCCCACATGCAGTGCGTCTCGCCTGGTACCTGGGCCAAAAGTCCGGAGACTCCCAGTGCTGCGAAAAGTACGGCGCGGTCGCGCAAGCGGCCAGCTCGCGCGAGCACGTGAAGACGTTCTCGGGCCTGTAGCCGTTTTCCCAGTAGCACTCCTTCCCGTTACTGGTGTTGAATATGACGGACGACGAGATGAGCGCGATGAGCGTTGCGATGAAGGCGACTGCGCCCGGGAGTGCGAGGAAGTAGAGTGTTGGTTTGACGGAAGCTTGCTTGGGGGACTATTATGTGAGTCAGTAACTATCTTTGGTTGGATGATGCGGGTTCTTTCTTACCCTAAAGCTCAAGACCGATCCTACCGCGCCAACGATACCAGCCAAGAGGCCTATCGCTCCTCCCGCGAGGATGAAGCCTTCGTTCACGCCGTCGTAGCGCAGCCAGACGATGTGCTTTGTTCCTGGCGTTTCGCCGCGGTACCATTCGTATTTTCCGGGCGGGAACACGTTGTCCATTGTTTTCATGCCGTGGCCCGTGAGGTACAGACTGGCTGTTGAGATGCCGATGAGGGCTAGCGAAATGAATAGGATGGCTGAGTTGAGGAGACTGGCGGTCTTGACCCGCAGGGTAATCGTGCCGTCGTTTGCCATGACGTGCTGCTGTGTGTGGGATGGTGTTGATGGGTATGGGGGTTTTCTAAACGGTGGAATTGGTGGGACTTATATTGGTGGCATAGATGGCCTGATGCAGGGCAATGTGGTATACGACCTTGGCCTGGTGGGAGCCTTGCCAAGACAGCAGGATTCGCTGCGCCTCGTTGCGGGTTGCGGTTGGCATAGCCCCCGCGTTGCCCTTGCGGACCTCAGTTCTCTCAAGGGGGGTATGGGATTCTCGGATCGAATCGATAAGGGCGAATACATGTAGTGAAACATCTGTTGGCAGCATGCAGCCTATCCTCCCGTCTCCTATTCACCACATCTGTTTATCCATCCCCGCCAGCGCTACGTATCCAATTATCAGCAACACCCCAAAATCCATCTCTTCCTCTCAAAGTATCGCATTCGCGAATCGAAGTGCTTGCAGTCACACCTTCTTGCCCCCTCTGCGCCGCTATTGCCGCTGGGGTAACCGCATGTAGTCTCATATTTACTCGTTGGCGCAGCAACGCTGTAGACCCGAGTACGCTAGCACAAGACCCGAGTACAGTGGTTGTCTCGCATACAATTGTCCCCGCAGTTTACTCCTGATATTGTGGTGAGTTGGCGAACGCGGCGCAGAGGTTTGTATGGGTTATTGGTAGTTGGGACTGTATGAATTGTGTTTTTAGGCAGCGATGTATGGCTCTGGTGAAGTGCTGGGTCGATGGTTTGCGTCGATATTGGTTATTCCAAGGTTGCCTCACGACACTTCAGGCAACCATTTTTCGCCTCTCTGAACTGGAGTTTCCAGCAAAGGAGCAGCGATCTACACACCCAGCCTCGCACTGCGAGAGCTATACCTCCTTTGCGCCATCATCGTTATGGGGACAGGCGGCTACAACCCTAGTCGTCTTCGCCCAGGTCGTTGCTAAAATCTCTTTTGCTGATCGCGCATGAGTTGGCTACATGTTCGTCGCCGCTGAGATGGTCGCTCTCCTGTCTTGGTTGGCGGGGTGGGTTGCCGTGGCTGTCAATACGTAGGTGTCAGGAAAGACGCCTGTTCACAAGGATTCAGATCCTGTAAGGCACTCTTAGTGACTAAGTTCATGGGGACGGTCGAATGGTTGCTGTTTATGGCCACTGCAAATATGGATTCTTCGCTTGTTTGGAAGGGCAGGCGCCAGTCGAGAACTTTTACAGTTTGATGATTCCATGTGAGTAGTCGATTAAAGGTGCAGAACTTGGAGGACTTGAGAACTATTTGATGTACCTCAAACGATTGGAAGCATGAACCTGTTGACGTGCTTGATACCTAATCCGCACGTCAATCAGTCAGTCGCAAACGTCATGCGCTAATTGTCACTCGGACGCGACAACGCAACTTTCAAGAAGTCAAACTCTCTTGCGGTATATGAACCATGACGGCTCTCATCACACTTAACATAGCTCCAGCTTCTATCGTCATGTCCGCTCACCAGAAGACCGACGCAGAATACGACCATATCATCGATCGCATCCGCATGCACCAAGACTTTCCCGGCGCGTTCCAGCACGTCGAACATCTCTGGGACGAATTGACCGATTTTGGAATCGGCCGCACAGCCTCCGAACGGCTCCTCTTTGCAACGTTGCTCTCCCAGATGGCTCAAGTCAAAGCAAATATCAGAGAGATTGGTGCCAATGGTATTATCGCCAGTGATGACCTTATTGTAATATTAGGAACGAAGGGCGGACTTGGCAATACAATGTTCCAGATTGAGTACAGATATGGAAACACCTGGTGTACCGGGAGGCTCACAGTTCATCATTGATGAGGATGACGTGAACATGTTGAGAAGTACTATCTCAGAGGCAACGGACGCGTTTACGGAGTTCCTGGTTAGGGATGCAGAGGACTTGCTTGCGGTAATCATCGAGAAGGTTGGGGGAGAATAGGTCGGCTTGTTCAGGAATGATGATGTCTCGTAGCGCGATCCTTCGAGAATAGAAAAGGGTACACGTCAGGTTGCAGTAAAGTCTCAATCTTCGTAACAGCATTATCTCTTCTGTACTTAAAAAATTAGACTACGAACAACAGTGCAATGCCGTTGAAATTACTGGCCTGATGCATCTTTGATCAGGGATTGGCAGGTGAAGGAAGCGGGTTGAAGTTGGAGAAGAAGTGAGGTTTATACCATTCGAATGAAAAGTCGTAACTTCAGTCGCTATTGTCTCGCTTCATCCTTGCCCTCCAGCTGTACATCGTTAGCAACCTGCGCACTCGCCGGCCATGTGCCAGCCTCTTGTATGGATTGAGCGCATACGCGTACATCCTTATCAACCCCCGCCAATGCCTCCTCGATAGCTTTAAGCTGGTTCTCCTGATAAGGGCCAGCATAAAACACGATATCACCCCACTGGAACGTCCATCTCCAGCTGATGGGCCCCGAGAGCACTTCAGCACTCAATAGTTCGTTCTCAAAATAAGGTCTGTACCGCATGTTCAAATAATGAGGAGATTTTGGGTCGATGCCATGTCGAGCTGCTCGTATGGCGAGAAAGAGAGAGCATAACAGAGAACGTGGTCGTCGGGGAGCACGCCTGCAGTATTTGACTTCCCGTCTACAAGGTATTGCCGTAAAACCCTCATCATTCTTCGACAACCGATGTCCAGTGCGTCCAAGCTATGCAGATGCACCTTACTGACATAGTCGCGTAAGGTGTTCTTCTGTAGAATTATATCTTGCGTACCAGGATGAACTTCAGGTTTGTTTGAGAGTGTTGCTGCCATCTTTATGAGTGTCGAGGATACTACAATAGCACGTTCCGTGTGTGATATATAGCTGTTTGTGACTCACAGTCACACAGTCATAGCAACCTTGCGGTTGTACGACTCCAATAGATGACTCGTGCGCAAAGCTTTGGTACCTAGCATTACGTATGCCAGTGACGCATAGACGTAGATGGCGGCGAGTCACGGGCATGAAATAAGGATGCTTTCTATCAAATCAAGCAGTGAGGATTGCTCCGCTGGTGTGGTTTGTTTTTATTAGGGCCCAAAGGCAAGTAGAGAACCTTGGAAGCTTCTACATCTGCTCAAAATCTGGTGTGACAATTCGTATCGATTTTGCCATTATTTCGGTTTTTCTTTTGGCTACATGCATGCCACGCAGGCAATGTACTAAATTGGCATGATTTATTTTAGCGAGATCTTCATCACGCATTCTGCGCGTTATCTTCAGCAGGATAAGGCTAGGAGTCGTGTTCAAAACAAATAAAGAAGATTCAAACAAGCTGTCTAGCATCTAGTCTCTAATATTTATCGACCTAACCACGATTTCGTCGCGGTTTACCCACTACCACTCAAGCGCTCGTTCCTTCGCTGACTCGCTGGTTCAAATCATGTACCAACATTTTCGCATACTCGTTGGCTAATTAGGAACTGCCCCAAACCAGCTAACACGCGCCTGCTCAGGACTGTTCTTCACATCTCCTTCAAAGATGCTAATTTGTCCTGGATGTCTTTCGAGAGATATTCTGTACTAATGGAGAATCTTCTTGTTGTCGTCATAGCCCTGCGTCTGGTAGATCAATTTCAAGTCCACAGACTCAACTTTGCCCCAGCGACCCCATTCAGCACGTTGACTCACAATGATCCAATAATTATATGCCTGGCAGCGTGAGAAAATATTGCTGACGTAAATCTCTGTTTCTTCAGCATTCAACGGAGTAGACGACATGATATTTGAGTTCGCAAGTAGTGTACCTAGGTAGGTGTGATGAATTGGGGTGCAGTTCCTAATGAATACAACAAGTGGAGTTGTAGGAATGCAAAGAAACCTTTATCAGAGAAGGATTTACATAGTTGCCATGATTCATTGATGAGCCGTACGGCATACGCGTTTCTCAACGACTGCATTGCGTGACTGGGTTTCCTATTAGAGTCACTTGTAAAGTGACTTGTAGATCCAAGTATTGCTCATCATCATGCTTTTATAGGCATGTAAGACTCAGAACTCGACCTAGCGAAGTGAGTTGGCTGTATGACATGATATATAAATGACTGGAGTTGACGTTATTAGCTATTTGAGTGCCGAGTAAGAGGTACGCGAGTACACATACGACTTGGCTCGCTCAAAGAATTCATTCTGCAAGCACGGCTTAACTTCCACATCAAATCATCTAATTTCATTCGCAAGCTACACTCCACCAACAAACAATAACCACCACAATCAAGCAACTATTCCATCCCATCTTCCTCAAACCCCCCAACCACTTCATCGCCGATATCTCAACCCTCCCCAAAAAGCTCGCAACCGCATCTTCAATCCTCACCCCCTTTGTCCCTTTAGCAATAACATTTTTTTATCCCCAGTCTCACAAGTTTCAAATAATCCCTGTTAACCCCGCCCTCAGCGAAATTAGCAAGCCGCAAGTCGTCCGGCTGTCCCCCGGCAGCGATTTTGTTGTCGTGCATGTAATCGCGCACTCGGAGGGCTAGGACGAGAACACACAGTTCGGTGAGCTCAGGAGAGGGGTTAGGGAACGAGAGAGGGGAGAAGAGGTTGTCCAGGGCTTCAGTTAGGACGGGTTTGTAGAGTAGTTCGGTGGTTTCGAGGGCGAGGCGGCCGAGTACATGTTGAATTTGGGAAGTGGTGAGGTGCATGGCTTGTGTTTGAGTAAGTGGTGGATGAGAGGATGCATGGGCTTGTGGGTGGGTCGATTTATATGGTGATGTGTGACAGGTAGCAAACTATTGTAGATGCATGTGAGGTGGATGCGTGACGGGACGCTTGCTCAGAATGCTTTCTGACGTTGTGTTTGTTGTTGCAAGCTAGGCATGACATTAGTCCTCTGATAGTGGCTCACTGCGTTGGAGGCTAAATCGACTTTTGGAGAAGCCTGATATATGTTTCTTTTCGTCGTGCTAGATCAATTGTCGAGTGAACAGTTCCAGTTATGTTAATGTGGAAATAACGAAGTCTGACAACGTGCTTATTCCCCCTCATCGAGCCATGCAGCTATGTGCCATCTATTCCACTACGAACGTCTCCAGTCGCGGTAGCTCCTTACATCCCGGCTTGACGTTGTTTCCTACCACGACACCTGACGCCAGTGTATCGGTGACCTTAAAGAATCTCAAACTTGGTGGAAACCGACCTGCATGTCCGTCCTTTCCAATCAACATTTGGAATACCACTACCGGAATAATCAATTTCTCCATCATGCCGAATCCTCGCATCGTCACTCCCTTCCCGTCGCCCAACCATGGCCTATCCGCAAGCTCAAGCGAAACCAGAACTGGGCACTTGCTCTGCAGAACCGAGACGACTTGTGAGAGGTACAGCTTGAGCACTTGGTACGGGTTACTCCAAGGGGGGGTATGAGGATACACGAAAGAGGACCGAGCAGGGTCAGCCAGTGATAAATGCTTGATGTTTGGAAAGCAGCCAATGACACTATTCAATGCCTCGATCCAGCGTCCAGGAATGCGGTCCGGCTGGAAGTAACAGCAACCAACACGTAGCGTCGAGACTTGCGGGAAAGCCTGCGTCGCCGCGAAAAAAAAGGGATATACGGTTGGTACCTCACTGAGGCAGCAGATCTCCACAGTCTCAAGGTTGGATAAGTGGCAAGCTCCAACCAGCGGCGTGAACCCCATGAGGCGCAGGTGTTTTAGTCCAGCGAGTGACGGGAGGAGCTTGATTTGAGGAAAATCCCAAAGCGACTCTAGTACGGACAAGAGATCTGCCCGCGGAGAGGTTCCAAATAAATCCGTCAAGGCGGTTGAAGTATGGTAGGCGATTGTAGTGAGTGATAAAATTTCAAGTCGTGGGACGAGGGCAAGGAGTAGCCCACAGGATGCTTGTGCATTTCGGCCGTCGCTTAGTGCCGATCGCCATTTCCTCTTTCTGGCGGCAGGAATGTCGACTGTGTCGATGATCCGGGCAAATTGAGTCCGCAGGGGGGCACTGATCTTCATATTATTGGGTAGTTGAGCGCCCTGCAATTACCCCATGGAGTAATAGTCATATGTATGTGTCGACGGAGACATCAGTATCTGGAGGACTTTGAGGCGGTGGCGGAGTTCTGGCCGTGCGATGAGTGTTCGGGCAAGGCATACGACTGGAGATGCGTCGACACCACGTAGCGCAAGTGAGTCATTGGTTATTTTCTCAGCATCGCCAAGGACTGCACTCGTGTATAAGACTTCCTGTGCAACGGGGCTGAGTCGCTTGCATGTAAGAGCAAGATCGAGAAGGCCACGGACTCGTTGCACATAGACTGGACGCGTGTATTCCGTCTCATCCTGAAGTAGCTGGGCAATGTCGCCAGGGATGTAGTGAGCAATTTGAAGTAGCAGCTCATCCGGTAGATTGAGTAGAGCAACTATGGTTGATGAGAGATAATCTTGTTCGAGAGGTTGAACGTATCAAGAAACAGCGGAGTTGTGGCAACTGGTGTGAGGAGCGAACTCAGATCGTGACCAGGAACAGCCCTAAAATATCCAGAAGGCTCAAGCTGTTTTGATTCTTAGTCAAGCTAGTCGGAGGGATAACGTGAAATCACTTCTGCACTCGTGAATCAGCAGACAACATGTACGACTCAGAGGCGTTGGACGTCACTCACCCTCATCAAATTAATCTCCAAAAGATTCCTCGTGCGATTCTGAGACCGTGTAGACTGTCATGTGACGTCAGAATGCGACCTCGGGAGTGTCGAGGACCAAGTGGATGAATTGGGTAGCGAGCATGCGGGACCTAAAAAGTTCATGGAGTTAGTTCACCAGTGCCGCCGTACTTGGTGTCAGACGCCATGCCATGCAATGCAACACCATGCACTCATGCACGTCAACCACAAAGCGTCCACCCGCGTACCCAAAAGCAGACCAAAGTACGCCGACGACTAACATGTACATCTCTTGATTCATATTTCATACCACACCAGCTGGTCTATCTACACTAGTCATCACTACCAGATGCCGCTAAGCCGCTGCAACTATGCAAGGCCCCAATATGCCACAATGAAGCACAACGTTCCCCATATCATATACACAGCCACAAAGGCGTCCCTCCCACAGTGACCAAAAACAGAACAACCAAGGCCGTGTGCGGAGCGCCATGAAAAAGCGCCCTACCAAGCCCGAACCAATGCACATGTGCTCTTTGTACAGTTGAAAAAGAGATCAAAAATGCCTGGTGCAAAAAACACCAAACCCAAACCCAGAGGCCAAAATATTTGCGAAATATGGTACGCCGCTTAAACGCCGTTCGTGATGCAATGTCGTGCTCGGAAGAGGATGAATGCCATGCTCGCTTAGAAAGATGGGAGGGACTGTCCAGCGCAGTCGGGGATTTTCAAGCCGGGCTTGATGTTACGATTAATGTCCATGAGGCCCCATTTGTCTTCCCAGTTCTTGCCGGGTTCGTTGTAACGGACTTTCCATGGCTCGTCGAAGGCTGAGAACCTGAAGGATGTGTTAGTTTGACAACTTGGACTGCAACGTTTTTCCAAACTTACCAGAAGTACTCTGTTCCGTTCTTCATACTTGGGCAGATCCAGTCCTCCATGAATTGGTTCATTTCGTCGATACCGGCCACCGATCCTCCCGTGCACGAGGTTGCTGAACCACAGTTCTTGCCACCTGACGATGGCCACCCGACCTCGGCGATGACCTGCTTGATGTCCTTGCTGCTTGCCGTGAGTGCAACATCGTGTTGCGTCCAGAAGTCCCATGTCCAGCCAGCCGCAATCTTAACGTCAACACCGGCGAAGAATGGGTGCACGTTGGACATGACAATGTCGACCTTGGTAGCCATGTCTGCGGTCCAGTTGTCACCAAGGTCAGCCATTGCGACGGGAAGCGTGCACTTGTGAGCGGTGATGTTCTTCTTGAAGTCTTGAACATGTCCGAGTAATTGCACCGCAGTTAGGTCTTTGCGGAAAAGTACCTCATTGCCGATGATGATGCCTTTGAAATAGTCGCAGCCGTATTTGTCGAGAATAGTCCAGGTCTGGTCAATTTGTCGCTGAGTCGTGGTAGTATTCTTGTCCAGCCATACGCCGAGCCAGAGTTTCATCGAGTCCTTAATCTCCAAGCGGTCGATGGCGTGTATGAGCATCTGTGTCTGGTTGCAGTCTGTTCCATAAAGCCTGACTGAGTTGGTCAATTGCGACATGACGGCCATGTCGCGAGTGATGTTGTTCTGCGACGGACCGACATGCATGCAGTCTGGGTACTGAGCATTGAGCGGGGTGTAGTCCATGCCGGGAAACACCTTGTGCAGGCCCGGGTTGTTCATCAGCTTCTTGATCTCGTCCGAGTTCTTTCCGAGGTCGTTTTTGTTGTCAGCCACAACATCCGACGCAGATTGCGAGGCTTTTCCATCACGGCTGCCACCACCACCGCTCTTGCTCAGCATTGCGCCAAGGACACCACCTAGAATGGCACCGAGCATGACGATTGCAATGACCGCCACGACTATCCACATCCTCTTTTTCCGTTTGTGCAAGTCGTCTTTGCTCTTCCAGTCAGAGGGCTTTTCTTGCAGCAGCTCGGGGTTGCTTGAGTTGCTGCCGGCTATTGTGGGGACCGCATTGTACTTGGTAGCGGCATATGCACCTCCTGCTCCTGCAACACCCGCACCAGCCAGTCCGCCGTTTATCGAGGACCCTGGAGATCCATTGCGGCTGCCATCTCGCGAGGCACCTCGTGAGGCACCGAGTGGCATGAAAGAGCGTCGCTTGTTCTGTGGCGAATTTGGGCCCAAGCCCCAGTCGTCATCGTCTGCGACGTCGTTGGGGTTGATGTGGCCCATGCCGGGGGCGAGGTCGAGATTCGTGGAGGAGTAGCGATTGTACGGGCTGTCCGAGTAAGGAACGCCCTGGGGTGGTGGCGAGGATATGCTATGCATGGAGCTGTTGCTCGAGTACATGCCGGCGGCGGCGGCAGCGCCGGGCGCAAGAGGTGCGCCTGATCCGTATGAGCTTTGCGGGTACATGGCTCGCGGGGGCATGGGCTGGTATGCGTGGTGGTCGCCAAAGGGCGTGGCTTCCTGGCCTCGCTCCGGCACGCCTAGCGGTCGTCCCTGCCCGTTGATGCCATTGATGCCACCGACGGTCCTCTCACTCCGACTGTCCGACCCCGAGGGTGTTACTCCAGGCGTTGAGTAGTCGGAGTAGTTATTGGGGTCTGTGTACTGTCGCTGGTTCGGCATTTGGCGGGAGGCGCTGTCCGAGTGCATGCCAACTGGGACGCGATGTGCGGGTGGAGGTGGTGGGAAGTCGTGGGTTCCTTCTACGGGTGAAATGTCGGTTTGCTGGTCCCAGGGGCCTTGTTGGGGGTGTTGGTAGGCCATTGGGGGTGGAACGGAGGGTGAAGCGCGCAGGACTGGCTGCGAGTGCGTCGAGCACGAGTGACGAGTGAGGGTGATGGACGGCGGCGCGCCGCTGCTGCACGTTGCGGATCTCGAGGCGGACTCCTGGCCGGGGATTGAGCGTGTTTGCGATAGCGATCGGCGGGTCGGCGCTTGTTTACGTGCAACGCGGCCCCAATGCAAGCGAGGGACAATAGAGCAGCACGGTACTGCAGCAGTTTATGGCACGGGCAGCGTGAATGTGTGTGGTGAATGCTATGTACAGACGGTGGGCGTGTGGGAGAATCCTGCTTGCATCGATAGCCGGTTAGAGCGGGCTGGCTTTGGGGCTAGCCTCGTAGCACGTTGCCCTAGTGAATTCCATGGCTGTGTGCAGACGTCACGGTGCAAAATCCGTCAAACCTGCCACACCCAGCCGACCCTCAACAGCAATCAAGGCAGCCCTAGCCAGCTAGCTGCAGCCGATTCACTGCGACAACGTATCGACAGTCCCGCCCTCTTCGGCGCCTCTCCCTTTCCTTTGTTTCTGCTGTTCATCTGACGCGTCCTCCATCTTCACGTGCCTCGCCCCTTCCAGCCATTCAACTGCTGCGCCGCAATGTCCTGCTTACGCCTGCTGCATCCAGAAGCAGGAAGGAGCCGCCACCATCTGGAGGCTTGGCACCGGCAACCCGCGTTGAGGAAGCAACCAACGGGTGGGGCCCAATATTAATTTCTGCTATCTATCGATTCTTATCATCCTGCGACATTCACAACCAGCCCTGATCTGCTTCCATTGACGTTGCAGCATGTTGCATCCATGCATCTCGAGTGTTGGAGTACTTCTTACCCCGTTTGCTCCTTCCGTCGGTCAGCCTCCCTTTCTACACTATCTATTTCCAGTCCGTCAGCTACCGCCAAATACGACCCGAGGGGGCGCCGTCTCTGTATCGAATGCGCCATTATTGTCTCTCATCAGCCTTTCGTCTTTGCCATGACACGCACTGTCCTTTGCTTGTTCTTTTTCGCTTCCGAAGCCCTTGTCTCGGCGCTCTGCGCGACATCGAGTCCCGCCATCGCCCACGGTGAAACACAGCGCCGTTGATCGGCAATCACCGGGCCGTGAGACATGCTGTGCGCCTTGCTTTGCGCCACATTACCTTTCTACTTTTGATTGTGCATACATAAAAGCTGCGACCGCAAGTTCCCTTACAGTGCTCAAAGCGCGTCTGGATGCTACCTGCAGCTTCATCACGAAGTCGACCGTGTTTCAATATTAAGTTCACTGCAGGCTGGCACTATTCACGCAATTATCACATGAGCCCCACGAGCATTCTCATGCGACAAGGCACAAAAATTCGGTGAAATTATATGGTAGTACCATCGCACAGCAACTTTCATTCATATTCACTTTTCTTCATCTCAACTCAGATAAGATGAGATGGAACTCTGGATTAATAAAGCCGGAGCTTCAGTGTAAGACCTTTCCTTCAGTCGGTGTTGATGCAACTCTATACGCCCTTCTGATTTATCCACACCGTTCGGACAAGGTACTTCTATCAACGGCATGGTATTTACCACACATATGCTTCTCTCGCGCAACACTGCAGGACTTGGGTAGCAACTCGATGTGCTGCTTACGCCCGGCTTTAGCGACATCATGTCTATATAATCTTCAGCTCGACGATTCAAATAGTCTATTCCTCCATAACTACAGATCCTACTTCAGCCATGCCTTCCACTACTAAGCAGGTCGCCCTAATAACCGGCGCCAACCGCGGCATCGGCTTCGAGCTATCGCGAACACTCGCTCGAGACCACGGCTTCTACGTCATACTCGGTTCGCGCTCTTCAGAAGCCGGCGTTGCTGCAGCCGCCGAACTACAGAACGAAAACCTCTCAGTGTCATCCGTCACACTCGACATCCTCGACGACGCTTCCATCTGCGCCGCAGTCGAAACCATATCACGTGATCATGGCCACATCGACCTCCTCGTCAACAACGCAGGCGTCATGCTCCCACTCGCCCTTTCCGACGATCCATCTACCAAACGCTCCGCTTTCGCCGAAAGTTTCGCCTCAAACGTAACCAGCGCCGCACTCGTAACCGACGCATTCATCCCCCTTCTCTCCGCATCTCCACTTCCCCGCATCGTCTTCGTCTCATCCGTACTAGGCTCCATAACGCACCGCCTCAATCCAAACTACGTGTGGGACCACTTTGAGTACATTCCGTATCGGGCGAGTAAAGCAGCGCTGAACATGCTTGCTGCGCAGTACGCGAGGCGGTATGCTGAGAAAGGGTGGAAAGTAAATGCGGTGTGTCCTGGGTACACGAAGACGAGGATGACGGGGTGGAATGGGGAGAAGGAGGTTGAGGACGCGATGACGAGGTTGGGTAGGATGTGCACGCTTGGTGTGGAGGGGGAGACGGGAACGTTTAGTGATGCTGGGGGTGAGGTGCCTTGGTGATGAGGGGGATGATGTGTCTCGTTATGAAGCCGACTCTGGAGCGTGATTCTACTGGTAAGGGGTTGTTGTTGTGGGCGGTGTTAGCGCCACCCTTCATCTTTCACGTCGGTTCTCATCCTAGTCTGTGCGTTGGTTGTCATCTTTTCGTTTCCCATCACCAGATTACTCAAAATGACACTGATGTTGTGTTGTAGGATCAATGCCACGTTCCACCTTTGGAATATCCGATCAAATATGTCAAGACGTGGAGCCGGAAATGGTGGGGGTCACAATAAGGTCTCTCTGTCGTACTAAGCAATTCTTTCAACAATTTGTATTATTCAGTATTCAGTATTAAGGTATCAAATTACTCTTCAACAGCCACCATCTCACTCATCCCACAGATCCCTGCTTATGCCGACACCTCGACAATCGCTGGGCCGGCAACAATGGTGTCGTCGGTAGCCGCAGTGTTGCAGTTGGTGAGGACGACGTAGCTCTGTCCAGCAACCTCCTTGGGAACAACAACCGTGAAGCCACCATCAACAGCCTTTGCGTCCACGAAAACGGGTCCGAGAATGGTGATGAAAGCACCGTACACCTTTCCGCCGTCGAGCTTGTAGCCCTTGGTGGATAGCATGATGGTGCTGCCAGCCTTGATGGGCATATCCTTGGAGCTCGCGGTAAGAGTGGGGAATGCCTTGACGGGCAGAGGAGCGTTGGAGGATGGGCACGATTTGATGAACTGTGCGGCGAGAGTGTAGACGGAGTTGTAGCTCAGCGGGGTGTCGAATGGAGCGGGGAAGGGCGCTTGACCAATGGTGTTGCGCACGTAGGCGGAGTGCCTCGCCTCGACTGTTAAGATGGAGCCAGCAGCAGTGAGGTAGCCCTTGGTCATGATATCAGCTGCTGCGCCGAGGTATGCTGAGACGCCGACACCCTCGAGGACCGATGCGGTGGCCAGGAAAGACTTGACGTCCGTGTAGCCGAAGTCGTATGTGCATGCTGCGACGGGCTTTGCGCCTGCGGCGGTGAGTGCGCCGGTAAGGAAGGAGACGTGGGTTGCTTCGTCTGAGGAGACGGTCTTGATGCGGTTGTAGGTTGCCTCGTCGAAGCCGGCGGACTTGAAGTCTGAGACAGAGTACTTCTTCAGCGCATCGCGGTAGAAGGTATCCTCGAGGTGCTCAAGGGTGAGCGCATAGTTGAGGATCTCGGCGTCTGTGGGGGCAGTGGCGCGCTTGGTGGGAGCGGCAGCGGAGAGGGTGGCCAGGGCGGCGACGGAGAAGAGTGTGGACTTCATGGTGATGGATGGAAAGGATGGGAGAGTAATAAGGTAAGTTGAGAGGTGAGGAAGTGTCGGTAGATGTGGAGTGAAGGGATAGTGAACTGAGCTGATGAAGAGTATTCCCTTCGGTCACGATCCATCTTATATCTCTTTCTCCCATCCAAACCAACCTACATCCTGCCCCTCCGAACACGCCCATCATCATCTCAGCCCAAACTACCACAAACCCTCCATCCCAACTACCCTCGGCCATGCACCCATCCGGTGCCCTCAAAGCACACAGATCGTCACCATCCCGCAAACCAAGCACTGACCGCACCGCCCCAACCGGCCCTTCGCAATGACAAATTTCCGCATTGAGACACAGCGCGCACGTGGAGTGCATCTACATTCAGCCCAGACGGTCAAATCTGGTAGACCCCGCAAAAAATGTAGTACGGATCTTGTGCTTTCCGAGCACCACGCTAGCGGTTAAGCTTAACATGACGTCGGGATGCTAGACCGTATGCGGGTAGACATGTGTTAGGCGCGATTCGTAACGAATGAGAGCGCGCGTTTGTTTTGCTTGATGCTTGCTGCGGGAAGGGTCAAGCTTTTGTGGCGTCCCGCGCTGACGATCGATGGTGCTGATTTGGGATAAGATGGGAGTGGATGGAAGGGCTTCCGGGGGCGCAGGGACGGTGCAGCCTAAAGACGAGATTGGGATTATTAATTCTTGGAATGTTCGTGATGGTTTTGCGGGGGTGAAGGTGAGGAAAGAGCGATTGTGAGATGCGACGACGACGCTGGGGAAGTTGAGAACAACGACACTCGCATTGGAGCATTCGTGAGAGACGCACCGTTTATCAAATTTTCTCTCTCTCAATACCTTCTCGTCGCAAAATGCGCGCCCTATAATTAAATCACGGTGCAGCTGGTGCCTTGACCTAGAAATGCATCGACTCTCTTTCCAGCTAGCCAAAGCTCAATACAAATTGCACCTTGACAAGATCAGCCTCGCCCAAGCACCTAACCCTTTTACCCAGCATACCCCGAAATACACCTTTACGTACAACTACTCACCTCGGGCCGTTACACCCCACCGATCCCTAACAGGTAGATCGCTAACGGCACATGCCGTTTACATTCCTCGCCCGCCCTTTCGGCACCAGCCTCATCCGTCTTTACGCAAGCAATGTGACCGCCTGTTCCGGGAACTCTCATACCGAAGGCATTTGAGTCAACGCACAGCCTCGTTTTGGCAGGACCGTTGCCTCACAGTAAATTGCACACGGCCGCGGCAGATGCTTTTGGACGAGATGCGCCGGATGCAGAGTGATGCGAAAGGCTTTGTTTGAGTCGAGGGAAGTGGACGTGTGTTGGGGGAGTGGGGTTGGAAGGCTACTTTAGTTTGGACGATTCCTGTCTGGTTTTGTTGGTTCGTTCACTGCACTGTCGCGTCATATTGCACTACCTTACTTCTCACGCTTCGCAAAGCAAAACTACCGGTCACGCCGCACATCATGAAGGCTTCTATCCTCGGTTTCTCCGCGCTCGTCGTCGGATTCGCAGCAGCGTAAGTCTTGTCCTCTGCCGCATTTACGTTGAAGTGCATGTCTAACACCACTCAGGCAAAACGCTACATCCATCATCTCAGTCACAAACGCGGCGTGTCCAACGGGTCCACCCGCCAACGTAGTCGTTACGCGCTCCGCCGTCATCGTGCCGTCTTGTGCGGCAGGCGGCAACGTGACCAAGCCATCAGTCGTCAGTATATCAGGAGGTGGACAGCCGACAAACTCAGCTGGTCTACCAGTGTTCACTGGTGCTGCTGGAAAAGCTGTGGTGGACAGCTTTGCTGCGGTTGTCGGCTTTGGGATTGTTGCGGGGTTGGTTTTGTAAAGAGGGAGTGTTGGTGTGGAATATTTTTACCTTGCGCGTTTGAACTGCGGAGTTACTATACCACTTAACGTAATACTTGTAATATCATCATCTCTAGACATTCCCTACGCATTTGTAGTCTTTAGAGAGGAAAGGTGCTGCTGTTGCTCATGATATCATTTTCTATGCTCGACAGAAACACATTGCTTGCATGTCATACTTTGGAAAGATTGACTTGCGTTGAGCACACATTGAAATCTCATAGTGATATAACTTGAGCCATATCTAGGTAGCTAGAACTCGTTCAAAAGGGATGGTATTGAGGATTATGCATGTGTTTAGCAAAACTTTCGCATTTTACGGCAACCACGAGAACAAAGCTGCCCAGGTGTGCCGTGATGGAAGTCATCAGGATACGCGATTTGTATTACTTGATCTAAAAAGCGCAAGAAAGCTGGAAAAAAAGGAAGCTATTAAAGATGCGTATTTGCAATATTCAGTTGCTACCTAGGTAATAATGAAGACACTGAAGACACTGAAGACACTGAAGACATTACAAAAGTAGCGCGATAAAAAGGACAACTTAAGCAGGCGAAGAAGTACGCAAAAATCGCCAATTACGCACCGATGAATCTGCGCGCAGAACGCACCTGCAATATCTAGGCATAATTACTCAATAACCACCTAGGCTAGCACTAAAGTTGCTGCATTGTGTCGGATACTTGGAAGCGAAAGAACGACGCAGTATCGCGGGTTCTCACATGCAAAATGTCGCGCCGGTGCAATCAAGGTTGCTGGTGTATCATCTCAATTAGCCATTGCGACTAACAATTGAGAGAATTCTTCGAGCATCGAAGTGCTCTACGTGGGAAAAGATAGGTCGGGCTGTGAAAAGGAGACAGAAATTGGAGAGATGTAAATCTCGTACAGGCCTTGGTAAAAATCGTCATCTAACCCCAAGGTCCACCCTCAACCCAAAAGCTGTACTCAAAATCTAGTCGAACGCCGCCGCTAGATAATCCTCCTTGTAAACCCAAAAAAATGCCTAAGAAATGCATCAACACCGTGGTCTTGGGCATCGATCCAGCGTGCCTAATCCATCAATTCCCCCTCCCCCCATCCCCTCTCTAATCCCCATCCCGCCCCCAATCCTCACGAATCAAAAACTGCCCCAAACCCTTTCCTCCCCACCCCCATCACACCCCTAACAACCCCATCCGTAACCCCCTTATTCCCGACCACAAACACAGCCTCAACATCCCACGCCTGCGCCGCATACTGCGCTTCAAACACTATATCGCGCCGCCCCTGTTTACTGTCTAGGAGCAGCGGTGCGGCGTCGATAGCGCGGATGGCGTTGAGCGCGAAGGACCAGTGCGGGGCGTGCGGGTTGGGGGTTAGCCAGAGGATTTTGACTAGCTGGGGGGATGATGGGGAATTTGGGGATTGGGGGAGGGTGGAGAGTAAGGAGAGGATGGGACCGATTCCAGCGCCGGTGGCGACGAGCAGGATGCGTGTGAATAGCGGGGCGAAGGTGAGGAAATTTGCTGTTGGGGGAGCGCGGATCCATAGCTTGGTTGGTGGGTTAGCGACGATGGATCTCGTCCAGTCGCCTGCTGCGCTGATGACGATACTGGCTGTGTCCCCATCAGGCGAGGGGATGGTGGCGAAGGCGTGCCATTCCGTCAGCGGAGAGAGGCTGAAGCGCGATGTGCATGTATGCGGCATATTTTTGTGCGGGAAGGTGAGTTTGATTTCGCGGGTGGAGAGGTGGGTAGCTGTTATAGGCACTTGGCGTATGCGTAGCCAGGGGAGTATGATGAGGAATGTCGTTGCGGCGAGGAGCCAGAGGGCGGGGGAAGCGTAGAGGGGTGGTGCGCTGGGTGATGTGTGTGTTTGTATGCCCGTGTTGAGCCAGAGGACGAGTAGGGCGAACCAACCTGCGAAGCGGTGCGTGCGCTCGAAAGTGTTGTGGAAGGTGCTGCGGAGGCGGGGCAGGGCGGTTATGCAGATGGCTATGATGGAGAGGAGGACGATGTAGCAGGTGCATATGTCAGCCCATTGCCAGCTGGTCATGGTGCCTTTTTTGTAGTCGCGAGCATATTGCGTTGTGTTGACGGCTACGAAGATGGTGTACCATATCAGGGATGAGATGGCACAGCCGATGTGCACGCCGCCGTAGTGGTGCAGGTCTGCGATGATCACGCGGAGGCGCAAGGGCAGGCTGAAAGGTATCCGCGCAACGAGGCGAAAGCTGACATTGATGAGGTCTTCTTGTCGGACGATGATCGAGGCTAGAAGGTTTGCTGCTGTGGCTAAGAGGGCGGCCCCGGTGTTACTGTAAAGCCCGAGTAATAGTCCAAGGATGAGCAAGTTTATGACGATGACCAATCCTATGAGGATCCGGTAGGCGGTAAACCAATGGATGCAGAATCTGCGCAATGAGTTTGGAGTTTCTTTGACCCGTGGCGAGCCGTGCGGATGTTGCTTGCTGTTCTCTGACCATTGATGTGCCAACTCGACATCCTTCTCGGTTTGAGCCGGGGGGAGAGAAGGCGGCGGATACTCCAGTAGTCCTGAAGACCGAGCAGGCGAGCATGCAGCTTCTAGATTTTTGTGCGGGGAGGCAGAGTCCTGCTCGACCTTCGGTACAGAGCTGAGATTCTCCTGATGTGACTCAGGCTGCTCGCTTGTACCAACTTGCATGCTCGAGAGTGGCCGTTCCTCTGGAGAAGTCGAGACAAGGATGCTGGACGTAGTTGATGTGGCCATGGACTTCGTCTCCTTGCGTGCTTCAAGCCTTGGTGAGTCTCGGTCTTGTGGGTGGTAGAGTCGTGTGCTATAGGGTCGAGGGCCGCGGTGTGGAGAGCTCGAATGACGACTTGCCGAGTGACGAGTGAAGCCAAGTGAGAAGAAATGACGCACAGAGGCTATGAAGAACCCCATTTGAGGCTGGGTAGAAGCTGAAGCCATTAGGGCAGTTGGCAGTGAAGTGTGAGTGTGAAAGTAGCGATACATTGTAAAAATCTGCTCCTTCACATTAAATTTATACAATGCAATGTCTCAATCCTGGTCGAACACAATCCTGAAAATACACACTGATACCAATTTCGTCTCCGTTTGAACTCATACTCTGTACCATATGCTTGGCAGTAGTTGTAGGAGAAGGTAAACTAATTCTCGCTTAAGCACGCTGTTGCTGAGAACTGTCGGGGGTGCAGGACGCGATAAGCTTACGCCATACAGTCCCAGCGGCGGCTTACCTGAGCTCTAACTTGGGCCTTGGGCGGCTAAATGTAATTTTAACGGGACAGATGAGATACTAGCTCCCGAAGTTTTTTGCAAACGCGCGGAAATCGTATTCTTGAAATAATAGTAACTTTATTGTTAATTCGCGTGCTGAACAGAAAAGCTGTCGGACATGTAAAGGCTACCAAAGGACTTGAAGATGTGATAGAACACGTCTGTGTAAGAGCTTTGTTTGGAACTGACACCATGAAAACGCCCGCGATCGAAATAAGTGGTGATAGACCGCACATGGCCACCAACATTGGCAGCTCAGCCAGCGTTGTGCGACACCATGTGGTCAACGCTTGCAGCAAGCACTTGCATATAGATCTGGGCGAACCAGGAGTTGACGTGGCATAGCAATGCCGATTGTTGTGCTTACCGCGCCGGGGCCAGTTTACGTGCAATAGTTGTTTTTTGCCGGGATAGTCTGAGCCGACGTGTCTTCGGGAGCATCCTGGTCCAGCGATATGTGAAGTCTCAGGCAGCTAAGGATACGTCTGCAAGCTGACGGCGAACGAATAAGCATGATGCGCTGCCACACAATCACACCATTCACACATAAAATGTTACACAAATGTGTTCAGAGACGTCGGAGGAAGTCTAAGATTGCCTTTGCAACTCTCGCAGGCTGTTCTTGTTGCGGCCAATGACCAGCACCATCAATGAAATTGGTGCCGCAAAAGTCGGAGCAGGATTCATTATATGCCTCGAGTGCTCCAGGTTGTTGATAGTTGCCCCAGTCTTGAGCCCCGGAAAGGAAGGTGCTCGGGCACTCGATCTTTTTGCCAGCAAACATGTGGACGTCTCTCAGCTTGGCTGGGTCGGTTGTCGTCCGATAATAATTCAACCCACCTTGAAAGCCGGTTCTTGACCACTCCTGAACATACACAGAGAGATCTTCATCTGACATCCATTTCTTTGTCACGGATGCGTCCTCGGTGTCCATCATGTCGGCAATAGCTTCGGGCATCGACTTGTTCAGCGGCATGATGTAGTAATATGGCATCTTCGCCAGCTCTTCTGCACTCCACTCCTTGAGTGCATGGGGTTGATTCTGTTTCCAATCGGCGGATTTGACGTGGAGATAGCCTCGAAGAAAGTCACGAAGGCCTTGTGCGGGCGACGACCATTCTCGCCCGGCATTCTTGGTACTGTTATACCACTTGTAGTGCTTTCGCGGATTTTCGAGTTTCGCAAGTTCCGCTTGTATGTCAGTCGGTGGAGCCGGATGCTCTCCATCGCTATGGGCTAGGTTGAAGGGTAGTGTTGCAGGCGCCTTGAAAGGATGGCTCATCATGATGACGCTTTTGAAGAGGTCTGGGCGCATGAGTGCACACATGCTGGCTGTCACTGCTCCAAAGTCATGCCCGACGATGCACTTTACTTCTCGGTAGCCGAGTGCATATACCAGCGTCACAGCATCGCGCACAATGCTGGTCATTGTGAACTGCGACATATCGACTTCGGCGTATGGTGAAGTGTCCCAGCCTGTGGTCCGTCCATATCCACGTTGGTCGTAGGCCACCACATAGAATCCGGCGTCAGCGAGAACAGGCATGATCTTCCTCCAAGAGAAGGCTAGCTCCGGATAGCCGTGTACAAGAAGAAGAAGTGGTCTGTCGCGTTGCGGTGTGTAGCCGGCCTCGAGGATGTGGAAGGTGAGGCCATTGGAAGGACAGTAGACATAGTTCTCTGAGATGCCGTCTGGTAGTGGCAGTGGGGGAAAGTCGTCGTTCGCTATCGGAGGGTGCATTGTGAGATTATACGATACAAGTCGCTGGAGATAGTGGACGTCCTTCTTGCGAAGATGATTACTGCATGATTGAGGATCTGCGAGTTGCGTATGGATAGGATGCAGGTGTGGTTGAAGAGCTAGTTAGTTTGTGCGGGGCCGATTAGTGTCCGTCAACCTCGGGCGTGCCGCCGGAACATTCTCATCAGCATCTTGAAGACACAGCACTGACCAAATGTGTTAGGTTGTACAATATGATTTCATGATGCAGCAAGCCGGACAAGATTTGACAGTTGATGATGGCAGCGCCGCCATAATATGCTTTATCTGAGTGAGTGCTGTTGACCATTGCAGCACTGCCACGACTCCACCAAGGCTCCATCGCTGAAGTATTGTCCTTGGATAAACCATAAAGCACAACTCGACCTCATTGTCGTCCTACATAAAACTTGGCAGGCGAAGTTTGGTTGAGGCTGTCATCGAGTCCGAGCAGATTGCAGCTACGTCATAGGTGAGACAAATAAACGGTTAGGCTGGTGCTAGGACTCGAGCTGCGGGCGGCTGCGATTTGTAGTTCGCATGTGGGATCAGGGTGCTGGCGATTGGGAGTTGTGCAATGTTGTGCAAAGGCTGTGGCTCATGTAAAGACGTTTGAAGGCTGTTGTGTGCGAAACGTGGAGCCAGTGCATGAAGCGGAGTGAGAGCTTCAGGCGTGATGCGAGGATGTTTAGTTTCGACGAGCCCCTGGCCAGGCCTCGAAACGGTGACTTCCTTGTTTGTATCTGATGCTACATCGGGCGACCACGACCTGCTTGAGACCACGCTTTCCTGATGCGACATTGGAGCGTTTGGCCTTGTTCGCGCGTCGGTCGCATGTGCACGACAAGTGGCTTGCTTGGGAGGGTCTGGCGTTGCGGCGTGTCTCCGGCGGCCAGGCTTGTCGATCGGGCTAACTACGACGGCGCGAAGGATTATGACGATCATTCTTACAGCCCTGAGCCAACAAACACCGACGTTCCCTGCTGTCGCATCCTCCGTTTTCCTCTGTTGATGCTGTCTTTGCCAGCTGCTTGCGCTGCATTGAGTCTCCTATCTCTGTATTGTAGCGCCGTCGTACCGTTCACCATTATTTATCCAGCGCTCGGCCCTGCCCTCTGACATCATCAAGTCACCCCTGCGCGCCGTCACCGACTGCCAACACACCACGCCCGATTCCACAACATGCAGAGATAGTCGCTCCTGCCATAATTGCTAATTCACAATGTTCGGCAAGCGGAGACGGGCAGCCTCGAACCCGGTAGGTCCTTCCGCATTCCGTGCGCGACCGCCTCACCCTCACGGCGCGCATGGCAGACTTATTGCGACGCGATGCTAACATGACCTCTCTATGCAGCCCCTTCGAGCACCCCCGAGCGCATCCGCATCCCTCGCAGCTTCCAAGGCCTTTGTCAAGAACCAGGAATCCAACCCGAACCTCTCCAATGCTGCCGCCGCCGCCGCTTTGCGCACACATGTCACCACACCGCCCCCCGTGGGCGACACCGTCACGAAGCGCATGCTGCGGCGCAACTCGCAGTCGTCAAATGGCAGTGGGCAGGTGCAACCGCGGCCTGGAGGGCTGCAGCGGCAGACAAGTTCGGGCTCGATGACCGAGCGCACTTTTCGCAGCCCATCGCCCGGAAGAGGGAGCCCAGCAGACCCCAACGCGCCGCCGGTGCCCGCCGTGCCCAAAAAGATACCAGACACGGGCGCCGTGCATCGCCGCGCCTCCAGCCTCGAGCCGCTGAACCGTGGGGGCTCCCCGGTGTCAAGGGGCGGTGGCCGAGGTGTGAGCCTGGACAGAGGCACGGGAGCCAGCACCGCCGGGCGAGGACAGCGCGCGACAAGCAACCTAGCCCAGGTGATGGAAGACGACCAAGACGGGGGGAATGGGCCTTCAGTCAACTTTTCGCGTCCAATGTCCCCGGCATCTGCCGCAAAACAGCATGCTGCGCCGCAATCTGGCTGGTTTGGCGGACCCAAAATCAACCAGGAAGCGGTGCAGCGGATGACGTCGACAACGCGACCCCAGAAACCGTTGGGTGCCACCAGTATGGATCTTCGCAATGCTCAGCAGTCTGTCCAGAATGCGGCAGACCGGCCAGTCAAGACGCACCAGGTCGCGCGCGGTGTCGAGGGCTCACGGCTGTCAGGTGGTAGTATGCGCGCGAAGCCCTCGGGGACGGCTGTGGAATCTAGGTCATTCCTGCCAGCGTCGAGGACTCCCCAAGGGCCTGTCGATCCCAAGTCTCCAGATGCCGTCTTCGATCCCTCGACCCGCACTTTTGTTCACAAACAGGCCGCCATGGCTATACACCGCGAAATGCATGAGGAACCAGAACAACCGTCGCACCACTATGTCGCACAGCACGTGGAGGAGCACTACCCGCGTCACACACCCCAACGACAGCCGATCCCACGCACTCCAAGTCCTGTCCGCCACCCCGCTCGACGGGAAGAGCCACCAGCGCAAAGAAGGGTGGAAGTGGCTCAGCCCCAGATCGACCACCGCACAAGCATCAGACAACCCGAGCATCCACCCACTGGAACTTCATCTAGACACTCGCACGCTGAGGCTGCCTATGACGAGGCCGAGTCAGAGGGTATTGATGACGCACAAGTCCAGCGGTATGAGCAAGCCAACACGAATCGAAACTCGGAGAATGCTATACAGCCAACGCCCATCGATGTTATGGTATCGCCCAAGTTCGCTCAAAATCAAGACAGCTCATATCCGCGAATACCCACACCCGTTGTGCCAACCACGACCAATACTCTGGCTGGGGAAGGGCACGGCAGTGTGCGCACCTCAACTGATCGGGGCCAGAGCCTGAGCCCGCCCCGCAACGCCCACTTTGCACCCGTTGCGATCGAACTGGCTGGCATCAAGCATCAGCCACCGCCGCGCTCCATCTCCCCCGCAAAATCTGCCTTGAAATCGTCGCCCTCAGTTTCGAGGCGTGGCCATTCCCCAGTTTCGCAGAACGGGCGCTTGAACAGCAGAGGTGCGCCCAGCGAAGCATCCGACGCAACGTCTGATGGTGGATCAGGCAAGAAGAGAGCTACCAGGGTCAGCTTCGAAGAGACCCCATTCATCGCACCATCGACCTCCCATCCAACCGCCGAAACGCCCGCCCCATCCACAGGCCTCGGTGCGTCGAAGTGGAGCCCAAGCGCCGAAAAGGACAATGAGTTCGAAGATTTCATGACGCCTCGGCCGGCACTTCCATCATTTGGGAGCGTTCGCGACAAGGAGAGGCGGCCGACAGCGGATGAAGCCGAGAAGGTCACCGAGACGGTGTCGTCTACGCCCATGACTGCTTCTGTGGGCTCCATCAGTGAGCCACTACATACCTCTAGCGACCATGCTATCGCTGGCATTATATCTCAAGATTTTGCCAAGAAGCAGACAGCCATGAACGACCCGCTTCCACCTGAGGTCACGTCTGTTGAAGGCAGCGGCTACGTCTCGGACTCCAGTGATGAAGCAGAGGGCAAGACAGGCTTGCAAAAGCATGGGGCTGTGGACGACTCTTCCCAAATTCTGGCTGTGCCTGAGCCGAAGTCATTGACCGAGCCATATGAGGAAAAGCCTACTGCTCCATCATCCATCAAAGAAACGGTCCTAGATGTGCCAGAAATTGCACTTTTACCCGCAACACCAAGCCCATACGAGAGGCCGGAACCCAAATACCAGAGTTTGATGATACCTGGAGGCTGGGGCGACGATGATGCACCTGAGGTTGCGAACAGGGCTATCGGTCCTTCTGCGACAACATCCACAACATCCACGCAGGCTCCAGCTGCACCCACGATTCAATTCGCCCCACAGCCAACCACATTACATGACCTGGTCACTCGAGACGAGGATTCCAGTGACGACAACAGCAGCATCTACAGCGATGCTTACGAAGATATCTCGGATGGAGAAGGTGGATTTGGCAGCATCGATGCGGTCGCCAACAGTACAGTTGCATCATCATCCTCCGGCCTCATGTTCTCCAAGTACGCGGATAAAAGTGCGACAGAAGCCACCACTTCAGGCTTGCGAAATGAGACACTTGCGCAAGATGTCCCAGAGCCTGTTACGACACCCGTAGAGGACTGGGATGCCGCACGACAGCATTGGAGCGGTGTGAATGAAGCTCGAAAGCAGCCCCAACAGGCCGAGCTACCCATCAAACCATCACCACCACTCAATAACGTTGTAGAACGAGTTATAGCAGCTCCTGCCAAACCAGAAGAGCCCAGGACGGAGCGCCGCATTGAGCCACAGCCCACTCCCGTGCAAAAGACGCCGAAGCCACCCCAGCCACAAGCCACACAACAGTCATCGACGCCCCTCAAGTCAGCGCTGAAAAAGGCTGCTACTCCGCAACCCGCGCCAGCAGTACAATCTCAACCTCAAATCAGGAAAACCATGAGGGGACCGCCTCCAGTCCAGAGGGATGACCGTGCAGCACCTCAAATGCGAACTTCTATGAGAGGTCCGCCCGGAAACAACGCACGGTCAACGGAGCCTCAGATGAGGACCTCGATGCGTGGCGCAAACCCGTCTCCGCGCGATCAACCGCAAATGCGAGCGAGCATGCGCGGTGCAAATCCTGCGGCGGTGGGAGGTGCAGGATTGGCTGCATCGAGACACAGCATGCCCCCTGTAGAACAAAAGCAGCCTCGAGGTGCACTGCAAAAAAGGCATATTCCAGCCAGTGTACAAGTAGCGAATGCGAGGCCGCAGAGCATGCCTGTTGCACCTGCGCAAAGAATTGCACCTGTCCCGACTTACGACAGTGACTCCGATGCTTCAGCAAGCAGCTTCCAAAAGGCACGTGGGAAACGCTCAGGGAAACAGGGCGGCCGATATACTATGCGTGCTTCGATGAGGCAAGACGCCGCACCTACAATGAGGGCTGCCGCGCCTGCTCCTAAAACTGTCCGTGCGATCTCACCTCCTGCATCACCGTCACCAGCGATCCGTAAATCAATGAGGCCTTCTTCACCGACACCAGAAGCTCCAAAGTCATCCAAGTTCAGCATCCGCTCATTGTCCCCTATGGGTCGATTCCGATCCAGCAAGCCAATTGAGGCTGCACCACCCATGCCGACCCCGCCAAGACAAGTAACTGGTTTGAACAAGCAGCCTAAACCAAAGGCGCCAGCTCCTCAGCGTACGAAGCCTGCCTTCAGCAGCCGATTCGCAGACTCTAGCGACGAAGACGACGATGGCCGCCCATCACGCTTCCAGAGCCGATTCGCAGACTCTGACGATGATGAAGACCTGACTCCTGTTCGAGGTATCCCGAAAAGGGCTGGCGAGGAAGACGGTGATTCAACCGATCTCGAGGAGGAAGCGGATGAGCCAGCCATGACCAAAGAAATGGGCGCCACTTCCGCGACGAACGGAGCGAGCGAAGGACAGACTAATGGAGCTAGAAATGGACAGGGTGCGATTCTAGCTACGGGCTCGTTACGTGACAGCAAGCATGCTCCTCTACCTTCATTCGACGCCGGTAGCAAGGCAAAGGCGAAGCGTGGCTTCTTCGGTATGGGAAAGAAGAAGGCATCTGCCGCTCCCGTCATCGCACCCCAACCTGCGGTCGAGCCAGCAAGCCCTCCTCGACCAACACCTGCACCGTCATCGGATATTCCCCTGCCACCGCAGCAGCAGAAGCGCAATCAAGGATTACCGCTCACACCGATCGACGAAGACAAGGACTTTGGGACCCCAGACACGACTCCACAGTCGAAGAAAGCGCCCAAGCTGCAGCGTCGCTCAACGCCCGAATGGCCGCTTCCCCCCGTGCCGCCCATCCCCGACGAAACGCGCCCAATGAGTTCCGATGGCATCGCTCCGCGCCGACCGCGCTTCGCCAACCGACAAGCAAGCAGCATGTCCAATGCCACGGCGCCCGACGCACCGGGTCGTTCCGTCTCCTACGGCAGGTCCGGCAAGCCAAAAAAATTCCAGGGTCTAAGGCGGGTCTTCGGCCTGAGAGATTGAGTTTGATTTGCCTGACTGACGTTACCCTGAACAGTGCGGCGCATCATGCACGTCGGTCCATGGATTCAAGCGTCTCGACTGCATCACATAGGTCTGTTTCGTCGTTTGTTGCGAGGCTGTCGTGTCAGCGATCGGACTCTCCGATATCATCATCACATTTCTGTGGCTGAAGACTGCCTGCATCTTTCCCTATTTCCGTTCCTATAATAGCTTACGCACATCTTTTTCCTTCCTTGTCTGAAAAGTGATACCACGACCACGGCGGTCCGCATTGGATTCCCAGCCGCATATGCGCTTGGGCGCTGCTACCGCTCGCTTGTACGATTAAGATTTTTCTTTTTTTGCAAGAGAATGCGGCTTGAGGATATGTATGAGGTTTGGATGACGAGTGTAGATAATTTCTAATACATGTGTTTGGATAGTTCAGATGCTGTGGCGATGCGATGTGATGTGGTGGGCGAATGGAGGGAGAAGGGGTGGAGATGGCTACATGTACGTTCCCGTTACACCATTCCGCTTTTGATGATGTTGATGAGACACAGCAATCAGCGAAAGCGATGGCTCGCTCTTGGGACTTGCTGCGCTGTGCAGCGCCGTTCTGGGGCCCCGGTGCTCCACTTTCTGGCGTCGGGGAGTGATTGCCGTGCTGCTCTTGGGGATGTGGTGGGACGTGAGGCTGACGACGAGAGGGTGATATCGCTTTCAATATTGTTAACGAGCGGAGCTCAATCCCGGTGACGCGCTGCTCCACTTTCTCATGTCTGCTCCCGATCGTTGTCGCTGTCGGAGAAGTGACGAGACGCAAAATACGAACAGAACGGGACGATGCAGCTCCTCGCCTGCGATATCTTGCTTTCGGTGCTTGGAGCTTCGTGCGTCTTCCCGCGGCTCCACTTCCTCAGGTCTACGAGCGTCAGGCAAGGAAGTGATGGGACACACAATACGAACGGGATGGGAGGGTGCAGTTCCTCGCGGTCGGTGCTTGCGGTGCAGCGGAAACTGGTCTGTATGGTCTTGTCTTACTACAGCTGCCGGTGCGACATCCGAGTTTGTCTACAACTTCATCCTTGATATCGAAGGCATGCCAGATGAGATTCGTTCGCAAGCAATCAAGCTACAGTGTTTGCACCAAGCAATCTCGTGTCTCATCGAACTATATGCGCGCAACGCAACGATGATCGAATTCCAGCTAGACCCGTTCTTCGCAGGCCACCTCCAGTCATTCAAAGAAGAGATCCACGATCTTAGGGAGAGACTGAAAGCGAGTAGTACCAAGTTGAACGGGAGCCGCAAGCAACACCTCTGGGTAAGGCTGAAATGGCTATCATCGGATCGAGAGCTGCGCAAATTTTACAGCAAGCTGGACGACTGGATGAAGATTTTCCTTACTGCAGTGCACACTACAGAACTGTTTGTCACCACCAGTCGACACTTGTCCCAATCAGCTAATCATGAGCAGGAAATTGTTGACGAAACTCATTGAGCAAAACTCGTCCACGCACCTCCTCCCTCTCCGTACCTACCATGAACTGCAACAGACTCCTAGCATGGGCAGTTCTGAACAGCACTTGTCGTCTCAGATAGCTGTGGTTCACCTAGGGTCTGCAGAAACATCAATCCTACGACCAAACGAGGTCAGCCTTCCTCCATCTCTCCGCAGTTTCCTGGCCCAACGGGTGGATCTAGTTGGTATCAGGGTCCAAAACTGGTATTGGTTCAAATCACAAGCATGGCTGGCAGATATTCGTACTGGTCCTACGGCGGTCAAGACTTGGTCGGACAACGGTAAATCATCTACAAACCAGTGTCCTGGAAGAAAAGCATGTGCATCATGTCCACGGTCAGAACACAACTAGTGTACCCAACACGCATAACGTTCATGTTTTCCTACTTCTTGGACGGTGCAAAGTTGAGTTTCTCACGGAACCTAGCGGCGTGTGGGTTGTTGCACGTAACTCAGCCAGCATACATGGCATGTCAACGAGGGGACTGGCCGGCTTTGCGGAGACTACTCGAGGATAAACGTATTGGCATATCTGACACGACTGGATATGGCGATACATTACTCCATGTTCGTGCCCATTTCTCTACGATACTATAAACGCTGAAACACTGCACAGGTAGCTGCGCGAAACAACCACTTAGAAATGGTCACTGCACTCCTCCAACAAGGCGCCAAAGTAGACACCCAAAATGATTTCGGCGAGTAAGTCCAACCTCCACAAACTACCAACACGCACACTAACCACTTCACACCAGAACTCCCCTCCACGAAGCCGTCAAAAACAGCTGCACCCACGCACTAGCAAACCACCTCCTCACCGCCGGCGCAGATCTCGCCCAACCTACCATCGCCGGCCGCACCGTCCTCCACACCTTCTTCAACGCCGCCGTCAAACAACTCATCGAGTTCCATCACGCCGACGTGGACGCCGTGAACGTAGATAGCCGCGGGAAAAGTATCGCGCACTATATATCGTGGAGTAAGACTTCCTCACCCACAGATCTCGACCGGTGCTGTAAAAGTAACCCACAAGCACTCGTGCGGGCGGATAATGAGGGGAAGACTCCATTGCACTACGCATGCCAGCGCGGGAATTTAGATATCGTGCAACACCTACTCAGCCAGGGTATCGATTCGTCTTCCCAAACAGATTTCAACGGCAGGACACTCCTCCACTACGCGACGGAAAGCAGTCGAAGCGCCGAAACAATCGATATTCTAGTGCAAGCAGGTTTCAACATTCACGCGAAGGATCGTCAAGGCAGGACGGTGTTGCACCATGCTGCTTCGGCGGGGAATGTCAAGGCTGTGAAAAAGTTGCTGGATTTGGGTGCTGATATGGATCTTGAGATCGAGGATGAGGATGGTAGGACGCCGCTGCAGCTGGCGGCTTGATGTAGTAGGCATGCTGTTGTGGATGTCCTGCGTTTGGATTGTGGTGACGAGCAGGGTGTTGAGCTGTTAGAGGAGAAAGATGTGCTGAGGATACATGAATATGAAAAAAGGCCGGAAGGGTCGAGTGTGCGATCATGGGGGATCAGGCTTCTTATTGTTTGGATGATTTGGTGGGTTCTGTTTCGGTAATTAGGTCTTGTAGGCCTACTTAACGCTTTTTCAAAAGCGTCGCATTATCTAAGCACTCTATGCGGCAAACTGAGTGTCTGAAAGTAGTGTTCTGTTTTTTCGCCAGGCATGGATGGGTATCCATTGGGTATCATAATCTGTGCCTTCTATCTGTCGCCATGTCATCAATTGTGATAGATTCGCAATCGTACTAAACGCCGTGAAATGCCAAACATAGTCCTCGATTCTTTTGAACGCCCCATTATGCAAATGCTGTCGCGGACGTCGTGCTATTCCATGCTAACGTCGACGTCGAACTCCTTCGGCTCTCGCGGCTCTTGCGCTTCGTGGAACTGTATCGCGTCGTCGATGTAGCTGAGTACTGCGCTTAGGCTGTGTTCGTCCTGCACGTCCATCTTCAGGAAGGAAACCATGCTGAAGCCGTCGATGAGCTCTGCGACCGCCTTGTTGAGCTTGTGGAATGATGCGCCGCTCATCAGGTTGTCCGTCGACGCAGGGTCTGTGTACTTCTTTTGCTCTTCTTCTGTTTGCACTTTACGCGACGGGTCATCGTCAATCAGATCAACGTCCACGTCGACAAAGCGCTTCAGGTCGCGTTTCGCTACCTGCCCCTTGACAAGGTCCATCTTGCTCAGTATGTTGATATGCGGCATCTCGAGCATCATCATAGCGCTCATGGCGGACAGCGTGCCAGAGAAAAACTTGGGGCGGTCGATGACAAAGGTCGCTTCGAGAAGGTATGCGGCGCACATGCGGATGTTGAGCGAGCCGTGCATGAGGGTCTTGACCAGGCCCGGCAGGATAGGCACGTGGGTGTACAGCTCGATCTGGCCGGGCATGTCAAAGACAATCAGGTAGTCCTCGGTGACTTCCTCGAGCGGGTCAGTCAGGAAGTCGAGGTTCTCCATGAGGAACTCGAAGCAGTATATGAGGCCGCCGTTGGGGCCGAGGCCCATCTCCTCCATGACATCCTCGAGGCTGATGAGGTCCTTGATGTCGAGGTCGGGCTCGAATGCGAACTCTTCGGCGGCCGGATCAAGGTTCACGTAGAAGCACGGACGCTTGTTGTTCTGGAGGTGCTGTATGAGTGCTGAACAAAATGTTGACTTTCCTCGTTCACTGTCAGCATCGTTCCATTGTATTCTGAGGTTTCACAAACTCACCGGCGCCTGCCGGGCCCATCACGAGTGTTCCGAATTTACTCATGTTGACGCGTTGCGGAGAAATTGTCGAGGCACCTGCAGCGGGACAAGATACACCACCGTTTCTGCCAGCGCGTTCTCGGGCGGTCAGCACCGACGTGGGGAGCGGCTGCGATTGGCTGTGCGGAGGGCGGTGAAGAGTGTTGGGGATCAAGGCCGGGCTCGGACAGACGCTAGCACGCCATTGCGTCCTTGGGCGCACGTTTTTCTTCGGCATTGCTGCACCTCTCCGAAGAATAAGAAGCAACCACCCGCCCCTCCTCCCTCCTCTTCTCACGCACAACCACCATTCTATCATAAACACTCACTCGGTCGCAAGTCCTACACTAGTATTTAATTATACTACACAGCAGCCATGAACGGAAACAGCACCAACGGCCACGGCATCTCGGGCCACAAGGTACTTCACAAACCATCCAATGCAACCCCACCATGGCTTTGTCTGACACTCAACAGAGCACTTTCCTCTTCACCTCCGAGTCGGTCGGTGAGGGACATCCCGATAAGATCTGGTAAGTGCAGTCCCCACTATGCCCCTCATTGCTGTTCTGCGACCGGGGACTATCCTTCAGATAAGCCCCGAGTCCGCTTCCTTCGCCCCACTCCCACCGACTCTCTTGCTGACTCCCCCCAGCGATCAAGTCTCCGATGCCGTCCTCGATGCCTGCCTGCGTGAGGACCCCCTGTCCAAGGTCGCATGCGAGACTGCTGCCAAGACCGGCATGATCATGATCTTTGGTGAGATCACCACAAAGGCCTCGCTCGACTACCAGAAGATCGTCCGCAACGCCATCAAGGACATTGGCTATGATTCGTCCGATAAGGGCTTCGACTACAAGACCTGCAACGTCCTCGTCGCCATTGAGCAGCAGTCGCCCGACATCGCGCAGGGTCTGCACTATGAGGAGGCTCTCGAGAAGCTCGGCGCCGGTGACCAGGGCATCATGTTCGGCTATGCCACCGACGAGACCCCCGAGCTCCTCCCCCTGACCCTCCTCCTCTCCCACAAGCTCAACAAGGCCATGACCGACGCCCGCAAGGACGGCTCCATCCCATGGCTGCGACCCGACACCAAGACCCAGGTCACCGTCGAGTACGAGCACGACGGAGGTGCTGTCATCCCCAAGCGTGTCGACACCATTGTCGTCTCTGCCCAGCACAGCGAGGACATCACCACTGAGCAGCTGCGCAAGGAGATCAAGGAGAAGATCATCAAGAAGGTCATCCCCGCTGACATGCTCGACGATAAAACCGTCTACCACATTCAGCCCTCTGGTCTCTTCATCATCGGTGGGCCCCAGGGTGATGCCGGTCTCACTGGCCGCAAGATCATCGTCGACACATACGGTGGATGGGGAGCGCACGGTGGCGGTGCTTTCTCCGGAAAGGACTACTCCAAGGTCGATCGTTCCGCTGCCTACCTTGCGCGCTGGATCGCCAAGTCTCTCGTTCACGCCAAGCTCGCTCGTCGCGCGCTTGTCCAGCTTTCCTACGCCATTGGTGTAGCAGAGCCCCTCTCGCTCTTCGTCGAGACATACGGCACCTCGGACAAGTCCTCAGACGAGCTTGTCAAGATCATCCTCAACAACTTCGACCTCCGCCCCGGTGTCATCGTCAAGGAGCTGAACCTCATCAACCCCATCTACTTCCAGACGGCCAAGAACGGCCACTTCACCAACCAGGACTTCACCTGGGAGAAGCCCAAGGAGCTCAAGCTCTAAATGTACAACATGCATGAGTGGGATGAATCAACTTCATCCCACACGGTCAAGATTTACGACAATATGGTGCGATAGAAATGCATATTTTGGAGGTAGGGCAACATCCAGCTTTTCAACAAGTTTACCGGCGTCTTGGGCATACCCTTATATACCCGTTTGATACCAGCCCTTCCTATATTCTTCCAAAAGTTATCTTGCATGGACAAGGGAATGTGCGGCCTAGGGCAGGCCTGCACGGCGTTTCGTTGAGCTTCAACATTGGGGCCCGAGTGCGTTTTCAACGCGCACCATGAGGCTGGCAGGCATAGATCTTGTGCTGCAGAGGGGATGATAATAGAGAATTGAATGACGTTGCTGTCTGCTCTTGCTGGGCTGATAACCTGGCTTGAGCAGCGAGATTCACACTTTCCACATGATACATGCGTTTCCTTTGATGCTCAGCTGCACAGCGGTCTGCAACATTGAAAAGGAACTCGTATTTACTAGCACCGCACCGCCAATTTCAGTGCTGTATTATGCTACTAAGATTTTAATAGCGCCTTGGGAAGCTTGTATGTTCTCACACCACTATAAACGCCTTACGGAAATCTATAAACGATGTGAAGGTAACGTCACTCCCTGTGTGCCAGGACACCCTCCGTGCTGGGACAAACAAGGGGTACTATCACGGGACCAAACCAAAGAGGTAAGTGCCAAACAATGTTGTAGTGTACCTAGCTACGAAGGGGGGAGAGGCAGGCTACATACAGAGCGGCCGAGTGCTAAGAGACGCTAGTGTAGGCAGGGTTGGTGCCGTGACAGGTACTTTGACTTTTAGCACTTTGCTTTCTTTGCACACCCTGTTAATCGTTGTAAATTTGTATTAGCGATAATTTGAAGCTGTTTGTGAGCTTATCCTAATTCTACTAACTAATAATTATGTTGCTCTTGCTGCCTTTTTAGCAAATATTACAAACAACCTTTATTGCGTGCAAAACAGTGTTGCTCTGCTATAGCACTGCTAAGAAGCTCTTACAATCTGTTGCCCGTACAGAATGTTAGTATTTAACCCTAGGAACCTCCTGTTAGTGCGGGAAGCCATGATCAACTTCGCACCTGCGGTAATGCCTAAAGCTATACAGGGTCGCTACGCGGATCGCTACTTCGGTAACAAGTAGGCGACCTTGCACGCCTCACGTAATCTTCTCTAATGTAATTTACCAACTGTGGCTAATGGCCTTGTGGCTGTGTAGAACGTCACCTCTTGTGCAGACGCTTGACATTTAAAATCCGGCGTTGAAACAGTGATCGAAGCAACTACGGACAGCGCTGCGCAAAACTAGATATGTTTCTCTATCTTTCAAGCACACAGCGCGACTACTAACGTTGCCATAATACTCCGCGGTGTTACCTAAGATAAGCAAGCGGCTTCAGCGCTTAGCTTTGCCAGCCCTCTCAGCCTTGCAACGGCCGAGGATGAACCTCTTCACGTCTCTCAGCCTGGGAGTAGCCTCATTGCTCTATCGGCATACCTCGTCCCTGTTCCAGGCATCGCATCATGGACGGCCTTTCGGGCGCAGCAAGCGTCATTGCCGTAATTGGCATATCGGCTAAAATTACATCGCTCTGCCTACAGTACGCTGACGCCGTCAAGGATGCAAAGGACGATATTGAGCGGGTGCAGAGAAAAGTTAGCGACATCACGCACATCTTGGAGAAGCTCAAGCAGCTCCTCAACAGCCGGGACAAGACGCGTCTCTCTACCACTGATAACCTGTTCGGCTCGCTTGGGCACTGCCTTCAGGTGTTGCAGGACCTGAAGGTGACGCTGGAGCCAGGGGAGGGTCGCAAGACCATGAATAGGATTGGCTTCCGTGCGCTCAGATGGCCATTCACAAGCAAGCAGGTTGACAAGATTGTTTTGAACTTAGAAGGATACAAGCAGACATTCATGTCCGCACTCCAGATTGACCAGATGTAAGGATTCCTACATAAACCTATCGTGCGCAGATGCCGCATCTTGCTGACCATACAGAGTCCTGACATTGAATATAGATCAGAAGCTAGATCTAGCCAAAATACCTGTTGCAATAGGCGCTTCTTTCGATTCCCACGATGAAGAACACAACGCACGATGCCTGCCAAACACCCGCAAGCAGCTGCTGGAGGAGATCACAACATGGGCAAATAGCAAGGATGGCAAATCAATATTCTGGCTGAGCGGCATGGCTGGCACAGGAAAGTCAACAATAGCGCGAACAATTGCTCGGCTTTTTGCTAGTCAAGGACAACTAGGTGCAAGCTTCTTCTTCAAGAAAGGCGAAGGCGAGCGCGGCAATGCCTCGCGGTTCTTTACCACTATTGCTCTCGATCTGGTGGCGCATGAGCCAGGCATGCTAGCCGGTATCAGGAAGACGCTTGATGAGGACTCGGCCATCTCACAGAGAGCTCTTAAAGACCAGTTTGAGAAGCTGATCTTGCAGCCACTCCTAGGGGTACGGCAGGCTCGTTCACAGGCCCCAGCTCGTGTAGTTGTGATAGACGCACTGGATGAATGTGAGCAAGAGCAAGATATTCGGGCAATTCTTCAGCTGCTTGCTCACACAAAGGACATCCAACCAATACCATTACGGATTGTGGTGACTAGCCGGCCCGAGCTGCACATTCGCCTTGGCTTCAAGGAGATGGCAAATGGCACATACCAAGACTTAGTACTGCACGAAGTACCAAGGAATACAATTGAGCACGACATACGTCTCTTCCTGGAGCATGAACTTGGTGCAATACAAAAAGAGCGTATGCTGGGCTCAAACTGGCCAGCAACACACCAGATTCTGGCTCTAGTTGAGCTAGCTGTGCCGCTGTTTATCTACGCTGCTACCGTGTGCCGATATGTTGGCACAAGAGGAAGTGATCCTGAAGAGTTTTTAAACAAGGTCCTGCAATATCAGAAGGCTAGCTTTTCGCAGCTTGATCGAACCTACCTCCCAGTCTTAGACCAACTACTTGTTGAGCAGGAGGAAGAGGACAAGGAGCCATGGCTTCATGCTTTCCGAGAAGTTGTAGGCAGTATTGTTGTTCTGGAGAGTCCTCTCTCTATTGCCGCTCTTGCACACCTTCTTCAAGTCTCACAGAAGCAAGTCAGACTCCGGTTGGACGCCTTGCACTCTGTTCTTAGTGTTCCTGACAGCGAGGATGTTCCAGTCAGGCTCTTGCATTTGTCATTTCGCGAGTTCCTTGTTAACCCCAAAAACAAAGGGAAAAGCCTGTTCTGGGTGGACGAGAAAAGCACACACAATAAGCTTGCATCTTGCTGCCTTGAGCTTCTGTCTGGGCAAAGCGGCCTTCGTCAAGACATGTGCAGCCTCGTAGGCCCTGGAGTGCTGAGGAGCGAGATCAACAATGGGACTGTTGCTAGCAGTCTGCCACCTGAACTGCAGTATGCTTGCCGCTACTGGACTAGTCATCTCATACAGAGTAAGGAGCACATTGTTGACGGAGACACAACGCACCTGTTTCTCCAGAAGCACCTTCTCCACTGGCTCGAAGCCATGAGTCTGATGAGAGAATTGAGCCGGTGCTTTCACTTACTTGACAGCCTTCAGGCACTTGCAGGCGTAAGTTCTTCACAAAACATTCCCTTATTGCTTTGCTGACATGTGAAGGTCTCTACAAGCTCTGTTTCAGCCTTTCTTCATGACGCTAAGCGATTTATCTTGCGATTCCAGTCTGTGCTCGCAGATGCGCCGCTACAGATTTATTGCTCCGCACTTGTGTTTGCGCCAGAGAGGAGTCTGGTACGACAAACCTTTGTGGACCAAGTGCTAAAGAGGGCTGAGATATTGTCTACAAAAGAAGCAGATTGGGATGCCTGTCGCAGCACGCTGGAGGGCCATTCCTCCAGTGTCAGCGCAGTGGCCTTCTCGCCAGACGGGCAGCTGGTTGCGTCAGCATCCAATGACAACACAGTACGGCTGTGGGAGGCGGCCACAGGGACGTGTTGCAGCACGCTGGAGGGCCATTCCGACTATGTCAGGGCGGTGGCCTTCTCGCCAGACGGGCAGCTGGTTGCGTCAGCATCCGAAGACAAGACAGTACGGCTGTGGGAGGCGGCCACAGGGACATGTTGCAGCATGCTGGAGGGCCATTCCGACTATGTCAGCGCAGTGGCCTTCTCGCCAGACGGGCAGCTGGTTGCGTCAGCATCCGAAGACAAGACAGTACGGCTGTGGGAGGCGGCCACAGGGATGTGTCGCAGCACGCTGGAGGGCCATTCC